>CM035132.1:42181556-42781556 GCA_020205605.1 Panax ginseng
ATTTTTTAAATATGCAAAAAAAGTATCTAATATATACACAAAAAAATTCAAAGCCTCTAAGAGCGTGGACCCCACAGCCCCAATGTAGGTCTGCCCATCATTCAAAATAATAATAATAATAGTAATAATAATAATAATATTAAAAAAAATAATAATTATTATTTTAAAATAATAATAATAACTTTAAAATAATAATAATAATTTCAAAATAATAATAATAATAATAATAATAAATTTTAAATAATTATTATGATTATTGTTAATATTTTTGTTATTATTATTAAAAATTATTATTATTACTATTATTATTTTAAAATTATTATTATTAAGTATTATGATTATTATTATGATTATGAGCAAGACTATATTTAATTACAAACTCCTCGCAGACCGACCGTATGAGGGATCAATTTTTTTATTTTATGAATGTTTGCTTAATTATTCTTCTTTTTTATACTGCATCTCATTTAAGTAATTTTTTTTCCCGACATTCAGACGTGAGTCTCATGCATGTTTTTGTCCTTAATATAATATTTCTTTATCAAAATTAACTTTTTCAAAAAATTAATTAGACATTTTCATATTTGTTTTTATATAAAAAAAAAATTAGACGGTGAACCTGTCTACTTTGTCGATATTGGTGAGTGGGGAAAACTCGAATCGTGATTTTTACTGTGTTTCATTTAAGCAAATTTTAAAAATTATTATTATTATTATTATTATTATTATTATTATTATTATTATTATTTTGAAATTATTATTATTATTTTGAAGTTATTATTATTATTTTGAAATAATAATAATAATAATTATTACTATTATTATTATTTTGAAATTATTAATATTATTATCATATAAAGGTCTGACAAAATTCAGACTTCAATGTCAAAGGTGAAGAGTTCCATTTGAAAACTTGCATATATGTTTACTTTTTTTATATATTTATCTTTAAAATAATTTATTGTTTACTTAGTAGTATGATAATAAAATTTTGATGAAAAAACTTAAGAATATATTTTTTTTTATATTTATCATCAAATTAAATAAAAAAAATGAGACGGTATCTTACTACTTGATTGAAGCCTTCAAATATTTTATTTCATTGTTAAACCTCAACAACCTTAATAAATAAACCCAAATTTATATAATAAATAAAATAAAAGAAGAACAAAACAATCCAGAATTAAACAGATGATATAAACAAATTTTTTTAATGTTAGGCAAGATGAGGATCTATGTAGTATTTTAATTTTTTGTGGGAAATGAAATGTTTCGATATAAAGATTAATCCTTGCAAAATATTAACAGTTGATCTAGTTGCTCCAGCGGTCATGTGACCAAAGTTTCAAATGTGAGGTTGCGAGTTCAAATGAACAAAATATAATATAAGAAGCAAAAATATCACAGCTATGTTTGGTGTAAGAACCCGAATTTTTAGATATTATTAAAATAAGAATTGGAACCCATATATATATATATTAATAACTTATATTCAATAATTAATAAGTCACACATATATAAATTATATATATATATAGGTATTAGCTTGTTACAAATTTTGTGCTTTCAAAATTTACTTGCGATAACAGGAGGCAATAACAATGGATAATATAATTTTATTATTAAAATGTGTTAGGTTCAAATTAATTTAAAATTAATGAACTATACTTTAAAATTCATTATTTTTTTCTTATTCTATTTATAATTTTAATTAGAGCATTCATTTTAAAATTAAAATTTAGAATTTCAAAAATGATAAAAAATTATTTAAATTGTAATTTAGATTATTGATTATTGTATTTATTAAAAATAAATAACTTAATATTCATTCTTTTTTCTTATCTTACCTCTCAATCGAAGCCCTAGCCCTCTCAAACCCTCCAGGTCCATCAATTTCATCTCAGATCTTGTTTATTTTCATTTCATTTCAGATCTTGATGATTTGAGCAGCGGTGCAGCCCTTAGCCGAGCCTCGAGTGCCAGCTTGGGACTCTCCTTCTCCTTCACCGGCTTCACGCTGCCTTCTGAAGATACTGCCGATTCAAGGCCATTTACTGACAAAGATGATATTCCGCGTTTGCTGAATAGCTAGTAAATTCAAGCCTTGAAATTCTGAACGGAAGAGCTCATATAGTATCTATCGTCTGAGAAAGTAATGGGAAGGGAGGCTGTATTCTCGTCATTCAGGTTAGTCAAAATGTCGCCTTTCTAGTACTGATTAAGCTTTTTTTTGCTATCTCATTTGGGATTTGATCTTGTTTAAATTGGTTGGCCCAAGATTTGTGGCTTCTAAACAGATGAATTCTTGCTTTTATTGGAATCATTGTTGTGATATATACATGTATAAATGATAAGCATACTCTAGAATCAAGATGTGATAGTATATTGAAGATTAAAAATGGGTCTTAAGCAACTCTTTGCTTCAAAAGGACCAATTCTTTTGGCAAGCTTCAGTTAGAGCTGTCCAAAATAGTGTGCAATTGTAGCTGAACAAAATGGTGGTCAGTAGAATTCTGAAATAAAAGATGAATTGGGATGGTACATTCTTGGCCAAGATCAGCAACATATTGGTCCTTATGCTTTTTCTGAGTTGTGCGGTTAGTCTTGCATCTATCTGGTTATAATTGGTGAAATTTGCACTATATTTCAAATTAATACAAAATTGATGGTTTAAACAGTTGTCAGTTGCCCTCATTTTATTTAATATTATTTAATTCCTTGTTATTTCAGTTCCACCAATAACTAATAGGGCATGGTTTTGGGATAATTTTTCCAACTGTAATCATGTTGAAATGGTCTTACAGGCTATTGAACCTTGTATTTAAACAGTTGTTAGGTACTGTAGATGTTTCTTGATCTTCAAAGTTGTTTCCTTCTCTTTATTTATTAAGAGGGAATCTCTCCTGTTCTTTTTCATTTCCCTTCCTCTCCATTTTACCTCAATTATTAAAATAGAGCCTTAGTTTATATTGGTTTTCCTCTTTTACTTCCATTACTCTTATCTTTGTGTTTATTATGTTCTTGTTATGCTCTTTGCACTTGTGGACGTTTCTATGTTTTTCACATAGAAAAATGAGCACATGCCAGAAGACATGTTTTGTCATGAGTTTCTTCTTGTCGATCTCAGGGTGATGGATAATTGTTTGAAAGTTACTAAGGAAGTTGATATTTCCTTGTGCAAATCGTATACCTCAGCAAGTGTTTCTCATAGTTTGGTGGGCAAAGATAAATTTCTGGTGCTTCATTTTTGTTATATTTTGTGGCATTAATTTGCCTTTATTTTATGCTACTGTACTTCAATCATGGTTATAATCATGTGTTGTAAAGTGTTGCTCAAATTTCCTTTTCACGCATACTCATAATTTGAATCTACTCAAATTATACTGATGTTGCATTTCATAGACTTGGATCTACTTGAATTATTACTGATGTTATCTTTCGAAATACAATTGTTAGGTTGAAAATGAACTGCCTGAAAAGATTGAAAGACTTGTGAGATGTGAGGAGTCTGCATATCAGAAACTTCTGATGAAGAGAGTAGAAGAAAATCTTGGTGCACTTGGGACTTCAAAGGATTATTTAATCTTTGCAATTTTGTCAAATTTTATATTTAAATAGGTACAAGCTATCTCAGTGTTTTATTCTCGTATATCCATCCATACCTATTAACATCAACATTCACAAACTAATTTAACTAGTCGATAGACACATTTTAGCGCGCGCGCGCGCACACACACACACACACACGTTTTCAACCAATATTTATATTTGTTCTTACATTAACATCAATATATTAGGCTCGATCAGTCCACAACTCTGTTATGGAGCTACGCAATATATGCAATCATCCCTATCTCAGTCTGCTTCATGTAGAGGAGGTATGTTCCCTTTTGTTAGGTTCTGTATGATTCTCCTAGAGGACATTAAAGATGAGAGTGAAGAACCATTTCTTTGACATGGTTTGGCCAAAATTTATGGATATTGATATGTTCTTTCGTTGCTAAATTTCAATTTACTGTATGTAGGTTTATGATTTTATCCCTAAGCATTACCTGCCGAATGTTGTGAGACTTTGTGGGAAGCTCGAGATGTTAGATCGAATACTGCCCAAGCTAAAAGCAACCGATCATCGGGTATGATGATGCTTGTGTATTTTTTCACTTATAGCTAATTTTATTAATCATAAAGTGACTGATCTGCCTCAGACTTTGTTTCTTATGGTAATATATTTATTGTAGAAGGTAGTATTGGGACTCTATTTTGATCTCTTCATATTTACTGTTTTTTTTAATTTAAAAAAAGACTAAATTGGTCGCTGCAATTATTACTGTGCTCTGCTTTCGTTGCTTTCTGATAAAGTTTAAATAGTTCTATGACTTTTAAATGCTTACTGTTTGTAAAATTGTTTTTCCCCATGTGTGCGTGATATTTCTTATTAAGAAATCAATTTGTTCTTTGGGGTGGGTCCTTCTATTTTGATTTTTCTTATAAAATGAAAAGATATCAGTGCACTTCACAATGCTCTTTTATTCGAAGATTTGCTAGTTTGATTTAAAGCTTTTCGTTTTGCAGGTTCTTCTCTTTTCAACAATGACCAAGCTCCCTGACGTTATGGAGGATTATCTGTACTGGAAACAATATAAGTACCTCCGCCTAGATGGTCATACATCTGAGGGTGACTGAGGATCCCTAATTGATCAGTTCAACAAACCTGGTTCTCCATATTTTATATTTTTGCTCAGGTAATAAGTGTTGTTTAAATGTGGTTCATTATATAATGTTTAAAAGTAGATTTTTTTTAGAGCTTAGGTATTTCAACAGTTGGTAGAGTGAAATTGATGCTAACTCCTCTTATTAAAGATAAACTGATACTTTTGAAGAATCATAGTTAATTAGTCCTGTGTTATAGCCTGTATTAGGCGAACGGGCACTTGCAGCTTTTGTTCTAGTTGCAAACTTTGAAATGGCAGAGTTATCCTACTTGCATCTTGAAAGGGATATCGGTGGGTGCTTTAAATAACTTAGATATATTTGAGTATTTAATCATTTCACTAAGATTTGCCCCCACATAATCAAGACCCTAAATTCACATTTTGTCAATCCATTTTAAGATGGTACACTCCTGTTAAGTGACCTAGGTACAACCGTACAGAAAACCTGTACATTATAAAATTGTAAACATAGCATTTGGGGCAAGAAATGTGGACACTGACTCATGTATAATTACTATTTCTAGAGGGTTGTGCTTGTGTAGATTTTCCCAGTTCAATGCATGTTCATGTCTTTTTGAATTTACCTAGTCACACTGCTTTTATGTGGTGTTAGCATTCATGCTGGAGGTGTTGGTGTTAATCTTCAAGCTGCTGATACTGTGATAATTTTTGACACAGATTAGAACCCTCAGGTGGTATATGAATACCAAATCATATGAAATTGTGAATCCATTGGCACCTTAAGATTAATTCTTAATCCATCTCTTTTCACACATCGAGGTTGATCTGCAAGCCCAAGCTAGGGCTCATAGGATTGGTCGAGAAAAGGGAAGTGCTTGTTCTTCAATTTGAAAGCTGTGAGTTCTTAGACCTTGGATTGAATTGTTGCTTTAAATAAAATAGTTTGTACTAATCAAAGAAAAACAAATATTAATTTTCATAAAACACCTGGCAGATGTATTCTAACTATAGCGGTGAATCACTTACATTTTAATAGATGATTTTGATGCTGGCTTGGTATGTGAAGTGAGGATGGCGCCAGGGATCCTAATTTTATTGGTCATATGTTTTAGGGTAAAGCTAGGGGTCTCAAAGTTTTGGTCTCATATGATGTGTCATTGGATATTACACTTTATAGCATAACCAATCCCAAGAGATTTACCTAATCAATGTAATGATGACAAATCATTTGACACTTTTTGGGGCAAAAAATTTGAGACCCCTAGCATTATCCTATGTTTTATGTGTTAACAAAATAAATGAGACACGATATTGTTATATGTTTTAAACTTTTTCTTTCCTTTCATTGATTTGTTGCTTGGGGGGAATAAGGAATGTTAATCTGCTTTGGAAGTGTGCTACTTCTTCTATTCTGTGGGATTTGGAACAAATGCATGGCTTTTCAGGGTTAACTATTTATTAGCTGCTTGATTGTTATAGGATATGATCATTTTTTTTTACTTCGCTGTGAGCTTCTGATATGGGAACTTAGGGGCATTTTTTACGTGTCTCGATTTATAGAAATCGGAAAATTTGAACTTTTATATGTACATTGTTTTTAGGTTCCACTTGTTCTCTCTTCTACTAATAAAAGTTCTTTCTCCATTCAAAAGCTTTTTAATCCCTCCTCCGAATTCAAAAATGACACTATTAAAATACATATTTTTAAGATCATATTTTTATTTTTTTATTTTAATTAGACTTTGTTAAAAATGTAACACTACCAATTTTGTCCTTCTCGAGGATGCGACAATTTTTTGGAATCCATTTGATGATTACTATACAATTTTTGATTCGGAGTTTTATTGATTTTTTAACTATTGTAAATAAGGTGCAAACTGTGGAAGAACAAGTTAGAGTTTGAATCGAGTGTAAACTTGGAGTTGCTAATCGAGCATTCTTCTGCTGGCTTCTTTGACAATAACACAAGGTAATGTTATATAACTTGATTTTGTTATATTTTTCCAAATTGCTGCAGAGCTTGTACTAAATAGATTACGCCATATTCTCACAAAGATCTGTAAGAAATAGGAGATAATATATGGAATCCCTTACGTGAGAGTCTAAGAAAGAGAAAGTTGCACTTTGCTTTTACATGACGATGCTTTAAATGATCTCATAGCCCGCTTGGTATATGGTTTTTTTAGTATCATAATCTGCTTGCCTTCTTTTATTTTGTTTCTGATTGTTCTTATGTGTTATTCAGAGAAGCCTTTGTCTAATTTCTGTTGCATTTCCTTTTGAACTGTCTGTGTGATTGAGAAAGGAGAATGAGTACACCATAGGTGCAACATGGTCGATTAAGATTTTAATTTTTTCTTGTAACAGAGCAATCATATAGTTGCACTGAAGGTTCTTTTTCTATTTGGATTTGTAACAAATGATATTGTGATTGCCTATTTGTCTTTTTCTGCTTATGAGAAATACGGTGTCCATTAGTATCACGTAACAACTCTATTGTCTTTTTGTATTGATTTTGGCACTAAGTGCCTTTGGTGAACTATTTACTTCATTTTCGTGACTTGTTATTATTTTTAAATATGGGACGAAATTATGAAGTGTACTCTCTATATATATGTAGATATATACTTTGATTGAAGAACTGTGGTAGCTTTAGATGGTTAATTGTAAAGATAATAAATGATTATGTAGTGGATGATTTTATTAAGTTAATAATATTTTAGTTTTTTGTATTTTTGTCATTATTTGCTATGGGGACATTCAGTCAGTCAGGTACACAAAAAGAATGTCAAATTTTGATTTGGCAACAATATAATTCATTACAAAAGCATTGAACAACTTTTAATATAGCAATAATTTTTTATACATTTAGCAACAAATTTTCGTTGCTAATGACATTAAAAATATAATATTTGGCAACGAAAAAGTTACCTAATAACAACGGAGAGGATATTGTTGTTAATACTAAAATAAAAGGCAATATTTTTTATCGTTGTAAATCATATCAACTTTTGTTGCACATATAAAAAGCAAGAACATATAATGTCGTTGTTAATCGACGACTTTTCGTTTGCTATTGAAAAATAACCAGTGAATAAACATTTTGTTCTTCGATTCAAAGATAATGTCATTGCCAAATAATATAATCAGCAACGAAAATCGTTGTTAAAAAGTTTACATTCTGTAACGAAAGCAAGCTTAGGCAAAATTTTTCATAATTTAATGCAACAAAAAATGTCATTGCAAAATGGTGTCAATTGCAACGAAAATGCATGGTCGTTGAAAAAAAAAAGTTCATTTCGTTGCCAATTAGAAGGCTTTTACAACGAAATGGGCTTTTTAGCAACGAAAGTTTAATTATTTTACAACAATACATTTTGTTGCTAAAGGATTGATGTCTCGGTACGAAAGCCAAATTTCGTTGTAAAATGTATTACTTTCTAAGAACGAAAAAATACGTTCGATTCATGAACAATTAGCAACGCTCATGATGAAGAACGAAAGACGAACGATAAAGAAAGTCGTTGCCAAAACCCTTTTAGCAACGAAAATCGGTTGTTGCTGAAGCCCCATTTTTTTGTAGTGTAATATGTGATAAACCCATAATTTTAAGCAATGCTTTTAGAATAATGATTATGATCATTCTAATGAGATCTAAATTCTTAGAAAACTTAAAACTAAAATAGTTCCCAATCGTTGGATTACTAAATTGGGGATTAGTGAATTCGAATAGATTGGTACATACGTTGCTTGCTCATTGGATGGGGATGATTGATCTCATGATCATTTGTGTGGAGACACTAAAGCAAATATGTAGGTGCTTATTAACTAATAAGTTCACTGAACATGGCTCGCTAAGGAATACCTAATGGAGTTTTATTTGCCTGTCAATAGGAATTCCTGTAGTGATAGTAGTACAAGTGATCTTTGAACTTGAGATCATCATAGTATCTTGTGTATGATGAGTTATACTTTGACTTATTCCTTAAGACCCTTAGGGTATATCAAAGGGTATGCTTGGGTATAATAAGTTGTACATGGAGATAATGTATGATCAATAAAGAATCTACCGCTTCTAGTAAAAGAAGAGAAATGTCCTATGTGATTCGATAAATGACAACCCAGTAGTCCTTGGCCAAGGCAGAATGAAATTAGAAAGAAGTTTCTAATTTGCATTATTTGGAGTTGTGCATTTAAGAGTCGAAATACATATAATTAAATAAAATAAGACTTGACAGTAATTTCATGTCTTTATATTTAATTGGGACATTGTATGGTGGAAGGATTGAATTGTACGGTAACTATTTACTCAAAGGTTCTTTTATGATTAATGTTGAAATCTATATTATCTAGAAAGTCGTTGATCGCTAGGGAGGCTTATCCCTATTGTAGAATAAATATTATTTATTTAAATAAATTAATAGTTTAATTTATTTATTTAAATAAGATTAGAATTGTTCTAATTGATTTATTCACAACCGGTTTAATATAGAGAACCTAAAGGTCACACCATAATAGGAAGAATAATTATTTAAGAAGTTAATGACATAATCATAATAATAAGTTAAGTATATTTAATTTAATTTATGGTGATAGAATAAATTAAATAGCTTAATATTTATTATTTAATATTTTGGAAATATTAAATATAAATTAATAAGAGGAGTCTTATTATTATTATTATTATTATTATTATTATTATTATTATTATTTAATTCCTAAAGGAGTTTGAGAATTAATTAATAAAAGTACTCTCATTTATTTCTAATAAGATTAGGAGGCTAACTAATTAAAAGTTTAATTAATTATTCCTAATAAGATTAGGAGCCTAATTAATTAAAGGAGTTTAATTAATTAAAATAAAGCCCAATTCCTTAATTGTTAAGGAGGGTTGCCTACATCTATAAATAAGAAAAGTCTTATTATGGGTGTAGAGTGGTTGTTGACTTTTTCATAACATACACAATTCCAATAGTTAGAGAATACGTTCTTTTTCTATAGAGATAGAAAACTAGGGTTTAGCCAACCACCCTTCTTCTTGAATATTTCTTCTTCTTTGGTGGATCACCTCTAGAGGCCAAACACTTGGGTGGCTAACGTTGATCAAAGAAGGAACCAAACCCGGTGGATTCAAGTTGAACGCGAAAGAATTTGGAGGTGAACTTGTACATGAGGAAACTCGAATCTTCAAGGGTATGATTCTTGTTCTTTATCTTTTCGTTTAATTAATAATTGTGCATAAAGGATGATCCGGGTATATGGTTTGTAAAATTTTAAAACTCTGATTTTTTCACGTTTTCGCTTATTTTGTGCAATTTGATTGCGTTCATAAATATTACAAATCTAACAAGTACTGTATTAATCAATTAATTAATTTATTATAAAATTAACTTGATAATAACCAGATTCATAATTAACATACCTACTCCCTTTCATTTTATAAAAAGAGTAACTTATTAAAGTTTTCTGAACAAAGTGAATACTACCCTACACGACAAGATATTATCCCCCATCAACAAACTACCCTAACAATAGCTCCAATAGGCAGTGGTGATCAGGCACTTATGTGAGACACGCATGTGCATGAAAATTATGTAAAATAAAATAATTACACCAAACTTTATGTAAAATTTATAATATAAATAAGTAAAGGGGGTGTTTGGGGTGACTTATAAGTCTTTTGATACTATTGAAGTGTTTGGGAGTTATTTATTTTTTAACTTATAAGTTGATTTTTAAATTAAAAAATTAAGTAATTATTTGTGACTTATTTTAAAATGACTTATAAGTTCTTTTAAAATAAGTTAGTTTGACCAAATATATTGTCTATTTTGCCCCACTTTTTATTAATGTCCTTTTTAGTAAAATTTTTATTTATTTTAACTTATAAGTCATTATGAACCGAACACTTTCATAACTTGTTTTAACTTAATTTTTGACTAATAAGTCAAATTGATGCCAAAATCTTTTATTCATAAGTCACAACTTAAAATAATTTATAAATCAACTTATATTTTAATTTATAAGCCATTTAAAATCAGTCATTCCTGAACAGGCCCAAAGAGGTAGTATATGTACTTTTGATTCTGTATTTTTCACAAACATCAAGATAAAAATATAAATTGTTAATTTAATTTGATTACATTATTATACTATATAATATTTTTTAAATAAAATATTTTATGAAATGAAAATTTTATAAATGAGACTCTAAAATAATAAACGAAGTCTTAAATTAGTTAAAACTTTCACATTTTCAACCTTCCTCAAAAAGCCCAAAAATTCTGTTATGGAGTCATTTTGGTTTTTCATTATCATCTCTCATGTTTTGTATATGTCTCAATTATTTTATTTACTTTTGTATTAGTTTGTGCCAAATATACTAAAATCTGAATTAGCAAATATATATATATATATATATATATATATATATATATAAATAGATAGATAGATAGATATATAGAGAGAGAGAAAGGATCAAGAGCATACCTCTTGATCCGATATACCTTGCATACCCCATTTAGGGACGAACCAGGCGATGGTTCAGTTCGTCGTTATATGTTGTCCGTCGCTAAAAGTTTAGACGACGTTTTTCTAATATAACGATGGACCGAACCGTCGCCCGATCCGTTATTAAAAGGGGTGAGCATAGTATATGTTGGGACATGAATATTTGGGCCCAACTATTATGGTGTGCCAAAGTCCGCGTTGAGATATTTTTACCCATGTGAGATTCTGTTTTGCCAGTTGAAGTATTTTACGGAGTCTTGGATTTCTAATTATATTTGGTTTCCATTTATAAAATGATTAGGAGATCTTATACAATCCCATTAAGGAATTATACTTAATGAGAAATTCTAATCCAATACAGGGAAGGACCCTATATAAGACCCCAACTTTTATGAATAAAGATTAATTTCTCTCAAAATATATTTTTAAATATTATGGTGTGGATATAATATAATGTTATAGTTGTGAGTAATATTTACAAATTTTATAAAGTAAGCAAGTGGTTATATAATATTCGATTGGTCGGGGAATATTCGTTTTAACGAGAGAATATTAAATGACGACAGCAAGACAATCATTAGTGGACCCCTAGCGAAAGTATTGTTGTCTTAAGAAAATGACAGAATTATCTTTTTATAAAAATACGGCGGAAGTGTTACCGTTAAAACTGTTGAACTACCCGGTAGTAAAAATACGATGTCTGGCGTGGTTGCATAGTAGCACACGGTATTGATTATTGATGCTTACGTGAGAAGTCACTCAGTTATACTCAATTATTGTTACAATAATTGCTGCATCATATCTCTCATATTATTGATTCGATTATTGTCACAGTATCATCTGCATAATATGTTATATTATTAAATCAATAATTGAGACTACAAAGTTAATCATATTATTAAATTATAATATTTACAATGTCTAGAAGTTCTGTCAAGGAGAGATTTGGTCACCTAATTGCGCGCCAATATGGAGAAATCCTTATTGGAAAGGCTCCTCTTTCCTGAGAGCGACCTGGTTGTTAAATATTATGAGTTATAATATTAATGATGAATAAGTTCGTGTTGATTAAAGATGAATTTGATAGTTTCATTGTGTTGAAATTATTTGCTTTAGTTGAAATCGACATTTATTTCGATAATAATTGATGTCTGGAGGTTATATTGTTCAATCGGGTATTCAAGACACTTTTCGTGTCAAAGTACTATTCACGAGTTACTATTCACCCGAAAAATATATTTCTTTTCGGTCCAAATCATTTTTGGGTACAATATTATTCCATGAGGAGATGTGCTAATTTTTCAAACCGTTGGTTGAAATTATAATAGTAAATCAATATGGATCGTTGATTAAAGCTTTAATAGTAACTTGTCCCTTCAGTTTTCCAAGAGGTATTTGTCCCTTCAGTTTTCTAAGAGTTATTTGTCCCTTTAGTTTTCCAAAAGTTATTTGCCTCTTCGGTGTTCCAAGAGTTAATTGCCCCTTCGCAAATAGTAGTTGTCTCTTCAATATTACAAAGAGTCATTTTGACCCTTCGTTAAAACCAAGAACCACTTTCAGTTCTTCTATAAATAGAAGCTCATTCCTTCATTATTTCTTACGAATTCACTGAAACTCTAGAGAGAGAAACTATAGAGAGAAAGAAGAAAAGTATTCTGCTACTTCACTACTCCAATATCCAGTTTCTTCTAAGGTAAGAAAAATTATTTGTTGTACTTGTAAGGGGTATTATTTCTTTCGTATTCATGAAGAGAACTTCTGTTATTCCATTCTTTATTATTCTATTGGAATAACTTGTATACGCGGACTACCCTATACTTGGTGAAATTCTTACATTATTCCATTCTTTATTATTATGTTGGAATAACTTTGTTTATCTGCAATCGCATACATGGTGAAATTCTTCTATTATTCCATTCTTTATTATTATGTTGGAATAACTTTGTTTATCTGGGCACCGCGCTTTACGTGGTGAAATTCTTCTATTATTCCGTTCTTTATTATTACGTCGGAAATATCTTGTAATGCGTTCATTATTTGGACCTAGTTTCATTATTTATTATTGCAGCCGAATATCATATACATGCGTTTATCTTTGGTTCCATTATTTATTATTCATTGGGAATAACTTTGTTTGTATGCGATCTATCGCTTGCGCGTGGTGAATCCTTACATTATTCCATTCTTTATTATTACATTGGAATAACTTGTCTCATGTGGATTACTACATGCATGGTGAATGATCCTTTGTATTCATTCCTTATTAAATTGTGAAAATGATCTATATATCGTGGATTCTGCATGTGGGTGAAAATCCATTTGCAGTTTCATATATTCTATTATACTCGGTTGGTTAAAGTTTTGACTTCTATACTCCATGAAATTAGTAGAATATCACGGATATTTGCACTTCATCCGAAGATATTTTTTCATAAAATATTCTTACGAGCATTCTTGAATTTTACTCCACAAAACAGTATCATGTTGACAATTTGGACGTTATTGAGTTCAGGATAAATTAAATTATAAATCTTTAAAATTTATTCTTGAACTTGTTTTATTGAATTATTATGTCATTGTCATCATCCTCATGCTTATATTGTAATGAAAGTCATCTTTGGCTTACGTGCATAGATGGACTTAGTATGATTATGACCATGGATCATTCGGTATAATCATGACCTGTAATGTTATAAATGATGTGGTAAAAGTCCTCAGTGGCCTGTAATGCATTGATGGATGATTACGGTATGATTATGACGAGGATTATTCGGTATAGTCATGATAGTTGATGATTTAATGAATATCCTTGGCGTAATGCGAGGATGATTAGATGATGTGGTTTATTTATTAACTTGAGTCTCATCGATAAAAATTGATGAAAACATTTTAAATCATAGAAGATAGTAGATATCATGCTCTACTTGACTCTTCTAATGGATTGCTTATTCATTGTGATTAAACTTGATGTCTATTGTATTTTATCGGTTTAACATTGTTGATGACTATTGATAATTTATTACGCATTATCTTAGTCATAATATTTCTTCTTGGGCTAGTTGAGCTCACCCTTTCTTTCCTTTATTCTCTTCGTGAAATGAGAATATAGTTGGGACGAATCGGGGAAAAGAGTGACGGTTCAGATGATAGCATTAGTAGTCCTCACTATTCTGATTAAATAGTGTGACAATAAATGTAATGAGGACTCCTTTGAGTGTGGATATTGTCTAGATGACAATATTCCTATTAAAACTCTCAGTTTATGTATTGTCGTATATTACACGACGGTTGTATAATTAAGTTTGTATTTATATTTTGTACCATGTATTTGGCGACTCAAGATGGGTGATGTATACTTGTTTTGGGAGCGTCACACTATAGAAGTGGTGAGATCAGTATAAATACAAGGTTTTACCCTTATTCTAAGGTACACATAACTCATTATTATTTTTCATCACTAGAGCTCTTTGCCTCCATTGTTAAACCTTATTCACCCTGTACTTATTTTCACACCGGAGCTATCTCCCGCTGGCACAAGCCGTCAAACTTTTGACGTACTTACTGTTTTTGTGTAGGATTAGACGCGCTTTTGGATATATATATATATATATATACACTAAAATCTAATGTTCTTTTTACATGTGCATAATTTATCTTTTTTGTTCGTGTTCGATGGTTATAATTAATAACTACCATTCACATTATTTTGTATCTTCTTTTTATATATATCAAATCTTTGATCAACAAAACATTATTGTTAAAAGTAATGATAATAAATATCAATCCTTTTTTGTGAAAATAGTAATTTCAGTAACTATTATATCCTACTTTATTACTATAATTGGAATAAATATTTCCGCAAGACTCCATGAATGTGGTTATATTTACGAAAATATTTATTCTAATTGTAGTAATAAAGTAGGGATATAATAGAAATAAAGAAATAAAGTAGTAAATAGAGATAAAACATGAATATACTCTTATTAGACTTATGTATATAAGCAAAAATACCAAATTGATACTTGTGTTTATTTTGAAAAAAATAATATAATATAAGCAATTTTAAAGCTAGTGTTATCAACAACTTTTACTTTTAAAAAGTGATTATAGCTTATAAATAATCCCAAATGTCCTCTATAAATATAAGTCTTCCAGTTTAATTTATATATATTTTTGTGTCCTAATTGCATTTGAGGCATTCTTCAAAAGAATACATAATTCAAATATAATGACTCAAAAATCTATTTATTATAAATGAGGCAGCACCTTTTTCAGTAGGGGAAAAGTTTTTTGTTTTTGTTTTTGTTCTTATTAGTATATACAAAATTCTGGTTCAGCTAGTAGTTAGAAAAAAGAGATTGATCCAGAAGGTGCAAAAAAGGGGCAACCTCCTTCAAGTTGGATGTATTCTGTTTGTTTGTTAGTGTAACTATCGACTCCCTCCATTCTCAAAAGAGGATTCGATTACCATAAAGTAAATTTTATAAATACTTAAAGTTAGGTGCGGACCTCTTTAGTGGTAACATAGGCATTTGTCTATGTTCAATTTTTTTTATAAGTATAAAAGTAAGGATAAATATGTAAGTTAATAAAGGGGGCAAATTAATGAAAGAGTTAAATTTGGAGGGATCAAAACAAAATTCATAAATCAATGTATTGATTCAATAATTGCTCAATTGACCAAAGTTAACTTTATGATAATCACTCCCCTCAAAAGAAGGTATAATTTTTTTTAAAACTGATATTTACACATATTAAAATGATATTTTTACATGAGTCTCTCTGACATAGAAGTGAGACCCACTCACTATTCATGTGTGAGAGAGATCATGTGAAAATATCAATTTTTATGTAGAAATATCGATTCCCAATTTTTTTTTGCCCTCAAAAGGATGAGGTAAGATATATAAAGTGAAGGGTAAGTATGTTATTTAGTGGGATATATTAGAACAAAAGACAAAATAAAAATACTATTCACTTAATCTAATCTTGTGGGGCCACTAAAGATAAATTTAATTTTTTTTACTATCGTTCTTCTACATTTCTTTCTTAATGTGTGAAAAATATATTTTGCCCATTTTTTAAAAAACGGAGGAATTAGTTGTTCCAAAATTACAGATATAATTTTTTGATGTGTTTTAAACTTAGGTCGCAATAAAAAATATTATTATTTTTACATATTAAATACAATCATATTACTAGCTCCATATTCCTAAAAGATTGTCGTTTAAGATTTTTTCACATGGATTAAGAAAGTATTATTTACCAAATAAAATTTGTTTGAAATTTTATCACTATCCCTTTTTGGGAAGTTGAAAACTATTAATATAAGGAAGAGAATTTTTTGGGACAATGAGAGAAAGTAGGAGTAATATAGGAAAAAAAATAATTTATTCTCCTCGAAAGTTGTAAACGACAAACTTTTTAGAATAAATTTTTTATTCTAAAACGACAATCTTTTAGGAACGGAGAGATTATTATTATTACTAGCATTTTTTTCAATTCTTCAATCATTGAGAGGTGTATATTCTAATTTTGTCTAGATTTGGTATCATAAGCCACATTGTTTTGACTTTTTCAAAAAAGTCAGTATTCGGGTATCTAGGCATGATTATTATAGATGTCTACATTGTTCCGATAATAAAGGGAGTTCGGTTCGTTCCTTATAGCATTGATTGGGAGACGCCTCATTTCTTAATCACTGCCTTGTTTTTTTCTATTTTTTTTTCTACACACTCACACGTCTAAGAATTAAAAGAATCGAACTTTTGACCTCACAAAAACCATAAGGTAAGAGTTACTGCTAGGCCAAGAACCATACAACAATCACTGCCTGCCTTTTTCTTACAAGGAAAAAAAGAAAATGCGTGAAAGATCACAGAAAGAAAGAGGATGACAATAGCTTCTTAGTATGTAAGCTTGTTCAAGCGAGAAGTTGTTTTACTAAGATTCTAATATAAGATGCGTTATCGTTTTAGAAAGATTGCTCGTTAGCTAGGTCATTTTCAAGAAGGACGTTCAGACTTAATAAGATAGATATGACTTTGCTCGCTTAGTATTGCCAAAAAGAAATACCACCAAAAGTATGACCACCAAGATACACATAATGATTCGATCTTTTGATCACCTATTTTTGAAAAATCTTTTTTGGAGACTTCTGTTTTACACACGAAAAGTTGAATTGCCTGAATCATGAGTCTTTTATACTATACATGTTACTATCACCTCATATTGATAAAAAGTTCATAGAACAATTTGAAATAGAAATTAAGGGCAACAAACCCGTGTCAAAAATATAGTGAATTTGAGTGCTTTAGCCAAAACGAATCTAATTTCGGTTATTACTTTTTTCATTACTATGTTCTCACACGCAAGAATACTCTCAGTGGCAGTTTCGAATTGGTCATATATTAATTCTCTTTCTCAAAAAATACAGAAGAAAGGGGTCTCCAAATTTGTGACGAAAGGAAAGGTTCGAAAGACTTGCTTGAGGAGTTTTCTTATTAGTGAGTTCGTAGATTCATTTAATTTAAATCGAGTGTAGTGAAGGGCTTCCTCTCCACTGCTACGACACTTGAATGAAAGGCAATGACGGACTTGATATATATACTTGTAGTGTGTTTGTTTATTTGTTAGTGTAATTATATAGTTGTTCCAAACTATAGATATTTTTTTAATGTGTTTCAAATTTAGGTCGCAATAAATTTTATTAATATTTTTAAATTTTAAATACAGTCATTTAATTACTATTATGTTTTTAATAAATATTAAAGAAACAATCCTAACTATTTTTTAATTTTTAATAGCGTTTGATGCATTTAGAACGGTAGTTTGTGGAGCATTTCACATCATTTTTAGTGCTTTGCATTTGGACTCTCAACCTTTTATTTATGAGTTAAGTAAGCAACCGCGTTTTAAATAAATTAAAATATATTAGACTTTGAGTATCATAGTTCTCTTCAGATATGAATTTCAGGAAAATTTTGTCACTATAAACATTAATAAAGAATTTTATTACAAACTTAAATAATGATAGGTTTGAATTAATTTAGAATTAATCTAAAGGAGAGGAGGTTGAATAGATTAATTCACTTTTATAAAAATCTTGGTCTTTTAATTTAATTTTGTTTTATCATAATACCTATGTGAGTTTATAAAAATTATTTTCAAATACTTGTGTGAGTAAAGTAAAATAATAGGGTTAGAGAAATACTAAACAAAAGACATAGCTATATATCCTGTTTCACTATATATATCCGGATCAGGTGCTCGTCCTTATTTAACTTACCCAACTCACCTATTTAAACCCTCTCTTATTTCTTCTCTCTCATCACTTTCGACTTTCGACTCAACCAAAACAAAAAACCCGACGCAGTCATCTCTCGATCCTCTTCGACTCAGCCATCTCTCTCTCTCTCTCTCTCTCTCTCTCTCTCTCTCTCTCTCTCTCTTCTTTTCATAGTAAGTAGAAGTCATCTCTCGTAAGGAGAAGCCATATGACGCCCATCTCTCTCTCTCTCTCTCTCCGATTCATAGTAAGAAGAAGTCATACTCCGCCCATCTCGTCGATTCACACCAAGCAAGAAAATCGATCCGTCGATTCACTGCAATGTAACAAAATTAGATGTGGATAGATGAATTTTCTTGTTGTTAGTGTTGAATTAGGCTTAATTTTTTACATTTTGTGTTTTAATTTTTAATAATTATTTTTTTAGGGCTAATAATTTTTGAGGGGCAAACCCTAGAATCTGTTTCATCCATTTTCGTCCTTTATAATATATTACTGTGATGAGCATAACACATTTAATTGTTCTGCTGTTTGGGGTGTTATTATTTGAGAATGTCTGATATTAAGTTGTAATTTGATGATATTTTCTTCTCAACTATTCTTAACGAGTAAGATTGCCAATTAAGTTCCTCAAAGGTGAAATATGCAAAGTCAGTCCTGAAAAACTAGAGCGCTTGTGCAAATTGACTTCTGTTTTTTTTTTAAAGTTTGAAAAAGTTGTTAATTTACCATGTAATAACCAACTCAACTTGTATAATGTATTACTGTTATGAGCAGAGCACATTTGTTCACTTTCCATAAACTATCAAAATAACTTTTAAACTTTGGATGAAAATTTTCGTTTGTTTCACAAAAAGAGTCACTTTTACAAACAATTTGTCAAAATAGGTACTCCAGGGTGATTTACAGGTGGTTGTGATTTATTGTTGATTTGCACCTAAAAATAAATAAATGATTTATTGTTGATTTTGTTTATCATGTTTTTAGCATGTTGCTTATTTGATAAAAGGAGTCTTGAGGACCAAAAAACACCAATACCTAAAATATTATTGCGACCTGCAGTTGCCAAACCAGAACTTAAGACAATAGTATTATTAGAATTTATTTTACATTTTGTGAGACAATAAAATTGATACCTCTGTTTTCATATTTGGTTGGTAAGGTTTATATGAGGAGTATAATCTGTTTCTGATTTGACATTGTTGTTGTAAGGTTAAAGCTTCAATGACCTTTACTGGGAGTTAAATGTTATTTTATTAAATGCTATTTCTTGTTACTGGGAGTTTGATATGTATTGACATGGTAAATGGATTATTTGTTGAGATGTTATTGAATTAGAAGTTTGAGTCTTGATATGTACATGGTAAATGTATTTCTATTTGCTACATTATTTCTATTGAGTGTGAACCTAAACATTCTTTTAAATTTATTATGGGCAGAATTTTTAAAAATGGATGCTATAAACCATGAACTAGATAGTTGTAGGGATAATGCAGAAATGAATTTAGATTGCGTTTATAATTTTGAAATGTAAATGGAGAGGGATGACTTGAGTGAAGAGAGGTTGGATGTGAATAATGTTAAATAGCCGATGAGTTTACGCCTAAGCTAGGTCAAGAATTTCAAACATTAGACGACGTTCACACTTTATACAATACATATGTAATGCATGCTGGTTTTAGTGTGCGAAAGCATACTGAGAAAAAAGAGAGGAGGAAAATGGTGAGATTTGTAGGAAGGAGTATGTGTATTATAAGCAAGGAAAGGGCAAACTATTAGCCGATGTGGATGCAAAAAGAAAACGTGGATCTACTAAAAAAGGTTGTAGAAAAGAAATGACTTGTACGTAGTTACTATAACTGAGGAGGGCCATTGTCACCCATTGTCAATCCCACATAAGAGGCATCTTTAACGATTGCAACGTAATGTGTCAGCTGCCCAAAAATCTTTGAGTCAACAACTTGGCATGGTGAATATACCACAATGCCAACAATACAACTTTCTTCCAGTGCGGGCGAGAGTGATTGAAAATATTGGTTGCACGCAACGAGATTTGTATAACTTTAAAAGAGACAATCGTAATGAGTTTAAGGGACAAGATGACGATATGTTGAATGAGTACTTGAAGTTAGAACAACAAAAGAACCCTTCATTCACTTTTACAATTGACACAGACGATGAAAAAAGGATTACTCACTATTTTTGAGTCGATGCAACTTCTAGACGGACTTATAGATTTTACAGCGATGTTGTCATTTTTGATACCACGTACAACACTAATCGTTACAGGATGATATTTGCACCACTAACGGGGTGAATAACCACAGTCAAACTATTGTATTTTGTTGTGCTTTCTTAAGTGATGAGACCATATATACTTTTGTTTGGCTTTTCAAGTGTTTTTTGGAAGCAATACCAGGTGATGCACCTAAGATGATTATCATTGATCAGGATTCGGCTATGACAAATGCCATTTCACAGATCCTTCCTAAGACATTTTATAGGTATTTTAGTTGGCACATTTTGACCAAATTTTCAGAGAAGGTTGACTCAGTAAAATTCAGTGCTTATTATAAATAGTTTTCAGATTACATTTGGAATTCAGAGACTGTGGAAAGTTTGACTCCACTTGGGTGGAGCTGGTGGAGAAAAATGGTTTGACTACTAATAAATGGCTACAATCAATGTATGACATCCGTTGTAGATGGGTACCCGTACATGTGAATCATGTTTTCTGAGCCGACATGTCAAGTAGCCAACGAACGGAGAGTTCTCATGCATTTTTTTTAAAAGATTTGTTTCTAAAGAAAATTCATTAGTGGATTTTATGATTCAATTTGGTCAGGGCCTTCAACATCAACGACATGTAGAGTTGGAATCAGATAACAAAGATTTGATTGAGAGACCAAAAATGAAAATTGTGAATCACTTCTTAAGTCAAATGGTTGATATTTAAAAGAATTATTAAAAGAATGTTTAGATAATGGATATGAAAAGGTCAAGCAAATTATTGGGAAGAATGATTTCGAAAGAAACAAGGAAATGGAGTGTGGTAAAATTAGTGTTTCCAATTTAGTTAACATGACTTCTACTTATGAACATAGTTACATTGAGCCGAACCACGTGCATGCAAAAGTGTATGGCAAAAGGCTGAAGGGTGGCAAAAAAAGGACTTTGGGGAAAGCAAAAAGTGCCAAGAATAGACGTTATCATGGATGTGGCAAAGTTGGTGTGACACGATAAAAGAAACTGTCCAATGCTTAATAATCTGTAAGCAAGTTTACTTATTTTGACTTTGCTATTTGTTTAAAATTGAATTTGGTATTTGTTTAAATTTAACTTTGCTATTTGTTTAAATGTAGAACTAGAGCCTCAAATGATGATGCTACTTAGGATCCAAGTGTAGATAATGATGATAGTGATTCACCCCAGGTGCAACTAAGATTGCTATAACAATAGAGAATTCTAAATTTTGAGGTAATGATAATAGTCATCCAAGTGTATTCAGACTAGGTTTGAAAAGTACCAATAAGATGGTTGTAAACTGGTAATAATTGTGTACAAGTTTTTCTTATTGTCATGCATGTGTGTACGTACTATAAATGATTGTTTCTCTTTTTGCTTGAATTGCCCAGTCAAAATAAGGTCTCGGTTAGTCTTTTTTTTCCTTCCTTTTCTTTTCTCAGCATGGGAAGGTATAAATCTATAAAGATACAACTGTCACCCCTAATGTGCTTGAGCTTTTTGAATAAAAGGACATGCAATGTAGCATTGAAGGCCTAAACACTGGTATGGTTGTTCTCATGCAGCATTTTATTTGGACCCTTTGCTATGGTTATTCTCTCATTCAAGTCACTAGCACAAATTGAAGGCCTAAACACTGGTTCGTATCTCTTATCTTTACATCAATCTAAACCCAGGAGTTATTATGATGCTTATAATTGTAATGAGGTTGAAATAAAACTTTGGAGTAGCTGATTCATTTGTCTTCTTTTACACTGGTTTATTTGTCTTCTTTTAATTTGGTATGTTAAGGAATCCTGTAGTATGTTATTCTAAAAACTACTTGTCTTTCTTTTTCTTTTTATTTTTTTGGGCATTTATCAGATAACTCTATATAGTGTGATAATTGATGCCCTGTCTTATGTTTCCAATAATTGCTGCACAAGGCTCTAATATATCTTCCTTTAAACTTGACACCAGTTCGACAAGAAGGTGGCTGAAAGAACATGACGTGAGCACAAAGGTGATGTTACTGCAATAAGATATTTGCTTCAAGCCTAAGTGTTGATCACCATTGCTTAGTCAAAATGCTACAAGATTTTTGATTGATGATGTTTACAGAAACCCAGGACCCCTTCAGTTTGATGGTCCTGGTGCTGATGCGAAGGCTGTAACTTTGAATTTTGACAAATTTTGCTTCGAGTTTATTAGTGTTTATTATAAGAAACCTCAAGGCTTTTGCAAGTTGTTGTTTATTGTGTTGTATTATATACCAACAACCCATTTTTATTTACTAGTCTATTAGTCTTAATCTAGGTATGCTTGTAGCCTCATATTTTACCTCATAAAACATGTTATCTTCATTTTTGCAAAACTGCTTTGACTTATACTAATGATGAACATTTTTCAAGCTTGAAGTGACTGTAAAATCATTATTCAATTGTCAGAAAGAAAGAAGAACCTTTCTCAAGTTACATACACAACCAACTGGTTTTCAATTTTTTATAACCATGGTTTACACAACCAAAAAAAATAATTGCATATCATGATTACATTCCCTTTTTGGACAAGTTTACAACAAACTATACTAGAAGTTTAATCAACTCAAATGACAATATTTACTCCATCTACACTTACATGATTAAAATCAAAAATCAAGAACAAACAAGTGCAATAATTAATTTTATTCTTCCTTTGTTGCCTATTGCACACATGTTCTCCATCTCTTGCTCCATTCCGTTAATCTTTTGAAGTAATTCAGAGATTATTTTCCTTGATCTGTCACACATTGGAAGATCGTACCAACCAAAAAAATGACAAGCATTGCTCTGTAAACAAAGAAGTTTTTTAATTTTATGTGCAAGTGAATAGAATTGAAGAAATAAGAGGCAAAATTGGAACCTTAACACACTTACTTTTCCATAATTCGGACATGATAAAAACCTTCTTCCTAAGTTTGTATCGGTCCATGCTGTTTTAAGTTGAGCTCGCCTCTCACAATCACATAGTACGTTCATGGCTGCAAAGAAAAAATAAGAAATCATCCATGTAAATTAAGAGTCCAGGAACTGACTCGGGAAGTTGCAAAAATAAAATAGGAAAGCACAATGGAAATAGACTGTTCTATGAGGGAAGACATTAGCAGAAACTTCTGGAACGCTTGTGATCCAAAAATTTATGGGAATGTATGTGACAGTTAACAGGAAGTGAAAAACAAATGAAAGAGAAGGCAAAACTCAAGCAGAAAGCGACATTTTTGTTCAAATAACATTTAAGACATCACTGATCACATAGATAGACATAACGTTGGAAGTAGTATAAGGAGTACACAACTTTCCTAATCTGGAAACGACAAAGCAAAAAATTAAATACTAGAACAAACAATTAATGGTGAATTATGAAAAATTTTACCAATATCTGCAACATAACATATTTTTATATCATCTCCAAAACCTCCTGCAACCATAATATATAGTCTCAATTTAGAGGTCAACAGTTCACAAAGAATTGATCGTAGTATACAGAAGCGAAGCCACATGTTAGTAGTCGATGGGGTCAATTATCGGATTTTTTTTTTTTTTTAATATATGATAAATGGATTTTTTTTGAGGGTCAGAAGAGTCAATTTGCACCCACTGAAATTGGGTATTACACTTTACTGAAATTGGGTATTGCACTTTCCCGTTTCAAAGCAATTTGCACCCACTGAAATTTGCACCCACTCTTTTTACACTGAAATTGTTAATCAAATTTTAACCACATATGACTCATATCCTCTCAATATATGTATCTCTCTCTATAATATTTTAAACTAAATAATAATCTAATTTATATTACTTTTAAAAATAAATAATGAATTACTTACTTATGAACAATTGTGATTAAAAAAGTCTATTATGAGTCAATATAGTCTATATATACCATATATTATTACTCATTATATTTTTATTGTAATATAGTATATATATATATATATATATATATATATATATATATATATATATTCGAAAGTATAAAGTATTAAAAAAATTGGCTCGGGGCCGCTGCCCCCGAACCCCCGCCAAATTATTTATAACTTGGTAATAATTTCACCCCCACTGATACTATTTTCTGGCTCCGCCACTGGTCGTACAGAAGTAATTAAAATTTTAGGACAAGTAACATTTTTGACGTTCATACTGACACAAGTGACAACCATAAATCTAGGATCTTGTAAACAAAAAATTGGATATTTGTCATACCACTAGTACCTAAGCATTTTAATAAGTTTAACCCCAAGAGGTATCATCACCATCAAATGCCCAACTGCAGCACTGCTTTCTGAACTACTTGAAGATCTCATACAAACATATACAACACAAATAAACCGGCTTTTCAAATATAGCAACATATGTGATAATACATACATAAGGGATATTATGAGCCAACATGAAGAATGTTCTTCAAAGAACTATTATTTATTGATATATTTTAAAACCCAATCCGAAAGTGGGAAAAAATAAATCAAACACCAAAGTTGCATATAAAAAAAATTTTATATCAAGGAAAACTCACATGATGAATTTATCATGAAAGCCCATTAGACAAATTGTTTCCTTTTATCAAATAAGCAACATGCTAAAAAACATGATAAAAAAAATCAACGATAAATCATTTATTTATTTTTAGGTGAAAATCAACAATAAATCACAACCACCCGTAAATCACCCTGGAGTACCTATTTTGACAAATTGTTTACTTTTATCAAATTGTTTATAAATATGACTCTTTTTGTGAAACAAACGAATATTTTCATTCAAAGTCTAAAAGTCATTTTGACAGTTTATGGAAAGTGAACAAATGTGTTCTGCTCATAACAGTAATATATTATACAAGTTGAGTTGGTTATTACATGGTAAATTAACAACTTTTTCAAACTTTAAAATAACAGAAGTCAATTTGCACAAGCGCTCTAGTTTTTCAGGACTGTCTTTGCATATTTCACCTTTAAGGAATTTGGCAATCTTACTCGTTAAGAAAATTTGAGAAGAAAATATCATCAAATTACAACTCAATAACAGGCATTCTCAAATAATAACACCCCATAACAACAGAACAAATGTGATATGCTCATCACAATAATATATTATAAAGGACGGAAATGGATGAAGCAGATTCTAGGGTTTGCCCCTCAAAAATTATTAGCCCTAAAAAAGAAATTATTGAAAACCAAAACACAAAATGTAAAAAATTAAGCCTAATTCAACACTAACAGCAAGAAAATCCATCTACCCACATCTAATTTTGTTACCTTGTAATGAATCGACGGTTCGATTTTCTTGCTTGGTGTGAATCGCCGAGATGGGCGGAGTATGACTTCTCCTTACTGTGAATCGAAGAGAGAGAGAGAGATGGCTGACTCGAAGAGGATCGAGAGATGGCCGCGTCAGATTTTTTGTTTTGGCCAAGTCAAAAGTCAAAAGTGAGGAGAGAGAAGAAATAAGGGAAAGTTTAAATAGGTGATTTTGGGTAAGTTAAATATGGGTGAGCATCTGATCCAGATTGTATATATATAATATAAGTAGTCCAGTCCCCAAACTCCTTTCCATGATTTGAAAATTTTCCGTTAATAAAATCACTCCTTTAATAGATGGAGAAACTTTTTTATACAAATTTATTTTTGGTCTTAGAACTACCCTATTTATTATCTTTCAAGCAACACAAATTTCCTTTTTCGAACACTTGTACCTCTTCTTTGGTTGGTCTTGAAACTTGATGTCTTTTCTTCTCCTCACTCACGTAGAAACCCACACCTATGGATTCTCTAATTAAGGTCTTGGTCTTGAAAACAGAATCATTTAATTCCTCACACACTTTAGACGAGGACCCGACATCTACCATTATTTTAAAATGATTTGTTGGGAGATTGAATATTTAAAATTTGATGTTGAAAGTTAATAGTCATGATTATATATAAAGTCCTTCAAAGGAACATGTGTACAAGGACTTAGTGATAGATCAAATTTGTTAGGTTGATTTGGACTTTAATGTTTATCATTCTGTAAATGAATGTATAGAAGAAAAGATCAAAGTTGTTAGGTTGATCTATATCTTGAGATGTAATAAATAGGCTTCAACTGAATCGTAGTTTATCAAGATGATCAAGAGATTGCAGAAGATAAGGCAGAATCGTAGAGTATCGAGGATCATAGTGTATTTGCTTTGAAGGGCCTCTCCGAAGTCGTAGAGTAGTCCTAACGCTTGCTGAGCCAAATCAGAGGTCGTAGAGTGCTCTCGGAAGCGTAGAGTTTGCAAGTCAAGCAAGTAAAGATCGTAGTGTTCTCATTTAGTAGCATCAGATCAAGCACTGAGGTTACAAGACACCACGATCAGAATCACTTCATCTATCTGTGTCAGAAGCATCGAGCCTCGTCCATTTGTTTAAAGACAAATCACAACAAATATGGAATGAGCTATAGACGTTGAAGACCTCGGGAGTCCCAATGACACAACAGTCATCCTTAGTATATAACAAAGAAACGTATTGAAGAAGCTAAGGAAAGTACTCCGGCTCAGCAGAAAACATCTTTTTAGGTGTTAGGTGAAACAGCAGTCTGCTGTGTCAGTGAGCCAGTCTACTAATCAGAAGTTGTGAAAAAGTCTCCATCAAAGCTCAAACATGTCAAATGCATTTAATGCTTCAACGGATGTCTTCAACGGATATATTTCAAAGACATCATATATACAAAGCTTGAGCAGATGAAAGAAATCAAACAAGTACTGAACAAAAACGCTGAAGAACACTCAACGTTCAACTCTACGATCTGAAAAAGAAAGTTTGCTCAGCTACTCAGTTCTTTCGAACTCAAGCTTAACAGCAACTGAGTAGCACCATACAATAACTCAACTACCATCAAGTGAAGGAAGAAGTTCCAAGTCAGAAGGACTTGAAGAGTTCTAAGTGAACTGAGAAGCACCAAGTCAGCTAGACTTGAAGAGTTCAATAGTGAACTAGAAGTTCCAAGACTGCTGGTCTTGAAATAATCTGTGAAATTCAGAAGTTGTAAAGATATCCTTAGTGGATTTCCTACTCAAGGAGTAGAAGAGTGGACTAGGAGCTTTGAATGCTCTGAACCACTTAAAATCTCTGTGTCCTCTATATTCTTGTCATAACTGCTATAACTTCCATAACTGCTTTATTCCTATTAAGTCATTATATCTTGAAGGGAAAATAAACAAATCTTAATTCCGTTGTGTTTAAATCATTATCAAAACTAATAAGCATTTTGTTTAACAAAGAAGTTTAAAAATATCTATTCAACCCCCCTTCTAGATAACTATTGTGCTTCTGGGAACTAATAATTTGTATCAAAGCAGGTTCTATCAAATAGTCTACAAAGCTTAAGTAGATCCAATGGCACATCTGATAAGCGAATCAAAGACTGGAGGAGGCGGCAAGCCACCTATGTGTAACAAAGATAAGTTCGCTAACTGACAAGTTCGTATGCAAGCCTACATGGATTCAATAGATGAAGATCTATTTGAAACTGTTCAAAATGGGCCCTACATTCCTACCAAGCTTGCTCCTACTGTAGACGACCCAAACAAAATTTAGATCAAGGTCAAAGAAGAATGGACTGACAACGAAAGGAAAGCTGTCCAACTCGACAAAAAGGCTAAAAACATTTTATTCCAATCTTTAGAAGATGGCTTGTTTGAGAATGTGGTCAATAGCAAAACAACAAAGGAAGTATGGGAAGCATTGCTCATCATGCATGAAGGAACAGAAGAAGTCAGAGAAAACAAGCAATCTCTCCTGACTCAGCAATATGAAATATGTGCACACGTTCAAGGAGAAAATGTCACTTCCACCTACGAAAGATTCAATGTACTGCTCAACTCTCTTCGGGCCTATGGAAAGATCTATCCAAATAAAGATCTAATCATAAAGTGATTGAGAGCTTTACCTAGCAAGTGGGATGCCAAAATCACTACCATCAGAGAGTCAAAGAATCTCCATGAAATGACTGTTCAACAGTTATATGGCAACCTTTTCACATATGAACTGGAGCTGACTCAACGAGCAGAAACTCTATCTGAAGGAAGAAAGAAAGACAAAGGTGTTGCTCTCAAAGCAACAGCTAACATCTCCAAAGCCAACACTGAAAATGACTCTGACTATGATGAAGATGATGATGAGGACTTTGCTATGCTGGTAAGAAGACTCATAAGGTTCATGTGTCAAGGAAGAATTAGCAAACCTAAGAAAATCAACAACTACAACAGTCAGGAGCAAATAAATGACTTATGCTACAACTGCAAAAAGCCTGGCCATTTCATTGCAAACTGCAACAAGCTTTTCAGAGAAGAACTCAAGAAAAGATCAAATTCAAAGAAAGAATTCAAAGGCAACAAGAGGCTCCACAAGAAAGATAAAGGTCTTATGGCCGGAGGATCATGATGTGACTCAGACAATGACTCAACTCCCGAATTTGGATATGATGAAGATCCTCAAGTGGCAAATCTTTGTCTGATGGCCAAACATACAAAAGATAAGAAGAAATCTGACATACTTGAAGTAAGTATAAATGAGGTATTTGACTTTAACTCTCCTGATGTAGACATTGATGACTTAAGAACTGCTCTACATGGCATAACATCTGATCTGCATCAATACATGAAATGGTTCAGAGTTCTGTCCAAAGATTATTCTCTTCTTCAGAAAGAAAGAGAAAGTTCAAGAAGAACTAGAAACAGCTCTTCTAAGTACTAATTCTCTCTCCAAATTTGAAGCTGAGAATAAGTTCTTAAAATAGACCAATGAACTTAATGCACAGAGAGTCAAGTCTGACCTCTAAAATTGAGGAACTAGAAAGGACAATCTCTATATGAAATAAATCTTCTTCTTCCATGGATTCCCTGATCTCCATTCAGAGAAGTGCTTCTGACAGAACAGGTTTAGGTTTTGGGGAACCCACCTCAGAACCATATGTGGAAAATATAAAGGAAACTAGTTCTAGTAATGTTTCAAATTTTAGTAGAAGCATTACATTTGTGAAATCCTCACAGAAGAAAGAACCAATCCAACCCTCCTCTTTAGATCCACCCTATGCTCCAAGGAATAAAGGATCTCATGCTGGCCTATGTTTCAGAAAAGAGAAGAGTAACCCAGTCTCTACTCTCGAACCTCGAAAGGTCGTAGAGTCGAGTAAAATCGACTCCACGAACCAACTAGGAATGAACAGAAGAGTTAAGCTTTACTCTTCACAAGTCGTGAAAAACAAGGACTGTTGATCGATTTCGCAATCAATGAATACGTGCAAGTATACACGGTCAACAAGTAATAAAGTGAAAGTAGAGTATCGTTCCCACGAGGAATTATTTAATAAAAATTACCAAATACTAACTCTTAACCAAATCAATTTTATTTAAACAACTGTAAATTGTGATTTTTCTAATTAAGAAAACTAAATTAACAATTAAAAGAAATTATTCTAAAATAAATCAAATAAACAAAACTAAGATTTGAATGAATTCAGATAAATAAGGATTAAGACTTCAATATCCCCAATTATGAACTCTAAATCAATTATCCAATTATCCCAATATTTATGCCTACTGAATTGTTAACAGAAATTCTCAAATGCCAAAAGTCCTTTTCCAAGTGATCAATTGCCTTCTATTTAATCCAGATTAATCTTGCTATATTCCTATGCAAAACAATTGAATTAAACTCTTTTCAATCCCAATTCCTTATGTGTTACATGCGACGAACAGATATTTCCATTCAATTCACAAACATAATTATTCACTTTGTAAATAAATAAGTCACATGATATCATGCCCAGTTCTAACCCTAGAATTCCTCTTTCAATTCCTTCTAGAGTAACAAAGTAATTATCTGATCAGATAATTAATCAATAAGCATAAGGCAAGATAAACAACTCATTTTGACACAAATAATTGGAATAAATCAAATAACTAATTTATAGCCATAAAAGGTTCAATTGAAATCTTAATAAAAGAGTTAGTTCATAATTAATGAATTAAAATCAAGAATCCACTGGCCCGAATAGACATTAAAAGATAAAAGTATGATAAGAGAAGATAATAGAATCATTGTCAAGAAATCGATACTCCCCTCTTGCTTTTGCTCTTAATCTTCAGTGTTCTTCAATCTCCAATGGCTAATTAAGAACTAGAGTTTATATTCTAATCTAATGGAGTGTTTTATCTAGTTTAATCTATATAATCTCTCTGTATTTTATGCCTTACATCATGTAGTTATAGGTTACAAGTCCAATTTTTAGCTTAGGAACAAACCCAATCCAATTTGGAGTCAAAAAGGTCTCAAAATTCGCCCCAAAACGCATTCAAGCCTTACCAGGCTCTTCCCCAGTGCACGACGCTAGCACACTACTCCCCAGCGCCCCGGCGCTGCAAATAGGCATGAAATGGGCGCCCCGGCGCTGGCCCAATTTTTGGAAATTTTCTGCTCCGACGTCCTTTGGGAAAATGGCCATAACTTCGTCATCCGAACTCTGATTTTGATAATTCAAGATGTTCCGGAAAGAGGAGACGTAGATCTACAACTTTCATTCTTTAAGTTTTTCGAAATAAGATCCGGAGAAATACTCAAATTGGCTCTGAAGTGACTGTGTGTACATGGCAAGCCAAAAACGCGAATCTAGCCACCCCAAACGTCGATCCAAATAACTTTTGTCCCAATTCCTACAAAACAACATAAAACATGCATGAATAGACACAAACACTTAAAATCAACCAAAAGATTAAGCTCAACCGCACTCAATTATGAGTATAAAACTAACTCATCAAATACCCCCAAACTTAAACATTTGCTTGTCCTCAAGCAAAAACACAAAAGAACTAAAAATAAACAACCTAACTCAACTACATGAATGCATATGAATGATCTACTTTCTAATATACCTACGAACCCAGTAATAAATTAGTATGATATATAGCAACAGGCCTCAAATATACCATTGGTACTCAAACAATATATCCAATCAAGTCAAAATCCATAACTCTAACCAATTAGTCAATCCAAACATGCCATCACCCATGCTGTGCGTGTGTGCTTGTTAACCATTCTAACCAACCACAATTCAAGATAATCACATAACAAACTTCTTAAAAGGAAAATTTCGGCCCAATTCAATTACTTTTGTGAACATGACAACTCGGTTAAAACTAAGCAATTACCAAGTCTTAAGGTAAATACTGATTTATTTATACTCTTATTCAATCACGAGGAATTTTTGCTCTTTCTCGTGTTTTATTTTTTTTTTTCATGGTGCAGTAATGTCTTATTCCCTTAGGCTTTTCAGTGCTACCTTAACGAGCTTTCGACCAACGACTCCCAAGCCATTAAGACCTTAGGGCGCTAGGTGTAAAGACAATCCCATCGGGCTTACTTATTCAAGTAACAAAGGCCACAAAACTAGACAAGCATGTCACGGTGTTTATTCTTTTTTTTTCTTTCTTTCTGGATTTTTTTTCTCTTTTTTTTTCTTTTCATCGCTCTTCATTTTTTTTCTTTCTTTTTATATATATATATCCCATAGATTTTCCCAAACTCAAGCTTTTACGTCATTCCAACCTTTACTGCCAGTTCACTAATTTCCTTAAATTTTAACCAAGAATTTCCCTTAGAAATAAATTATGAAACCCTTGAACCAAGTGGATTAAAACAGTTAAACTTTAAGTGCTAACCGGTTACAAAAGTTTAAGACAGGCTCAGATTATCATCATGATTAAAATTAGAACTCATCATCAATTATCAACATTGTTCAAGTTAACAAGCAAAACCAATCTTATCATAGGTTGACCTAAGACCACACCAATCGATCACACAGATTCATGCAAAAAAAAAAATACAATTATACTACATGAACACATACTAATGCAACACATATATGAATATGCAAATAACTACCATGTATTATATGCAACCTAAAAAAAACACAATGCTAACACACAAAAAAATGAACTACCATGCAGATAACTAACTATATGCAATACGACACTAAAATACCCCCAAACTTAAACTAGACATTTTCCTCAATGGCTGAAATATAACAAAGTAAAGCAGAGGACTTCCCTGAAAATATAGCAATCTTCCTCCTTGTCCGCTAAGTTTGGAGAATATCTTTAGCACATGGAACAAATTGGGCACCACACTTGAATTTGACTTGAATAACTCAGTAAACCATGATAGAAACAATTTTATTAAATTCTAAATAAATGCAAATTCAAAACTACTAATATAAAACCTAATAAAACTAAAATAAAAATTAAACTTGGGTTGCCTCCCAATAAGCGCTTGTTTTATAGCCTCATTTGACTTCTTCAATTCTCATCCAATTTCCCCTACGAAAATTGAGGAACCCTCCATCCATCAAGAGTAATGTCTCTTTTGGGAGGTTCCCATTAGTAATGACCCTTGAATTTAAGTCACCTAGCATGATCTTTTTAGATAGGATCCCATTAAGTCTGCAAGAACCACTAGGTGTTTTCCCCATTGTGTTTGTGATCAAATTATGGCATGGAAGCTTGTCAAGAACATTGGGCTGTTCCTCTATCTTCTCCTTTTCAACCCACCATAACTCCACAGTTGTACTAGCTCTTATGTCACAAAGAGCTTTGCCTACGACATGACTGCCAATTGGGCATGGTTTTGCAAAACTGCCCGGATTCTTGAGCTTTGGTGGAGGAGGCACATGGGATACTAATGCAATTGGCTCATCTTCGTTGGTACTCAAAGTTAGATCTTCGTCGATCTCCTTTTCTTGGTCCCCAAGTCTTTCCTCTTTTTCAACATCTTCTGGCTCTTCTAGTTGCAGATTTGGTTCGAGCTCACCATCAGTCTCGGCAGCCATGTCATAGAGCCAAGTGTATTGAGGATGGTTGTTCAACACATGTGCTATCTGCCCCAATTGATTTTCCAGATTCTTGATCGACGCACCTAGGCTTTGCATATTCAGCTCTATTTGATTAAATTTTTTGTCTTTTTCCTCGTTCTTTTTGTCAGACGCTCTAATAAATTTTTGGCTTCTTCCAAACTTGATTTTCTCTCTGGTTGTTGAGTCTGATTTTGAAATCCAGATGTGTTTTGTTGTCTCGGCGCTTGATCTTGAGCTTGATTGTTACTCCATGAAAAATCCAGGTGATACCCCCAATCCTGATGATAGTTGTTGGGATAGACATAATTATTGGGGTAATCACCACCATATTGTACCGGCTTAAAACTGATGGTGCATTGATGACTCATATGATTTCCAGCACAATAATCACAAGTAACCGCCACACTTTGACGACGTTGCGCTTCAAAAGCATCGACCATCTTTGAAAGTGTCTCAATTTGTGCTGATAATGCAGAAACTTGTTGCGTGGATGGTGGACTCCATGTTTCCATATTCTTAGCTATTGCGGACACCTGTGCTGCCAATGCTGAAAGTGTCGTGAGTCCGTCAATCTCTGTTTCCATTGGCTGAGTCATTCTTGCCATCCTTCGACTCTGTTGGGCTGCGATAACCTCCAACGTCTTCGAAGTTGCCTCAATTTGTATTGGCTCTATAGAAGATGTATTAAGTCCATCAATCCTTGTTTCCCTTGGTTGAGCCATGAACGTGTATGGCCATTGATACTCAAAGTCATCCATGGTACCTAAAATGAGAGAAATATAAGAAGAGAATTAAAAATAAAAATAAAAATATTTAAATTAAGACTAATTTGATTGAAATTAATATTGGTAAATAATTATTAAATTAATTTCCCAGCAACGGCGCCAAAAATTTGTTGGTTGATTTCGCAATCAATGAATATGTGCAAGTATACACGGTGAACAAGTAATAAAATGAAAGTAGAGTATCGTTTCCACGAGGAATTATTTAATAAAAATTACCAAATACTAACTCTTAACCAAATCAATTTTATTTAAACAACTGTAAATTGTGATTTTTCTAATTAAGAAAACTAAATTAACAATTAAAAGAAATTATTCTAAAATAAATCAAATAAACAAAACTAAGATTTGAATGAATTCAGATAAATAAGGATTAAGACTTCAATATCCCCAATTATGAACTCTAAATCAATTATTCAATTATCCCAATATTTATGCCTACTGAATTGTTAACAGAAATTCTCAAATGCCAAAAGTCCTTTTCCAAGTGATCAATTGCCTTCTATTTAATTCAGATTAATCTTGCTATATTCCTATACAAAATAATTGAATTAAACTCTTTTCAATCCCAATTCCTTATGTGTTATATGCGGCGAACAGATATTTCCATTCAATTCACAAACCTAATTATTCACTTTGCAAATAAATAAGTCACATGATATCATGCCCAGTTCTAACCCTAGAATTCCTCTTTCAATTCCTTCTAGAGTAACAAAGTAATTATCTGATCAGATAATTAATCAATAAGCATAAGGCAAGATAAACAACTCATTTTGACACAAATAATTGGAATAAATCAAATAACTAATTTATAGCCATAAAAGGTTCAATTTAAATCTTAATAAAAGAGTTAGTTCATAATTAATGAATTAAAACCAAGAATCCACAACTGAATAGACATTAAAAGATAAAAGTATGATAAGAGAAGATAATAGAATCTGTTGTCAGCAAATCTGATACTCCCCTCTTGCTTTTGCTCTTAATCTTCAGTGTTCTTCAATCTCCAATGGCTAATTAAGAACTAGGGTTTATATTCTAATCTAATGGAGTGTTTTATCTAGTCTAATCTATGTAATCTCTCTGTATTTTATGCCTTACATCATGTAGTTATAGGTTACAAGTCCAATCTTTAGCTTAGGAACAAACCCAATCCAATTTGGAGTCAAAAAGGTGTCAAAATTCACCCCAAAACGCGTTCAAGCCTTACCAGGCTCTTCCCCCAACAAGACGATGCTAAAGACTTGCTCCCCAAATACCGACAGCGCAAATAGGCATGAAATGGGCGCCTCAGCGCTCGCCCAATTTTTGAAATTTTTTTGCTCCGACGTCCTTTGGGAAAATGGCCATAACTTCGTCGTCCGAACTCTGATTTTGATAATTCAAGATGTTCCGAAAAGAGGAGACGTAGATATACAACTTTCATTCTTTAAGTTTTTCGAAATAAGGTCCAAAAAAATACTCAAATCGGCTCTGAAGTGACTGTGTGGAAATGGCAAGCCAAAAACGCGAATCTAGCCACCCCAAACGTCGATCCAAGTAACTTTTGTGCCAATTCTTACAAAATAACATAAAACATGCATGAATAGACACAAACACTTAAAATCAACCAAAAGATTAAGCTCAACCGCACTCAATTATGAGTATAAAATTCACTCATCAAGGACACATGGAAAAAGAAGAATAAGTATAAAGGAAGAATTATTGAAAATCCACATAAGTCCAAATGGAGGAAGAATCCACACACACACACAAGCATGCATTATATTAGATGTTTTGTATGTAATAAGACTGGTCATAAGGCTGTAATATGCTACTATAATCCTATGCATGTGAAACCCAGAATTAAGCAAATCTTGGTTCCTAAGGGTATTAACAAAGTAGGACCCATGCAAGTATGGGTACCAAAATGAGAGTTTTACCTTACCACAGGAACCAAGCTCCACGATCACAACCTAGTATTTGGATAGTGGATGCTCAAGGCACATGACAAGGAACAAAGCTCTTCTGTCTAATTACATAAAGAAGGAAGGTTTGTCAGTCATCTTCGGAGATAATAGCTCTGGCAAGATAAGAGGATATGGCTCAACTGGGAATGGTACAGTATCTTTTAGTAAAGTAGCCTATGTGGAAGGTTTATGACACAATCTCCTGAGCATAAGCCAACTCTGCGACAAGGGTCATCAAGTCATTTTTCTCAACAATCAATGTCAAGTCAGAGACCTGAAGACATCCTCTATAAAGCTGTCTGGAACAAGAGAAGGCAGTGTATATATTGTCAATATTGATCAACTAAGCTCGGACAAGACGATATGCTTTCTGGCTAAAGCATCTGAAGAAATGAACTGGTTATGACATAGAAGATTATCTCATCTTAACTTTAAAAGCATGTCTAAACTGGCCTCCAAGGATCTAGTAGCAGGCTTAACCAAGTTTAGCTTCGTCAAAGAAAGGCCATGCAATGCCTGTCAACTTAAAAAACAGACTAGAAGCTCATTTAAGAGCTAAATTTTCAACTCAATTGACAAACCTCTGCAGCTACTTCACATGGATCTATTTGGGCCAATTCCAACAACGAGCGTTGGAGGGAAGAGATACTCACTTGTCGTAGTGGATGACTACACCAGATTCACATGGGTGTTCTTTCTAAACTTAAAAGATGAAACTAGCTCCCAATTAATCAAAATATTTAGACTAGTGATGAACGAGAAAGGGGAGAAAATCAAGGCTATAAGGAGTAATCATGGCAGAGAATTTGACTTCTCTGAGATGGAAAAATTCTGCACAGACAATGGCATTAGTCACAACTTCTCAGCTCCACAAACCCCTCAACAAAATGGAGTAGCCGAGAGAAAGAACAGAATGTTGATAGAGGCTGGAAGAAATCTACTAGCAGCAGCCCATCTGCCTGAATACTTCAAGGCAGAAGCTGTTAACACTACATGCTACACTCAGAACAGATCGCTTATACACTCTATGATTAAGAAGACTCCCTACGAACTATAGAAAGGAAGAAAGCCAAATGTCAGGTACTTCCATGTATTCGGCTGTGCATGCTACATTCTCAACAATGGGAAGCAGTATCTGACAAAGTTCCAACCCAAGTCAGATGAAGGAATCTTTCTCGGATATGCCACAGACAGTAAGGCTTATAGAATGTTCAACAAAAAGACACTGAGTGTTGAAGTCTCGATCCACATCATTTTAGATGAAATAGACTTGGGCAAAACAATGCCTCAAGACACTAAAAACGAAAATTCAGAAGAAGTCATCGAGCTCAACACCACGATCGTAGTTCCAGAAAATGAAATTGTCGAGCAAGAAGAGGATATCGTAGAGAGAACTACGCAAGACAACGAACCTCCACATCAAGAAGCTAAAATTGATCTTGAAGGTCTCAGACAAGAAGGCATCAGGACAGATGTTCCAACAGGAAATAGATGGGCAAGTGATCACACTCAAGACTTAATCATTAGAGATCCAAATGCAAGAGTCAAAACAAGAGCCGCTGTAAGACCCCGGATTTTATGAAATAAAAGTATTCAATTTTTCTTATAATTATTATTCAGTAAATGGTTAAATTGATAAAAGTTTAAAGTTAAGGGTGATATATGTAAAATTTTCAAAATACGCAAGTGGTTATAAAATACTCATTTCTGTCGGGGAATATTCATTTGGTCGTGGAATATTCTTGTTGTCGGAGAATATTAAATACGACGAGCAATGATCATTGTGGGCCCCATAAATGAGAATAAGCTGTTAGATGAAGAAAATGAAAAGTTTGAGTTTTTATAAATAACGACGTAGTTATTACTGAATTAACTTCTTTGTTGGAATACCGGTGGTTAAAATACTGATGTCTGGCGTGGTTGACAAAGAAGGTAATATTGTATTACGGTATTTTTGAATTATTGATTCTTACGTAAGAAGGCACTACTCAATAATTATTACGATTAATTCTTTATTCAATATTTTTTTATTGATTCAATAATTGATGCGTTGATATTTTATATTATTGTTGTTTTAATAATTGTCATCGCACGATGATTTCCCTTTATCGGATCAATAATTCATATTATTGGAATAATATTATTAGATAACATTATTGGCAATGTCTAGAAAGTTACATCAAGGAGAGGTTTGGTCACCTAAGCTGCGTGCGAGTAGGAGAAATCCTTATCGGAAAGCCCCCCCTTCCTCACAGGACTACTTAGTTATCATAATTGTGATTCTGTAATATTATTTGTGAATAATTAATTATTGATTTATATGATAAGGAAATATTTATTTGATGCAGATATAAATGATGGATTTATTTATGTGGTTATAAATGAAGGAATTAATGTTAAGGTATTTTATCAGTATTTTTGTCGGAAAGGAGGTATTAAAAATCAAACCAGTGTTCTTGTGATATATTGCGTGAGTTATAATTTTTAATACGACCATTGGATCGTTGTGATTTTTAGATATGTTATACATATATAAGTTGAGTATATGTCCACAAATTTTGAACCGTTAAAAATGAACGTATAAATTGTTATGAATTTTAAGAGGTGACTAGTTCAGAAATTGTTGAAGTTTCGGAATTTATCATTTTGGTGGAAAATTCTAGAATGCGTGGGCCCCACCTATGGTTGGTAAAGAAATGTGCTGAAAATCTAATTCAAATGTGGCTGGTGACAATAGTAGCAGGTAAATCAATCAGTAGCGAGTGTCAAGTGCTTGACGTCTTGCTAACATTTTCCTATAAATAGAGGGCTAAGTTAGAATTGAAAATCACACCAGAAACATAAGCTTTCTCTCTTTCTCTCTCTATATTATCGAGCATATTTTGTGAGTATTTTAATACTTTGAGAGTTGCTAATGAGTGCAAGTTTCCTTTAGCGTCATATCCGATATTCCAGTCAGAAATATTGCTCTTTTGAGGTAAGGAATTTTAAGGGTTATTATGTTTCTTCAGTTTCGTAATTTTTCTGACCTTCAAAAATTCTGGAAAAATTTAAAATGATATTTTGATGAGTTTTCTCGATTGTATCCAAAAATGGCGATTTTTGGATGTATAGATTAGGAGTTATGGATTTTATGATAAAAGACTATTTTAAAAGTAAACTCTTATAACTCCCTGTGGTTAACTCTAAAATTAGTGAAATTTTTATTGGGAATACATCTATATATCATCAGTATATTCTATAAATTTCAGAATTTTTGGACAAAAGTACAATTTATGATAAATGTCTAAATATTCGGCAGTTTTGGCCATGTGAAAAATAGTAAATGAATTTTAAAAATTCTGAGAAAAATATATGTTCAATATGGGACTATATTCTGCTAAATCCCAGAAAAGAAATATTTTTGGAACTTATTTGGTATTTTTTATGAAAATAGACTAGTTATGAGTAAATAAATTAAATATGTTATGTGAAGTAACAAAATTGGAAAATAAGATTTTATGGCTTGAGAATCCTATATAAGGTATATGCAGATTTTTTATGAGGGTTTTGGTTATTGGTGATGAAATTTTATGATTTTGACATTTTAGGATTATTAAATGCATTAATTGGTAAAGTGTAAACAATTAAAATAAATTATTTATATAAGTTTAAGAAATGATTAAAATATTATGGTAATATTAATAATATTAGATTATGAGATTATTAAGTAATTTATAACATTTGGATTAAGGTGTTATGAATTCATTGATTCATGAATATTACTCTTGAAATTAAATGCAGTTGTTGATCGTATTGTTTTTATTATCATATATAACATTTTTATAATCCCTTGATGAAATTTTCTTTGACTTAAGTGTAAAGATGGGTAGATTATTGGTATGATCGTGACTATGGGTTCTCTTTGGCCGATGAGTCAAAAGATGAATTGTTGACTGGTATGATCATGACCATTGAATTTACAATTGAATATTTTTAGCTTAAGAGCAAAGGTGAATTGATCAACATGGTTATAATTATTGTTTATATAAATTCTAAAATGATTATGTATTTCTTTGAGATATTAATATCTTTGGCCCGTAGTGCAAAGATGACATGTTGTTGAATATCTTTGGCCAGTAGTGCAAAGATGAATTGTTGATGAATATCTTTTGGCGTGTAAAGTCTAAAGATGACTGTTGTTGAATATCTTTGGCCCGTAGTGCAAAGATGACTGTTGTTGAATATCTTTGGCATGTAGTGCAAAGATGAACTGTTAATGAATATCTTTGGCCCGTAGTGCAAAGATGAACTTATTAGTATGATTATGAACAGGAACTGTGATTTGGTATAACCATGATCTTTGATGTATCAGGTAAAGACAGGTGATGTAAATTATCTTCGTCTTGGATGAGAAGAGAAAATTAGAACTACAATTATGATTATGAGTTATTCACATGGTATTAGCAGGATCATTGATTAATGTTCTGAGGTTAAAGCATTGTTGGTGGACTTTTAACATGGAGAAGATAATAGACTTTATGGTCTATTTGACTCTTCTAATGGATTGCTCATTCACTGCAACTATGGTTGAAAAGTTTTATCATCTACCATATGTTCTAAATCTCGATTTATTATTGATGGAGGCTATTGATAATTTAATTATCATTAGTCATAATATTCTTTATCGAATTGGTGTGTTTCACCCTTTTGCTTCACAATTCCTTTCGTGTAATAAAGTGTTGTCACGATTCGAGCGGGGATAACAAGGAATAGAACGGTGGTCTATAGCTGTTGAGGTTCTCCCTAAATAGTATGGAAATAATTTTATTGAGAACTTTAGATAAGTGTGTCGTATTGTATACGTCATTTGATATTTAATTTTGGTGAACCAAATAGGGTAAGGTGAACCCAACTTTGGAAGAATGACCTACGAGTTATCATAAGACAGGGTTGTGCACATCCACTTGCTGAGTATATCTACGAGTACTACCTATATGATCTTGGAGTTTATTTGAAATATAATTTTCAACCTGAGAGGCAGTGGAGATAGTTATATGTCAGAAGAAGACTCACCATTGGAAGGAACATGATAGTAATCTTCTCATTTTTCTTTGGGGTCTATTGGATCAACCAAGGATAATTCTCTGGACATATGATATCTATCATAACTTAGATTCATGGCCTCCCATGTACGAAGGTTTCTTGAGCACTTCCCAAAGATTTTAATTTCTAAAAACAGCTTATTGATTGTACCTTTATGTAATGTATCAATGTGAGGTGATGTCCATAGTTGGGACATGAGTCATGATTGGTATTAAAACTCATGATATATGTGTTGTTGTGTATTTTGCACGACAATTATAGTAATAAAGTTGTAGTTGTTTTCTGTACCATGTATTTGGTGACTCAGAATAGGTTGGATGAATTGGACCTATTTTGCGGGCGTCACAGCCGCCACCCAAAATGAGTGTTTCTATCTGAGCTTTCTGTCACAAATAGAACCTAAGAAGATAGAAGATGCTATGGAAGACTCCAGCTGGATAGAATCCATGTAGGAAGAACTAAATCCGTTTGAAAGAAGAAAAGTATGTAGATTAGTTCCAAGTCCAAAGAGTCATCCTGTCATTGGCACCAAGTGGGTCTTCAGAAACAAGATGGATAAAGATGGAGTAATAATAAGGCGGCAAGACTAGTGGCCAAAGGTTACTCTCAAGAAGAAGGCATTGACTACGACGAGACCTTTGCACTTGTTGCCAAATTAGAAGCCATCAGAATATTTCTTGCCTTTGCTGCTCACATGAAATTCAAAGTCTTTCAGATGGATGTCAAAAGTGCACTCCTGAAGGGTGAACTTCAAGAAGAAGTATATGTGGAACAACCTCCAGGTTTCATCAATCCAACTCTCTCTAATTATGTCTATAAATTAGACAAAGCCTTATATGGTCTTAAACAAACACCTAGAGCATGGTATGAAACATTAACTAATTTTCTTATTAAAAATAGGTTCACGAGAGGTAGAGTAGATACCAAATTTTTTCTTAGAAAGCATAAAGATAAAGTCTTATTAGTTTAAATATATGTTGATGACATTATCTTTGGCTCTACTGATGAAAAATTGTGTAAGAGATTTGCCAAGCTTATGTAGATTCAATCTCCTATCATCTATCCCTCCACGATTATTGAGCCAGATCCAATAGTAGAGTCACCTGCATAAGTCATCGAGTCACCTGTTAATATCGTAGACTCAATCCCTTTTGAAGCTCAACCTCACACACTTGCCCTCCATCAGACATACCATCTTCCTCAACCAACGACTATTTCAGTCTTGATCTTGCTATCTACCAAATGCAAGGTCAACATTCAAGAGCCTCTCCTCCAAATAATCAGTAACTCCTTGAGCTTATATCTGATATCCCTACCAAAACGGAGTTGTCAGAAGTAACTAAGAAAATGACCAAGGACATACAAGAAGATCTTGAAGTTCACTCCGAACTTGTTCAGATAAGGCTAACTCATTTGATTGATGCTGCCAATACTCTCCCAAGCAACCTAAGTTCTGAACTGACAAAGAAGCTTAGGGAGATAATAAAATAGATGATTCAGATTATCAATAAAAGGGATCAAATCCACTTTCTAACTGCTAAAAAGCACAGAGATGCTGTTCTTATTTTAGAAAATACTCAAGAATCCCAAAATCAACTTCTGATGGAAAATCTCACGAGTCTAAAGACCCAAATGAAAGAATTTCAAGCATTTTCCATGGGTCAAATGAAACAAACAGAAAATGTCTTGGACATTCTGCAAAGGAGAGAAGCTCGTACTAACTCTCTGATCCAGAAAAATCGTGCAGATATAATTCAATCCAAGACTCAACTCCCCGAACTCGTCCAAGGCATAACTCGCCTATCTGAAGATAATCGAACCCTTGATGCAGACATAAAGGGAAAGAATAAAGGGGAAGGAGGCGACAAAGGAAGAGGCAAAGGAGGTAGAGGCAAAGTCAAAATTTCTCAATTCTCCAGAAGTTCTCCCACGAGTTCTCCTGTAAGACAGTCTCGCAATCAAACTCCACGACCTGAACAGCAGCAAATTCTCATGGCACAACCACTAAGAAGTCAAAGGCCTTCTCCAAGCTCACAAGAAGTGACCACCACTGGTCTAAGAATGCTAATTGGAGATCCTGCATTCATGAATAGACACGAACATTCGCCAAGGCTAAGTCAAAGTGAGATGGAAGATGTAAGACCCCAACTTTTATGAATAAAGAATAATTTTCTCGAAATATATTTTTGAATATTATGGTGTGGATATGATATAATGTTATAGTTGTGGGTAATATTTACAAATTTTGCAAAGTAAGCAAGTGGTTATATAATATTTGATTGGTCGGAGAATATTCGTTTTAACAGGGAATATTCGTACAAAGGCACAATCATTGGTGGACTCAACAGAAGTATTGTCGTAGTTAGAAAATGACAGAATTATCTTCTTATAAAATAAACTTTGAAGTGTTACCGTTAAAACTGTTGAACTACCGGTAGTAAAAAATACGAAGAATACGCATGGTGGTTGCATAGTAGCACACGGTATTGATTATTGATGCTTACGTGAGAAGTCACTCGGTTATACTCAATTATTACTACGATAATTCTTCGCATCATATCTATCATATTATTGATTCAATTATTGTCACAAAGATCATCTCGTGATAATATATATTATTAAATCAATAATAGAGACGACAAAATTATTCATATTATTATTTGAAATATTGACAATGTCTAGAAGTTCTATCAAGGAGAGGTTTGGTCACTTAATTGCGCGCCAATAAGGAGAAATCCTTATCGAAAAGCCCCCTCTTTCCTGGGAATGACCTGGTTGTTAAATATTGTGAATTATAATATTAATGATGAATAAGTTCGTGTTGATTAAAGATGAATTTGATAGTTCCATTGGGTTGGAATTATTAGTGTTAGTGAAAATTGACATTTATTTCGATAATAATTGATGTCTGGAGGTTATATTGACCAATCGGGTAATTAACAGGATAAATGAGGAATTAATTGCTATTAATTCACATGATTATAACTATTTGTTCACATGTGTTTACTATTGATTCACATTCTTGTACTATTAGGGGAGATGGTGCAAGATTGATAATACTTGCATGACTAAGTTAAAAATGAAGGTATAGATGGAGGTACTATACTGTAATTCATATTTTCACATGTCTAGAACTATTGATTCACATGATTTACTATTGATTCACATGATTTACTATTAGGGGAGGTGGTGCAAGTTTGATAATACTTGCAGGACTAAATTAAAAATAAAGGAAAAGAGGAAGGTATTATTCTGTAATATTTTGAGCCCCAAAACGTGCAATTATCGAAACTATATTTTCCTATAAATAGAAGCTCATTCTTCCTTCATTTCTCACCAATTCACTACAGCTATAGAGCAATTATTATAGAGAGAAATTATAGAGAGAAAGAAGAAGATGTTGGGCTTCGGCACAGAAACGCACAGCGGAAATTAAAATTTTAAAACAATTTCCGAAACCCTAAAACAGGATCCATGCGAAAATCAATTAATTCAGAGGTTTAGAGATTATACCAGATATAAACAAAAAAACGAGAATCTGAAACCGACTGCGCCTCGAATCTCCAACGCAATACAAACCGATTGCGCCTCTACGGTATCCACACGAACGCCGCACGAACTGTCGAACGATTCTGCAATAAGAAGGACTTCACAGTACTAGCCACCAAAAGGAATGGATTTTTCAAACTGTTTTTCTCTAGTCTCTCTCTAAGAGCGGCTAGGGTTTTTAATTATGATATCTTACCCTAAGTAATGCTATATATATCATATAGTAGTTAAAAGGAATTAATCAAATCAAAACCTAATTTTATAAAATCAATTTATATATATATATATATATCTCTTAATTAAGTCTTACTTAATTAATATACATATATACAAATTATCCTTTTAATTTAAATTGTGGTTTAAATACTATTAATCATATTAATATATTTAAATCCTTAAAATTTAAATTAATTCCCTTTTAAATAACGTCTATGTGTGACTGATCTTTATAGTTATTATTATTACGTTGGCAATAATTTTAAAATCATATTATAAAATTATAAAGCAATGAAAGCAAGCATCTAGTAATGCATCATCGCTACCCAAGTAATAATAAGATCGATGATTCGATGCAACCTTTTTGTGACCAATGTTTCAATGTAATTTAATCCTTTTAACCTTAATATCCTAGATTAAACTCGAGTCATGGAATGTGTCATACTCTTCATAATTTAATCTGAAGTTTTCTTGATCAATGAGTAGACTATATGAAACAAATCACTATTTGAGCATGGCCATGCATTTCATAGTCCTACTCAATTAAGAGGCCTATGGATATCACCCATAATATATAGGATGGTTAAATTCCATGTAGATCACTCATATTTCTCACACGATTAATGATGAACCCAATAATCACCTTTATAGTCCACCCTATTAAAGGTGACATTTGATGATATCAAAGTACATAAATTCTCGTGTAGTAATATAGCGATTTGTGTCTGGGGACCATTACATCATTGTCACTATGAGAATTGCTAATGACACTTCGCATAATGCTCCATATAGAATTCTCATGGTGGGTCCATCCGAAGACATCGTTCTCAACATGTACCTATGCATTGACTTAATATCTCATATATTTATGACCAATGAGATTTGGTCATAATTCAATCCACATCTTAGTCTCAATGCATCATTGTTGTCCCATCAACAATGATACTCGATTAGGGACATTTAAGAACACCGATACTAATGGTAATATATAATCTCATGTTTAAGTCACATACTTGAAACTATATAATTTGTATCACTATTCTAAGGAATTTTATTATGTTAACAATTATATTACTAAATAAATAAAACCATAATAAAATCATATATTTATTCAATCAAATATAATATCAAAGCGTTAAGCAATTATATCAAATAATTGGCCTCAGGGCATAAACTCTAATGATCTCCCACTTGCACTCAGAGCCAATCACTCATGTATCTAATACCCATGGAACTAGTGTGACCATCGTGCTTTCACTTATGACAAAGCCTTGGTTAGTGGATCTCGTAACATTATCATCTGTGGCACTCTTCCTATATACATACATCTCCTCTATCAATGATTTCACGGATGAGATGGTACCGCCTAAGTATATGCTTGGATCGTTGGTGAGATCCGGGTTCCTTAGCTTTGTGCAATTGCTCCATTATTATCACAAAGATAGAAAGCAACCGGATCAACAATGGTTGGAACAACACCAAGTTCGATGATGAACTTTTTAATCCATCTGACCTCCTTGGGTTTTGCACTAGAAGCGAAGAATATACTCAAACCTCTGTTGTAGAATCAACTCATCGCCTCTTGCTTGAACTTTTCCATTAATGACACCACCATTAAGGCAAAACACAAAACCCGACCGAGACTTATAGTCATCATTGTCGATCACCGAAACTAACATCTGTGTAACCCTTTACCGCTAGTTCGTCTTCACCTCCATATACCAAGAATGAATCCTTAGTCCTTTTCGGTACTTCGAGGATATTCTCGATCGTTGTCCGATGACCTTCACTGGATTCGATAGAGATCTTTCGTCATGTTCAAAGCATACGAGACATCCGGACGAGTACATATCATTGCATACATGATAGATCCAATTCTTCGAAGCATAAGGGATCTTTCTCATACGCTCCTCATCATCTTGTGATTTAGGACATTGGGCCTTAGAGATCTTTACACCATGAGTCACGGGTAAGTTTCCTCTTTTCGCCTTTTGCATCTTTGAACTGTTTCAACACTTTATCAATATATGTACTTTGACTTAAGCCGAGCATTTTTCTTGATCTATCTCTATAGATCTTGATACCTAAAATGTAGGCAAAGATCGCCCAAATCTTTCATGGAGAAACATTTTCCTAACCATGTTTTTCTGACTGTAAGGAAGGAATGTCATTCCCAATAATTAATATGTCATCAACATATAATACTAGGAATACAATGTGACTCCCACTAACCTTCTTATATACACAAGGTTCATCTTCATTTTTAATAAAGCCAAATTTTTTGATCGCATCATCAAATCGAAGATTCCAACTCGAGAGGCTTGCTTCAATCAATAAATGGATCGCCGCAGAACTTACATACCTTTCCAAAGATCCTTTGAGTGACAAAACCCTCAAGGTTGTGTTATATACACATCCTCAAGGAGATTTCCGTTAAGGAAAGCGTTTTGACATCCATCCTGGCGATTTCAGTAATCATAAAAAGTGCAATAGCAAGTAAGATCCTCGATGGATTTAACCATTGCCTTTGGAGAGAAGGTTTCATCATAGTCAACACCTTGAATTTGTTTGAAACCTTTTGCTACCAATCGGCCTTTATAGGTTTGTACATTACCATCCATATCTGGTTTCTTCTTGAAAACCCACTTGCACCCGATTGGTTTTACCCTTCCGGGTGGATCAACCAGAGTCCATACTTGGTTAGTATACATGGAGTCCATCTCGATTTCATGTCTTCAAGCCATTTCTCGAATCTGGTCCATTCATAGCTTCTTGGTAGGAAGCAGGCTCATCTTGATCTATGAGCATCACATCGTTGATTTTGAGTCACAAGATATCCATAATATCTCTCGAGCTCTTGGCGTGTCCTACCGAGATCTACGAATGACTTGTGTAATTTGAAAGCGAGTTCACTTTCCACAATTTCTTGTGGTTCCGCTCATGTTCCAACTCAGTTCAATGATATTTTATGGTTCTCGAATTTCTTGAGTTCTACTTTCCTCCCATCGTTTCCTTTAGAGACAAATTCTCTTTCTAGAAAAATACCGATTCGAGCAACAACCACTTTGTTCTCGGAAGGTTTGTAGAAATAATACCCTTTTGTTTCCTTTGGGTATCCACAAAATTACATTTGTCGATTTGGGTCCGAGCTTGTCGAATTCGGAGACGCTTTTCTTAACGCCTCGCAACCCCAAATCTTCATGAACATATACTAGGACGTTTCCGGTCCACATTTCATATGGTGTCTTCTCGAACCGTCTTTGTAGGAACACGGTTAAGTGTGAATGCACGTATCTCTCAGGGCATGACCCCGAAGCTTATTGGAAGATCTGCATGACTCATCATTGATCGTACCATGTCCAACAAGGTTCGATTCCTCCTCTCGGATACACCATTCCATCATGCGGTGTTCCGGTGGAGTGAGTCGTGATGTAATACCACACTCCTTTAGAAGGTCATCAAAGTCTTGGCTTAAGTATTCACCTCCTCGATCGGATCGAAGGGCTTTTATGCTTTTGCCAAATTGGTTTTGAACTTCATTCTTGAATTCCTTGAACTTTTCAAAGGATTGGATTTGTGTCTCATAAGATACACATATCCATATCTACTAAAGTCATCGATAAATGTAATGAAGTAATAAAACCTACCTCTTGCTAACGAACTCATGGGTCCACATACATCACTATGTATAAGTCCCAATACATCGCTAGCCCGATTCACTATGTCCGAGTGAAAGGGCTTTAGTCATCTTGCCTAATAAACAAGACTTGCATTTCTCATATGATTCAAAATCAAATGAATCCAAGAACCCATCTTTATGGAGTTTGGATATGCGTTTCTCATTTATATGGCCTAAACGAGCGATTGGAGAGATATGTCGATTTGAATCATTTGATTTAAATCGTTTTGTATTTCTGTTATAGATAGGCATTTCTAAATCAAGAATATAGAGACCAGTTAAACAATTGTGTGCAACACCATAACAAATATCATTTAAGTAAAACAAACAACGATTGTTTTTATTATAAATGAAAAACCTTTCTTGTCCAAACAAGAAGCAGAAATAATGTTTTTGCTTATAGCGAGCACAAAATAACAATCTTCTAATTCTAAAACTAGCCCGGTGGGCAAAGATAAATGATAAGTTCCTACTACCGGTCTGCAACAACTTTTGCTCTATTTTCAACTCGTAGGTCAACCTCTCTTTTCGCTTAAAGTTCTACTCCTTCTGAGTCCCCGCACATTAACACAAATGTGAGAACCACATCCGAAGATCCAATACCCATGATGTAGAAGTAGATAAGTTGACTTCTATAACATATATATACGAATCAAGTCGTACTTCCTTTTCTTTTCTTCACTTCTTCCAGATAAGCATGACAATTCTTTTTCCAAAGGTCCGGGTTTTCTCTGTATGACATTCACCTTCTTTAGCCACCCCACCTTTAGGTTTTAAAGCTTGTTTGGTTTTGGAATTGGTTTTGGCAAAAGATTTAGATCCTATCTTCTTCTCGCTTTCCATTCCCTTAGCATTCCCCTTTGCACCATCATTATGGGAGCGGGTCCCGCCTTTTTCATGTTGTTCTCAGATTCTTAACATGCTCAACAACTCGATGAGGGGTTCTCAATTTCATTCATAAAATAGTTCATAACAAATTGAGAGTAGTCATTGTTCAAAGATTGCAAAACAAGGTCGGTTTGGGCTTACGAGTGATTGGAAAACCCAACCTATCAAGGTACTCAATATACCCAATCATTTTCAAAGACATGTGGACCAACCTGGATCACGTTCACCCATTTTGCGGTGATACAACGCCTTGCTCAGTATCATACCTCTCTGTCGAAAGCACGCCTTCGAACAATTTCTTGAGATGCTCGATCATCTCATAAGCATCCATCAACTCATGTTGCTTTCAAGCTCGGCGTTCATGGTTGCTAGCATGACACAACTCACATCCAGAGCATCATCTTGATGCTTCTTGTAAGCATTATGCTCCATGACGTGGTGCAATGGATACCGGTTGCGCAGAATGGGCCCATCAAGGACATATAGCTTACGCTCTTGTTTGAGGACAATCCTCAAGTTCCTATCCCGATCAAGGAAATTAATTCCACTTAGCTTGTCCTTTTCAAGGGTGATCGTAATGAAAGACTATTTGTGTTGTTGTTGTTTGCCATTTGATATCTACAATTTATAAGTGCAACAATAATAAGTCAAATTACGAGTTGATATTATATAATTGATAATAGTACATTCAAAATATATCTCCCACTATTTTATTCAAATTAATAGCCCTCACCATTAATTCGGAAAGCATTTTCTATTAAATCTTTCTAGTGAACCAAGATCCATATTTCATTATGCCTTAAGTTAGCTTTGGCTATTCTCTCAAAACATAATTATTTAGGTAGACAACCCTTTGTCAATTATATCATATATAACTCCTGGATAGTTTGGTAAACAACATTTGTTTCTAGTCCATCTAATGGTACCAACCAAACTCTATGCCTCTAAGTCCACAATCCTATTGAGATAACTTAGTTAAGTCGGGTCCAATGATTTTAATAGTTTGGATATAACAATTATCCTATCGCATCTTACCTAGATAAATAGGGTACTTTTCTTTGGCAAACCTACATCTATTGATCAAGGTCTTGATGAGTGTTATTCATTGGAAGGCATCTGATTTAGACTTAATAATTTAATGAGGGATTTTATTAATTTAGATCTCACCAATTTTAATCTTGTTAAGCATGCACATTATTAATCATATCACATCACATACAAGCATAAATAAAGTGCAAAATTAAATGTGTCACAGTTATGGCCCAATCCACTATCAATCTTTGCAAGCTAATGAAAGATTGAAGGTCAATCTAAGGTGGTAAAAGATCTTAAAATAAATAACTTCCTTGGATCTTCCTCTAGCATGCGCCTCCTCTCCATCATCATCTTTCCATTGTGTTCTCCATCTTGACATCTTAATCAATTACAGATTATTACATGACATAAAGAAACCTCGAGTTACATTCGAGGGGATTTAGATGAGAAGAGAATATTACATTAGAATTTATAGAAAGGCACGACATGCAAGTCAGTATTACAAAACCAAAAACCACTAACCTATGGGTCAAAAGGCCATAATCATGCACCATGCATATCACAATAAGCACATAACAATTTATATATAATTAAAGAAAACTATATATAAAATATAGGGGACACCACCATAAAAGCGCCATTTGATGGGGTCCAGGGGTCTCCCAAGCGGTGGTCATGGCAAATACCGAAAAAAATTCGAACTACATTCTATATCAGAATTTTTCCATACTGAATCTAAAACAGCTTCGTAATCATACATTTTAATCCACCAAAACACCCATAATAACAAATCATATATGTCGATTTCGATTTAATCATATTAAAACGAATAACAAGACACCTGTAATTTATCATATATTTCAGTTTGATTAATCATATTAAAACGATTCTTCATGCTTCTAATCCGATTAGAATAGTTATATTGTTATTCCACCAATTAAAGATACGATTAATAAAGATCATCATATATATTACCGAATATACATACAACGGAATATCATATATTCAATTTTATATCGGTAAACATGCATCATCATATATCATATATATCGAATACAATTAAAACACGTAATCTGAATTAATCTTTTCGCAAGTAGCTCTGATACCACTGTTGGGCTTGGCAAGACGTAAACGCAGCAATGAAATTAAAATTTTAAAGCAATTTTGAAACCCTAAAACAGGATCCATGCGAAAATCAATTAATTCAGAGGTTTAGAGATTATACCAGATATAAACAAAAAACGAGAATCTAAAACCGACTGCGCCTCGAATCTCCAACGCAATACAAACTGATTGCGCCTCTACGGTATCCACACGAACGCCGCACGAACCGTCGAACGATTCTGCAATAAGAAGGACTTGCAGACTAGCCACCAAAAGGAATGGATTTTTTACGAAATTTTTTTCTCTAGTCTCTCTCTAAGAAATGGCTAGGGGTTTTTAATTATGATATCTTACCCTAAGTAGGCTGCTATATATCATATATATAGTAGTTAAAAGGAATTAATCAAATCAAAACCTAATTTTATAAAATCCGAATTTATATATATATATATATATATCTCTTAATTAAGTCTTACTTAATTAATATACATATATACTAAATTATCCTTTTAATTTAAATTGTGGTTTAAATACTATTAATCATATTAATATATTTAAATCCTTAAAATTTAAATTAATTCCCTTTTAAATAACGTTTACATGTGTGACCTTTATAGGTTATTATTATTACGTTGGCAATAATTTTAAAATCATATTATAAAATTATAAATGGTGAGGGCATCTAGTAATGCATCACCGCTACCCAAGTAATAATAAGATCGATGATTCGATGCAACCTTTTTGTGACCAATGTTTTAATGTAATTTAATCCTTTTAACCTTAATATCCTAGATTAAACTCGAGTCATGGAATGTGTCATACTCTTCATAATTTAACTGAAGTTTTCTTGATCAATGAGTGACTATATGAAACAAATCACTATTTGAGCATGGCCATGCATTTCATAGTCCTACTCAATTAAGAGGCCTATGGATATCACCCATAATATATAGGATGGTTAAATTCCATGTAGATCACTCATATTTCTCACACGATTAATGATGAACCCAATAATCACCTTTATAGTCCACCCTATTAAAGGTGACATTTGATGATATCAAAGTACATAAATTCTCGTGTAGTAATATAGCGATTTCGTGTCGGGGACCATTACATCATTGTCACTATGAGAATTGCTAATGACACTTCGCATAATGCTCCATATAGAATTCTCATGGTGGGTCCATCATCCAAAGACATCGTTCTTCAACATGTACCTACGCATCGACTTAATATCTCATATATTTATGACCAATGAGATTTGGTCATAATTCAATCCACATACTAGTCTCAATGCATCATTGTTGTCCCATCAACAATGATACTCGACTAGGGACATTTAAGAACACTGATACTAATGGTAATATATAATCTCATGTTTAAGTCACATACTTGAAACTATATAATTTGTATCACTATTCTAAGGAATTTTATTATGTTAACAATTATATTACGCAGTAAATAAAACCATAATAAAATCATATATTTATTCAATCAAATATAATATCAAAACGTTAAGCAATTATATCAAATAATTGGCCTCTAGGGCATAAACTCTAACAGAAGAGAAGTCTGCTACCTCACTATTCCAGTATCCAGTTTTTCTAAGGTAATGGGTATTATTCTTTCGTATTTATGAAGAGAGTTATTTTCTTTTAATACTCGTAAGGGTTGTAATTCCATTTTTTATTATTATGTTGGAACAACTTTTAATCATGCCAAGGCACCGCATACATAGTGAAATTCTTACGTTATTTTATTCTTTATTATTACATTGGAATAAACTCGTATGCATGCGATCTATCGCATGCCTCGTGAATTGTTGTTATTCCATTCTTTATTATTACATTGGAATATCCCGATGCTGTGCGGATTACGCATGACCGATTCCATTCTTTATTATTCTCGTTGGAATATCACATGCGTGTGGATTACGCATTTGACTGGTTCCATTCTTTATTATTACGTTAGGAATAACTTTCATGCATCTTGATCTATCGCAGACACTGGTGAATTCTTCGTTATTCCATTCTTTATTATTATGTTGGAATAACTTTTGTCATGTGGATTACCACATGCATGGTGAATGATCTTTCGTATTCATTTCTTATTAAATTGTGGAAATGATGCATCTCACGTGGATTACCGCATTGACTCGCAAAAATCCATTTGCAGTTTCATATATTCTATTATACTTAGTTGGTTAAAGTTTTGACTTCTATACTCCATGAAATTAGTAGAATATCCTGGATATTTGCGCTTCATCCAGTATCTTTTCATGAAAATATTCTTCTAAGCATTCTTAAATTTTACTCAACAAAGCAGTATCATGTTGACAATTTGGACGTTATTGATTTCAGGATAAATTAATTTATAAATCTTTAAAATTTATTCTTGAACTTGTTTTATTGAATTATTATGTCATTGTCATCATCCTCATACTTATATTGTGATGAAAGTCATCTTTGGCTTACGTGCATAGATGGACTCGGTATGATTATGACGAGTGGATCATTCTAAGATAATCATGACCTGTAATGTTATAAATGATGTGGTAAAAGTCCTCGGTGGCACTGTAGTGCATTGATGGACAATTTTGGTATGATTATGACCGAGGATTATTTCGGTATAGTCATGACCATTGATGATTTAATGAATATCTTTGACACGTAGTGCGTGGATGATTCGATGATGTGGTTTATTTATTAAAATTTGAGTCTCGGTGATAAAAATTGATGAAAACATTTTAAATCATAGAAGATAATAGATATCATGCTCTACTTGACTCTTCTAATGGATTGTTTATTCATTGCAGTTAAACTTGATGTCTATTGTATTTTATCAGTTTAACATTGTTGAAGACTAATGATAATTTATTCTGCATTATCTTAGTCATAATATTTCTTACTGGGCTAGTTGAGCTCACCCTTTTGCTTTCATTGTTCTCTTCAGGAAATGAGAACGTAGCCGGGACTAGTCGGGGAACGGAGTAATGGTCCGAGATGGTGTATTAGTAGTCCTCACTATTCTATAAAATAGTGTGACAATAAATGTAATGAGGACTCTATTTGAGAGTGGATATTGTCTAGAAGGCAATATTCCTGTTCAAACTCTCAGCTATGATTTGTCGTATATTACATGCACGACGGTTGTATAATTAAGTTTGTATTTGTATTCTGTACCATGTATTTGGCGACTCAAGATGGGTGATGTATACCTATTTTGGGGGCGTCACAGAAGATATAGCATGGGGAGATGAAGTCAGTAGGAGAAAAAGAGCTCAAGAGTATGCAAATCCTCCAAGGAACAAAGGCAGAAGAAATAGAGATAAGTTGAAACTCATTTCTTATTGATGTAACAAAGCTTAATTGTAATATCTATCTTTACAAACATCAATAAATGCATGCTTATTCTCTAGAGGTTTCAACTACTCACTGAAACACTAAGTCATATTTACTTTTTAGCAACTGCATCTAGAAATTAATAATCATGATATAAATCTCCTTGGTTATGTCAACATCAAATAGGGGAGATTGTTGGGAGATTGTATATTTAAATTTTGATGTTGAAAGTTAATAGTCATGATTATATGTAAAGTCCTTCAAAGGAACACATATACAAGGACTTAGTGATAGATCAAATTTGTTAGGTTGATCTGGACTTTAATGTTTATCGTTCTGTAAATGAATGTATAGAAGAAAAGATCAAAGCCGTTTGGTTGATCTATATCTTAAGATGTAATAGATAGGCTTCAACTGAATCGTAGTCTATCAAGATGATCAAGAGATTGCAGAAGATAAGGCAGAATCGTAGAGCATCGAGGATCGTAGTGTATTTGCTTTGAAGGGCCTCTCCGAAGTCGTAAAGTAGTCCTAACGCTTGCCGAGCCAAATTAGAGGTCGTAGAGTGCTCTCAGAAGCGTAGAGTCTGCAAGTCAAGCAAGTAAAGATCGTAGTGTTCTCGTTTAGCAGCATCAGATCAACCACCAAGGTGGCAAGACACCAAGATCAGAATCGTAGAGTTTCATCTGTCTGTGTCAGAAGCATCGGGTCTCGTTCATTTGTTTAAAGATAAATCACACCAAATATGGAATGAGCTATAGACGTTGAAGACCTCGGGAGTCCCAATGACACAACAATCATCCTTAGTATATAACAAAGAAACGTATTGAAGAAGCTAAGGAAAGTAATATGGCTCAGCAGAAAACACATTTTCAGGTGTTAGGTGAAACAGTAGTCTGCTACGTCAGTGGGTCATTCTGTTAATCAGAAGTTATACAAAAAGTCTCCATCATAGCTCAGAAATGTCAAATGTATTTAATGTTTCAACGGATGTCTTCAACGGATACATTTCAAAGACATCATATATACAAAGCTTCAGCAGATGAAAGAAATCAAGCAAATACTGAACAAAAACGCTGAAGAACACTCAACGCTCAACTCTACGATCTGAAAAAGAAAGCTGCTCTCATTACTCGGTTCTTTTCGAACTCAAGCTTAACGAAAGAATCGAGTAGCACCATACAAGAACTCAACTACCATCAAGTGAAGGAAGAAGTTCCAAGTCAGAAGGACTTGAAGAGTTTTAAGTGAACTGAGAAGCACCAAGTCTGCTGGACTTGAAGAGTTCAATAGTGAACTAAGAAGTTCCAAGATTGCTGGTCATTAAGGAATCTGTGAGATTCAGAAGTTGTAAAGATATCTTTAGTGGATTTTCTACTCAATGAGTAGTAGAGTGGACTAGGAGCTTTGAATGCTCTGAACCACTTAAATCTCGGTGTCTCCTATATTCTTGTCATAACTGCTATAACTGCCATAACTGCTTTACTCATATTAAGTCATTATATCTTGAAGGGATAACAAACAAATCTTAATTCCGCTGTGTTTAAATCATTATAAAAACTAATAAGCATTTTGTTTAACAAAGAAGTTTAAAAATATCTATTCAACCCCCCTTCTAGATAACTATTGTGCCTCTAGGAACTAACATGATTATTTTTGTGTTTTAAAATATGATTCCCAAATAAGCATATTAACACAATTTATTACCCAGTTAATTGGGGAATGGTTAGCATGAAGTTAATTTTGATCAATTGATCAATACGATTAATCGATATCGCTTGAGGCGAGGAGGTGATCTATCCTCTCGTCATCGGTCAATATCAGTCGATTAATCGACCAATCTATCATTTACTTAACTTGATGGTAACCGGATCCAGTTAATTACAAGATATAAGATAATAACAGCTTAACTTTAAATCTTAAAGACATATAACATATAAACTAATGATCAGTATGATTATGACAATTTATATAGGATCGAGTTGGTTTAATATCTATCACTCTCAAAGGGATTATATATTAATTATTTGTTTCATACACAAGTAATAATTTTTCTTGTAAGAAGTAAGATCGAGCCAGCTGCACCAAGGATAGTCGGGATGACCAGTCTCAAGGAATAAATTGCCTTATATCACTTTCTTTTGAGAGGAATAAAATTCTCAATTTTTTAAGATGACAAAAGTCCAAATTACTAAATATAAATGAGTTGTCAGAGCAGTGAAAATAGATCACTTGTTTATAACTCTCTTTGAAAAGGATAATGTATAAAACTCAATTAATATATAAAACAAGAACTAAATTAATCAAGCACAAAATAAATAAATGTTAGCGATAGTGCTTTGTGCTTCAAGTGTTAAATGTGAATATCTAAGCAGTTAATATTACAAGTATTAGTACACAAACTAAGAAGTTAAAACTAAACACAAATATATAAGATTAAAAGTGTGAGAGTTTGTGTTTATGAGCAAATATCAAAGTATGTGAATGAACTCTTCTTGAACTCTTTGCCCAATAATTTTCCTAACCCACTTAGAATCTAGTTTGAGGGATTTTCGAAGTATAGTGTGGGAGAATTTTCTTAGTTTCTATATTCTAAAAGTTTAGTAAGAAGATAAAGATAATAATAAATGGTTAAGATTTAGTTTCTCAAATTTTGATCCAAGGACCATAAAAATTTTTTGCCAAAAGTTTTCGAATAGGCCCCTTACTAGCCGATTTTTAGAGAAAATCAAAAGGGAATATTTCAAACTTTGTACTTGACTTCTCTTCATGTTATGCCAACTAGGATATATATATATATATATATATATATATATATATATAAGAAATTGATAAATTTACAATAAAAAATGATATTTTTCACAAGAAAAATCGTCGCTATAGATCTTATAGCAACGTTTTTCACATTCGTTATACATTTATAGCGACACTTTTGTTGTGAAAAAATTAAAAAGTGTTGTGAAAATATTAGTTTTTATATAGTACTTTAAATTTTTTATTTAGAATGGTCACATTATAAGACTCTGACTTTTAATTAATAAAATTTAATTTTTCTTTATATGTGTTTCTGAAACAGTAAGATGTTAAATTGATAAAAAAAATTCAAAGTTAAGGATGATATGTGCAAATTACAAGAAACAAAAAGAATGTCGACGAAGACGCCAAAAAATATTTTGTATCGTATGACAACGCCATAATAACCAATCATTGGTGGACCCCACAATAAAATAATTGTCAGATACAGAAAATGACAAAATAACCATTAATAAAAGTTATCGGCAGAACTGTTACATTTAATTGTTATAATATCCGGTAATAAAAGAACAGTAATGCGCAATGTCACTACAGTATTTCACAATATTGAATCAATAATTGTCATAGTAACAAAGGTAATAATGGAAAGTTACGTATTTAAAAGTCGCAGATACCAAAAAGTTAGATAAACTCATCAATACATTAGGTAAATAACACTGTATACATAAATATTTGTGATATTAATACATTAAGTAAATAATACATAAAATAGACAAATATAATAATAATTATGAATAGTAAAGAAAATATAATCTTGAAATGTGAAAGTTGTGCCAAAATTTATGTGTGGTTGATTAAAGGTAATCTTGAAATGTGAAAATTGTGATAAAATAATGTGTTGTAGATTAAAGATAATCTTAAAATGTGAAAAATATGATGTGTGGTAGATGTTGTTTAAGTTTTGACAATATAAAGGGGGGTGTTTAGCATAAGGTGTTGACATAATCTTCTTACTTGTCCCCCTCCCCCAACCCCCCAACCCCCAACCCCCAACCCCCAGTTTCCGGTTCCCACTTTCTAAATATTTTTTAGTGAGTGCTTCTTTGAGTGTGATAAGAATACTTGAATGTTGGTAACATCACTTAGAGCGCAAAGATTGCTTAGATGAGTCTTTTCTCTAAAGTATAGGTACAAAAATACCCACACACATTACAAAATATTTATAACTCTTCCTTTAAAAGATTCATTTTGAAAAGCTTCATCTGGAAGATTATTTCAAAATGTTATTTTATTCATTCAAAATTTATTTTGAAAGTTTATTCTATTTCATTTATACACTAAACAATTTTATTTTTACAAATGGTATTAATATATTTTTGAAAATTTTACAAAATACGAGTTAGTGTACACCATAGAACTTATATAAACTAATTACTAATTAAATTATAAATATACATTTAGGTTGATCTCTTACATAGGAAGCAAAATCTAGTCACGTGCTAAGGTAAGAGATATCATTTTCTTCATGCTCCTAAATTTAAACCTACTGTGGTAATAAACTATTATTTGTTTATACAACCTTAAAACGATGAAAATTTATGAAATAACAATTCGTTAAATTTTTTTAATAGTTTGCGCTTTATCGAATATTTTTTAACCTGAACATTCTTGTTGAATTCTAACCGTTATATTTGAAATGTGAACTTTTGGATTGTGATCATTTTGGACTTTGAACATTACATTTGAGTTATGAACATTTTGACTTGAACTTTCTAGTTGAACTGTAAACATTTTAGATTGTTAAATATTCTTTGTACCGTGAACCTTATCGTTTGACTTCCTATCTATGAATCTTAGACAATACATTTGGACTTGAACTCATTCTGATATTCTAGCCGTCGTATTGACAATTTAAACATTATTAGACTTTGAACGAATTAAATTATTCCTTAAACATAAATAAATTGCAGATCTCTAATATTCATTCATTGTTTTATTATTCATATTATTTATGTTTATTCCTTGTTGTTTGTACTAACCATCAAGAATCAAGTTGTTGTGAATGTCTTTGGCTTGTGTGGCAAAGACACGTGGTAAAAAAAAAAATTGACTATGGTGCAAAGAAGAACTGTTGTTTGGCATGATCATGATTATTGATTTTACAGTAGGTGAAATTTTGATGATGAATTTTAAATTGGAGGAGATAATAGACATTATTGTCTATTTGAATCTTCTAATGAATTATTCATTTCGCTGTAGTTATTTGTTAAAAACTTATATTGTTTAACATTTTAAAAATATTTGATATATCACTATAGGAGACTAAAGATAATTTTATCCATTTCTTATTCTAGTCATAATATTTCTTACTGGGCTATTTGAGTTCACCATTTTATTGTTCTTAATTCTTTTCGGGAAATGAGAATATAATTGGGGCTAGCGGGGATAACATGGAAATAGAGTGACGGTTCGATTTAGTAATTGTAATAATCCTCACTAAGTTGTAAAATAATGTGTAAATAATTTTAGTAAAAATTTAGTGTGCGAGTTATCGTACTACACACAATATTATAATAATTATAATTAAAAAAAATTATGTATTTTGTTTTGAATTTTAGAAGCTCAAATTGAATTATATAGCCGAATTTGGAGGGGCACACACATCATCCATGCAAACTTTTGAAGTCACATAATATTTTTCTTTCATGATTTTGCACAAACATAGTGGAATGAAGTAAAGGAGTTTTGTCCTTTTATTTAGCATATATATATATATATATATATATATATATATATATATATATATATCTGCGATCGCTTTCCAAGGTGAAATGAAGGTAACAAAGCAATATATATGACGATTTTTTCCTTCTCTATAACATAGAAAATCGGTTTTTTATACTATAGTGACGGAAAAAACCGTCATTATAGCCGATTCGTTTTTAGTTCGCTCCCTCCAGTTCGCTAGAAAAAGCCGAGTTATATATATATATGTATGTATGTATAGGTTTGTACTTTTTAAAATTGCCGCATAAAACATGTACTTTCATTTTGCCAACTTTGCATACTCTTCTTCCTTTTACTAGAAAGCAAGCACATACAAGGACATTTTTGCCCTTTTGAATTTTTTAAGATTATTGTCAACTAGAAAAGAATCTTCCTTAACATGATAGTTTTCATGGTCTTTGCCACATAAGAAAGAGTTTTTCAAGTATACTCCGAGAATGACCGAAATTGGATTATTAAAGAACAGATGCCAAAAGTGTTTTGGGTTTTAAATATTCATTTTGGTTTAATAGCCACACTAGAAAACTGGGTTCAAATATTGGGCCTGAGAGTTAAAAATAACTTGGCCCAAGAATACAATATGAATCCTCCATAGAATTCTAATTTCTTAAATGAAAACTTTTGATTTTGATTTGATTTTTCTCTTTATATTAATTAATTTTATTATCATCAAAACTTCAAATAATTTAACCTATCAAATAAAATTAACATAATTATTTTTATAATCATAACTAACTAAATAATAATAAAAATAATTATTATTATTATAAATAAATAAATAGTTCTATTCAAACGTTAAACTTAACAATTGATCGAAGAAATGTACAATATATAATTTAATAATTTATTATTTAAATAAATATTTGATAATTTAATAAGGGAGTGAATAATATGAAGTTAACTTTGGTCAATTGATCAATACAGTGTTGACATACAGGTTGGAGGTAATATCTCTCCTTACGTACCAGCACTATATTAATTCCAATTTATCATAAAGTTAACTTAATCCAAATCCGTTAACCGAATCCATTTAATAAGTATATAATTAATTGCAAGTATGTTTACCCCTTCCTAATCCTGGCTAGTGGCTCCTCCTCCTCCTACTACTACATTGTTGACAGTAGGAGTGAGCATGGTACGGTTTAAAACTCAAATCGTACACGAAACCGTTTAGGTGTTGTTTAACAAATTTAAAATTGCACATAAAACTGTTTGTGATTGGTGCGGTGCAATTTTGAACCGTGCTGTGCTGTTTTATTTGATGCAGTTTCGGTTCCAAAACCAATTGAAATATATCACTTTGATAACACACACAACCTTACTTATAATATTTTGTCTAAACAAAAGGTAAATATAATAGAGTAATATGATGTAAATTATTAGAGTAGAATATAATAGAGTAAATAAAAGCTAAATACAATCTTTCCTACTCTACTCTTAGTAACAATATGCAGTAATATTCTTAGTAACAATATGTTGTAATAATTTACAGACTACTCTATTATATTACAACATATTATTACAACATATTGTTACTAAGAGTAGCTCAATCATATTACATTATATTTATAGATTACTCTATTAACATGGTGTGATTTCGATTTTATGCATGCGATTTTGACTAGTAACTAAATTGGAACAATAAATTTAATTTTTTAACTCACTTAAAATCGATATATTCGTCGAAATTGTTGGTGCAATTTTAATTGGTGCGATTTGTAAGGTTTCGATTCCAAAGTTATTGTGAGTTGTGTTAATGAGGTGGCCACCAACTGTCCGTGAGATGGATGATGCCCGTGTGTGGACAAGATCCAAAGCTGTAATACCTACCACTTTTCTTTATTTATTATTTTGATTTTAATCATATTTATATTTAATTATATATGGGAATGGGAATACTTTGAAGAAGAAATGGCCACCTCCTTCAAACTAGAAAATTAATTATTATATTTTTAAATCACGTAAATATACTTTATCTATCTGTTCTAAAATTATATATATATAATTTGATTATATTAAATTTTAAATTGATGAAATTTATTTAATTTTAATTGAGTATAATATATAACAAAATTTATTAATTATAAAATTTATTTTATTCTAAATTTTTATGAGTCTTACAATTTTAAAATTTAATATACTATTATTTAATCTTAAAAGTTAAATTATATCTCTCTCCGCTTTAACTTAATATAAGTCGTTTTAGAGTTGTACACAAGTATTAATAAAATAATTGTATATCAGTAAATATAATATTAATTGTCTATATTGTTCCTGTATTAAAAAAGAGTGTTATTTATTAGGCAAAAAAATAATAAAAGAATCAAAATTATATTAATACTTGGAATAATATTAAAAACTAAGTTATATTAATTTTCAAACGATTTATTTTAAAAGACAAAAACACTGATTTAAAACTACTTATATTAAGTAAGAGAGGGAGATAATCTAATTTTGAAATCGATAAAGTAATAACAAAACGTGTTAAACATGGACGGTTGTGTATTAACAAATCGACAATTGGAACAGGTTCCCAAAGAAAAATGTTATATAGAAATTTATTTAATAATTTTCCTGGCTTATACTTCAATTATTTTCCTTTTTTTAATAATAAAAATCTTGATTGAATGGTTCAATGTTCATGACTTGGCTGGCAAGCATAACGACACAAAGAAGTAACGTTGACATATTATTTCAAGTGTTCATCAAGGTGACTTGACTACTGATCTCCCAAGAAGCCACCGACAGAGACGATTTCTGGAGAGAGAGAGTTGTTTTTTGAGAGTGAAAAGGATAGAAATTTTAGGGATTCGTTCATATTTTTTTTGGGGCGGATCATGATCTTCGGTTTTTATCTTTCTTCATCATTCAATTCCCGCCCAATTCTCTGTATCACTCGATTCTACTTGTATATACAGACTTTCTCTCTCTAAATCTTTACCTGATTGAGCAATTTTTTAAAAAAAAATATTTTTGTATCTTAATTCTATTGTTTGGTTTTTGCATATAGTTCTAATTCAGATGGATCAGTTTGGTGTATTAGTAGAAAGTATTGGGTTTAAATCACAAGTTAAATCCGCTCCTTTAGCTGATTTGAAGGGGAAAAACAATATCAACAATGGGTTTCCTCGCAATTTAGGGTACAATTCGGATTTCAACACCAAGCCCTCATCGAATTCAGCTAATGGGTCTTTTGTTGATGATTTTGGTGGAGTTTTTGGGTCGAATAATACCCTAAAAACCCAGAATTTGAATGGTTTTGATGATGTATTTGGTGGGTCAAATATGTATGATTTCGATTCTGTTTTTAAGGGTTCTAGTAATTCTGGTGCAAAGTCTTCAGCTTCTGGTTTTTATGAAAAGGGTGATGATATTTTTGGTGGATTTCCGGGGTCTGGTTCCATGAATTTTGGAAACATGACTTCGACGCCTAAGCAGGATGATTCAATTGATGATTTGATTGGGAGTTTTGGTGACATGGGGTCAAAACCCAATGGTATGAGGAAACATTCAGGAAATATGGAAAAAAATGGTTCTGAATTCGATGATGATTTGATACCTGGATTCGGTGGAAGCAGCCCTTCAAGCAATGGGTATGTTCTATTATGCCGTTTGGTTGTTCGTTTTTGTTTGGTTTTCAGTTGTTTTAACTGTAAATGAGATTGATTGAGGTGTGACATCTGTTTTGCATTTTAATGTTGTGGTGGAATTTGAAATTTTGGACAATACAGCTGACTCTTTTGTAAATGCTAGGGAATTGCTAAATTGGGTATGCTACCTTTTTCTTAAATTTTAGATATCTCGATTTGTATTAGGCTAAAAACTGAGTCTCATAGTTAGAAGGTACGGTTTATTTTGATAAGTAAAGGCTGATTAAAGAAAAGCTTTAACAATTATAAAGGAAATGTATGATAATTAAATCTGGTCAGAAGTTGGAATGAAGCAATTGGTAAATCTTTGTAGAATCGCATAAGAATGATGGAAACGGTTGTCAAAATGTAATCTAACTAGCGGGGGTGGTGGAAGATATACCTAAAATATGTATTCCCAAATCTGTTATTATATTAGACAAGTAGCTATTGCTTTAGCCAGTCAGCATATTGCTTTAGTTGTTTGTGATCACTGCATATTTGCACAATATGTAGGCTCTGTTTGTTTTGGGGAAAACAAATTATGTAAACATTTTCTGAAAAACATTTTCAGAACATTATATGTTTGATTGAAAAACTAAAAATTGGCTGAAAATCATTTCCTATGTTTGGTGCCGGTAAAATGCAGTAAAATTCGTTATTCTTTTCATATTTATGAGATAAAGCAGAAGTACTAAAATAAAACTGAAGAAAAAAATCAAGATATAAATAAAACTGAAGCATTGCACTTGTTACAACTTTGTAAAGGAAAATAAGATTGAATGCTACCTATAACTATAAATTAAACAAGCATGAACAGTAATCATTAACTCCAAACTGTTATCTTTGTTAAAAAGTTGCTAAAAAGGCCTATAATTTGCAAGCGTATTAAATCGGCCTACTTATGTTAAGATCTCATTATTTTAAATGAAAAGGGAATTAAGAACAAATAGATTTGATGCAACCCTAGTACCCACTATTCTTTTCCCTATTTGATCGGCACCAATGCAATAGTTAATCATCTTTATTTTATCTTCCAAGCTAGTCGATGATTCTTGTGAAACTTTTTGCAGTTTAACACCCGAGTGTACTGTTATAAGATGTTCAGAACTGCTTTAGATTCAACAGTCTGTCTCCTCAAGTTCTGATGGTTATAATATGCTGCATGCGAAGAAGTTGAAATGCTTTATATGTATTAATGATTACCTTTGTAAATCTCTATTAATTTATCGTTAGTTTGAAGCAGGAAAGGATACAAATACGAGTACCTTTTGCAATATAATCTGGATGCAGTCTTTTTTTCCTTTATGACAAAGTGGATTTATAAGTTATTATATATTCTATCTGTTTTTCATTTTATTCTCAACTTTTTTTGCAGAGAAAAATCAGAGACAAGCCATTCTCGGCATTCAAGTGATCATTCTGCTAAATGCAAAATTTTAGTAGAAGACCCCTTTAAATTTTTTGAATCATCATCACCCCAGAGAAACAGTACTTCTGCACTCATTTCAGATCCATTGGATCAAGGAGCAAGAAAAAGCTCTATTCGGTCTTCAATTGACGAACTTGAAGATTTCGCCACGGGGAGAATGCCAAATGATGCAAATGAACAATCAGATGTTTGTAAAGACCGTGCTGAGGCAAGATTTAAGCATGTAAAGGAAGTGAGAGAGAAAAAGAATACAGCAAAACAGGAAAGCGTATCCCGTGAACAGAAAGAAACAGGGAAAGCAAGAGTACAAACGAGAGTTGGAGAGGAGAGACAAGCATCTTGGAATGAAAATGATCTGGAGAAAATTTTCAGTATGGGTGCTAAACCCATAAAGGAACAAAGTCCGAGATCTACAACTGAGGTGGAAACATACACTAACATAAGAAGCATATTTTACGTTTTTGATAAAATGAGCGGTTTAAGGTTATATGACTTTTGTTTCAGGATTCTGTATATGATGCACTATTCCAGAAGAGCAAAGGGTCCCCAGTGCAAAAGCCTTCTTCTGGGACTTCTTCCACTTCAAAAAAGACTTCTCCTGTGAAAAATATGGATGATGATTTCTCATTTCTTTTTGGAGTTGGAGGTAGCATCCTTTTCACTATGCAACTTGCTATCATATACATTTGGTTGGAACATCATTTCTCTGGGTGCTATTTACTTGAGATTTGTTTTTTTTTGGTTTGTCTGAAAAAGTTGCCCCTTCATCTGGAGAGTTCCAAGAAGTTGAAGGAGAGAGCAAAGATAGACGAAGAGCTAGACTAAACCATCATCAACGGACCCAGGAGCGCATGGTATTTTCACTTTTTACATTCTCTTAAAATTAGTTGATTTTCCAGATTAGGATTAACTAGTTTGGTATACTTGGGATAAAACAAACTCATATCTTAACGCATCGTTTGGGATGGATGAAAATTTCATAAGGATAAGAAGACAATAATTCACAAATTGAAAGAGAAGGTGCAAATAAAAATTTTGGAAATATTTATTTTGCCTTTTCCTTTTGCACATCCTGATTGTATGTCTAAACTGATTTAGTATTTAACAATTTCAAATTAAGTTCAATCTATAAAATACATAAGAAAATTAATTTGTTCATTTAAAATTCTATAAGTTTGGAGATGTCTTGTACCTGACAAATTTTCAAGCATGTCCACTTTTCATAAGATCTAACAAATTTGACTTCTAAACACATGGACCATAAACCTTTGTGGCTGCAGCTGATTTCATCATGTACCATAGACCTTTGTTCCTGTAGTATGTAATTAACTACTTTTGCCATTTAATTTGGAGGTGTCAGACATCATAAACTAGTGCAGCATATCAATAAGTATTTCGAATCAAAGTGTCTTTGGTAATATATGCTCAAGTACATCTATAAAGTAAGATTGTACAGCACGTATTCAGTTATGTTGAATTTAATGCTTCTTTTTGAGACAGTTACTGTTTATGATGAGAAGTTACATTATTTTAGTTTTTTATGTCTTCAGGCTAAAGCTCTGAATGAAAAGAATCAACGTGACCTACAGGCACAGAGGGAGCAAGAAGAGAGGCATGTAAGTATCTGTAATATTGACCCAAATATGCATTCTAAAGACCTTTTAATTTTTTTCTCCTAAATTATGCACTATCAATGTTGTATTGTTGATGCTGATGAAATATGCATTCTAATAGTTTCTAATATAAGGAGCAAGTATCATCTGTCTTATCTATTTTCATTTCAATGTAATATGGATTTTTTGAGAATACATTTTGGAGGCTAGCTGAAGAGTATGACTTGTGTGCAGTTGTTCTCTCTCTCTACTACACCATACTCATTTAAAAACTTCTCGAGTAGTTGTTTACTCTTTTATCTTAATTTGCATGATTTTAGAGGCTTGCTGCAACTCTGGATGATGATATAAAGCATTGGGCTGCAGGAAAAGAAGGCAATATGCGTGCGCTGTTATCATCATTACAATACGTATGTTTTTTAACTTATGTACTATGCTTTTAACTCTTTGCATTTTATATTATAGCACTTGAGTATATCAATAATCAGTTTTTTAGCCTATTTTTCTCTCTTACATTTTTTTGGTGCGAAATATCTCTGTTGCGTATATTGGAGTGGTTCTAATGTTCAAGTATTGCCAAAGAGAGAGTATAAATTTTTGAGCTTTTTAAGATGGAAAGTAATGCTTTTAAGAATTATTGCATTGTTTGAGCTTTTTAAGATGGAAAGTAATGTTTTTTAAGAATTATTGCATTGTTTGAGTTTCACTTCAAGGTGGAGCATTTTTAGTAAATGAGAAGCAACTTTCACTCAGAAGGCTGGTATGGTATAATAATTGAAGGTTAAATAAAGGGAGAGTTGCCTTTCTTTTTGACCAATTGTAATCTCATTGATCATTTCTAGGTATAATGGTGCTAAAAAAATGAACTCCACATTACCCATACTTGCAGGCATTGCATGTAAAGAAATTATATTGTTGATTAGATAAAATACAAACCTGTATACATATAATGTTGAGATTGGAACTTGAACCATAAAACATTGAGGATATCGGTACATCTGGACTTACACGAGTGTTTTTGTTTTTTTTGTTATCAGGATGTAGGTACTGTCGTATATCCCTGAACTAATTATACTTTGTGCATCATGGTTAACCCTACCAAAAATTATGCTCTATGTATGTGATGGATTTCATCAATATTCTAAAAGGCGGGTGGCCGGGGAGGCCTAGCACCTAGGGGACCTAGGCGGGGCCTGACCAAGATTTTTTATTTTAAGCCAATTTTAATATTTTATCTTACATTTATCCAAAAAAAACAATAATATAAAGCAAAATAATCTATAATAATAAAGATAATAAAGGTCTTTGCTTAAAGTTCAAACACATTTATATTGCTAATGTCAAAGTTCAAACACAAACATGCAATTGTTCAAAGTTCAAACATATTTTTAACGTATTAGTTTTATTCATAAGCAAGATTGCTATTAAATAATAAAATTTAAAATTTCAAGAATTTAATTCAATATTAAAACATAGAAACTAAACATAAATTTAAGAATTATATTGAATTAAATTAAATATTACAAATGTATCATCATTTATATAATTTGAAGTTGGTATAAGTTCAAAAAATTACAACTATAATAAAATTATCAATTTTAACTTGATATTGTTCACTTCTTGTTGTGATTTGATATGCTACAACCTGTATTATAAATATGGTAAATCATTAGAAAAATAAATATATCAAAATCTGGTTTGGGTACTTATTAAAATTATAAAAAAAAACTCTCCACCTAGACTCCGCCTAATTTTTTGGAGGGATTTTTTTGCCGCCTTGGGCCTAGGTGAGGCGCTAGGGGGCCTAGCGCCTAGGCGGGGTGCCAAGGGGGGCCTAGGCGGGAATTTTTAGAACATTGAATTTCATTCCCTTCATTTTAGAATCCATGCTATTCAGAATGCATATAAAATATCATGATGCCCTCACACGTTCCGACTCCTTTTCATTGGAGGAGGGAGTCATAGATGTAATCGTATAAGGGGAGCACATTACTATCTCAATTATCATATCCTTCACAACACATATTGATGTCATCTTTAAACAAGTAAATATGAGGTTCTGATAAAGTTGGATAAAGAAACTTAATTTAAACTATTGTTAATGGGATCCCAAGGTTTTGAGCCTAATAATTTATGGCAGATCCTAGTGACTTTTAGAAATTCAAGCAAGAAAGTGATAAGTAACTTGTTCTCATTCAGTATGTCCTTTTATTAGGTGTAGCCATGGTTGAGGCCTGAGGGTCATTAGAAGTTGGTAGTTTCGCAAGTTAGATTTAACAAAGTAGTTGAATGTATTGTCAAATGAAACAGGGGCTTACCTCTAGTGCTTGTATCTAATGTGATTGCCAGACTCCGCACTCAATTTAGGTCTCTCTCTCCATCTCTCTCCCCTCCCCCTCCAAAAAAAAAAGCAAAATATTTGTGCCTTTCGAATGACATCGTTTTCCAAAAGAGAATGTGAAGTTACTTTATGTTCACTATGTCAGTGTCCTTGCCTTTTCCGTTTAAGACAATAATTGCCTTTATGGGAAGATGTGAACATAAGAGGACATTCGAATCAGACCACAAAAAGGCAGGAAAATCTTGGAGGAAATATTCAGTAAATTACTAATCCAACACGCCGAAGAACATAGACATTGGCTTGTCTCCCAAGTCCTAAGCAGTCATATCCTATAAGTACCCTTGTAGGCTGCAAGAAAGATTGTTGTACTGAATGATTTGCTCTTTTCATTTTGCTTTCAAAATCATGTAAAACTACTCAAAAACTTTTAGAAAATATGCTTTTATATTAATTATTTCCCCTCACCCACAAAAAACCTTGGTAATACTATCAAGATCTGAATATCGATAAGCTCTTTACTCCTTGTTAATTTTTGATTGTGTGGATTCCTCCTCTACAACTAATACATGCATTTTTTCAGATTGTGAGAAAGAAAAATAATAGATATACATGAATGTTGGATATACAAGGGCCATCTAATTTTATTATAAAATCAACTAATTATTTTTCTATGCATCATTATGTGCAGGTGCTTTGGCCCGAATGTGGCTGGCAGCCAGTTTCATTGACTGATTTGATTACTTCAATATCAGTTAAAAAGGTTTATCAGAAGGCAACCTTATCCGTTCATCCTGACAAGGTTCAACAAAAAGGTGCCAACCTTCAACAAAAGTATATAGCAGAAAAAGTTTTTGATATACTGAAGGTATGCTATTAAAGCTCTGTTAAACTTCTTCATACAACATATAATTTTCATAAGAAATTGTGCATCTTGGTTTTACCTATAGAATAAATTGGCTATATACTCCAATAATATTTCAATAAATTCAATTGCCGAAAGAAATATATTTCAATAAATCCTGCATTTATAATGTTTATGACCTTATGTGGTATGAAACGAGCTAAATCTCTTTATAAGAAAAGGTTGACATTTTTAAGTGCTTTGGCCATCTTAATGACTTTATCAATTCTATATTCATCTGAATCAAATTTTTGTATGTGCATTAGTAATTACCATAAGCTACCAAAATGCTACTACATGGGAACATTGTGTTAGTGTGCCTGTGCCTGTGCCTGTGCCTGTGCCTGTGCCTGTGCCTGTGCCTGTGCCTTATGTTGAGATATAGTTAAAACTGGTAAGTTGTTTTTAAGCGCAGCGTCACAATAAGCGCATTTTCAACAAAATTACACCATGTCCTCACTTACTACACACAATGCACTTACCTAGAATCTTATTTAACATAATAGGGTTTCTGATAGTGTTCTAGATTTACTCATGTAATTACTTCTTATGAAAGACCTATTTCTGAGAGTAGAAAAATGACTACCAATTATATACTCGGTAAATATCCTAGATAGAGGAGTATTCTAGATAGTCTTTATTTGCCTCCCATTATATTTAATCTTAACCATTGATTGTATGTACAAGGACTATATAAGAGGATTGTATGTCCCAAGGACCATATAAGAGATGCTCCTCATTTGTAAATCATAAAATAAAATTGTAATAATGCTAGGCTAAAAAGTTTTTGATCCATATTGAGGAACGAAAGTACATGTTTTGGAACGTTTATATGAAAGCGTTATTTTTTACCATGTTAACATTTTTGGGCAACCAACAAACCAACCATGATTTTAAAAGTAGCAAGTGTTCCCTAATTAAGTTTAGACCTGGCAAATGTGTTATTTTGGCCCAAGTGGGCTGGGTTAGGCCAAATGGCCTAGTTTTTATTGAACTCTAAAAGTGAGGACTCCAAAAATGAGCTTTTGCATTTTTATTAATTTAAAAAATAAGGTCACTGTAATGATAGTGAATTTTTTTTTTATGAAACAGAGAATAATAATCATTTGAGGAAAAAAATGGTGTAGAGCAAAACAAACAAGCAATATCAATTGATTAACATGACATTGATTATATATAATCAATTTTGACTAACTTACTAATTGTTTTTGACTTTTTTTTTTTATGTTGATGTATGCTTGTACACAATCCAAACACTATTTATATTTTATTTTGTTTCTTGACAAAATATTACTGAAGGACCCGACATTTTTGTTCCCAATTAATTCAACTACAAAAAGATAAAACATTAGATATTGTATCATGCAAATTATAATTATAAATATCTGCCCAAAGCCCACTTTTTTATGGGTGCGTGGGTGGGTGGGTGGGTGGGTGGGGGTGGCCTGTGGACTTGGGCCACTTTTGTCAGGTATAATTAATTTATTTGTGTCTGACAGGTGCATGCTATATATTGTAGATAACTTTGTGAATTTTCTATGAATCTAGTCTCAAGTAATAAATACAATTCAACTTATCGATAACTTATGTTGTATTATTGTCGGTCCATAAAAATGGACAGAATCTGTTATATTATTTTGTATCTGTTGGGGTTTATTTTCATTGTTTCCATGGACAATAAAACAGGAAGCTTGGAACAAATTCAGTTCAGAGGAACTATAAGAATGACAACTTATACCCATGAAGGTGGTCTTTGATAGCAAGCCGTAAATCGCTGCCAGTCTGAGTTGTTTTCTGCAACTATTTGGAAGCGATTTGTTGCAACCTTATTTTATGCATATGCATATTTTGTATGGGTCCTTGACACAATTTTTTTAAAGTTGGTTGATTTAATTTTGTGCACATTAATATAATAGAGTGATGATATTTTTTTTTTCATTTTGTATAGAGTTGAATTGTTATTTGTATTTACTTTCTTTTGCTGTTTGGAACATTAAAGAGTTGAAATATCTCCAGTTTGCTGGGGAAATTGAATGGTTATGGAGTACTATATTTTTACTGACATAAGAGAATACTAAAACATGCATTGTTTGTGTCCTATGGATCTGAATTACAAGTATGATAAGAGTTGGGAGGGAATCTCCCCTATTTAAGATTGAAATCCATCCTTCATAAAGAGAAAAGCTAACTTAGCTAAAACATTCATGGCGCTAAACAATTGTCTTCCCTACAAATATGAGAAAAATCAATTACATAGCTGTAAACAATACTCAAAATGTGCATCAGCATCAAGGAGATGCCCCTGACCCAAAAGGAGCTGATTAATAAGATTGTGGGAGTCCTGCATTGTTTGTGTCCAATGGATGTAGGCTGATCACGCCGTCACGAAAAGTATCATGTTTCAGTGTTAAGAGAACATGTCTGTAGACCTTCTTCACATGTCGTTATAGATCTGACGTGACATAATATCAATAAAATTGTTCTAAACGTACAAGTTGAACCAAATCAAATCATAAACACAATGTCTCTAAAAGAAGATAACAACATGTATCGCTCTACAAAGATCAATAAAGTTCTATACATGAAGAACAAATTCAAAAGATTACAAAATATGAAGTTTGGAATATCTAAATTAAACCAAAGCAAAATAAGGATTTAATTAGAGACGAAACAGTTAAGCGAGTACCAACTTCTGAACGATTAGTCATACAAAAAAATTAACATAATGATAGTATCGCTGAAGAAATATGGACTATATTCAAATTATAATAGAAAGAAAATAATTCAAATTACAGAATAAAGTCAAGCTATCAAAGATTAAACTTCTATTGTAGAGTATCAACAAAAATATAAGAAAAATATAACGAATAACGAGATATATAGAATACAACAATAATTCAAAGGAGTATAATACGAAATTCGCATCTGATACTAGAAACCACTTATAACACACTCCACAAAATCTTACCCTCAAATGTCAACTATATCAAATACGAAATGTTATTCACCACATAAACATACCTCGAATTAAATATAATCCATACTAATAATTATATAATAATTCGTAATCCATTTAAGGTGCATTTAATTATCACCTTAAAACACTATTAATACTCAAAAATTTAAAAGTTAATAACAAAACTTAAGAAATCTTAAAATTCTAATATGACAAATTATTCTTAAAACGTCAATCCACTATTCTGGTCTTATCACCATTAATTAAAATTTAGTTAATTAATTTTTGAAAGATATGAAAACAATTTGTATGTATATTTAAAATTAAGTTACTAACAATAATATATACCTTCAGTAATCACCTTATGGATGAACATGTGGTGGGCTAAAATGACCCAAAAAAATAATATTGGGCTAGTAGTTTTAAGCCTTGATTGGATGAATTTAGTTCGATTCAAACTTGAAATTTGACCCAAAAATTATTTTGAATTTAATAATGGGTTCTTTACAGAAATATACAACAATTAGAAAGTAATTACACCATTAGTGCATGCAAAAAATAATTACAAAAAGAGTAACATCCACAAAATAATTACAAAAAGAGTAACAAATTCAAACTATTCAATTTCACATTAATAAGGAAACCTAAAATTAAGGAGAAATAATCGTCATAATTAATAATTCAAATTTAAATCATTCAATTTCACATTAATAAGGAAACCTAAAATTTAGGAGAAATAACCACCATAATTAATAATTTAAATCAAATTTTTGGGATCTAACAACAAAAACAAATCCATAATTCAAATCAAAAAGAGGGAAAAATAAAAAATATCTTCTCCATCCTAATCTTCATCTCCCTCACCGCTCATTCTTTTCATCATCGCCTCCTCTCTCTTCCCCTTCATCATCCTCTTCCGCCGCGAATCTCCAGAAGTCCTTGGTTGCGTCGCCGCTACATCGCCCTCTCCTCCCCTTCATCATCCTCCTCCGCCGCAAATCTTCGGAAGTACTTGAGTTACTGTTCTGAATTTTTTTTTTGACGATTTGGTTACCTACAAAAACTAAAATGGTTACCTTTGTATGAAAGTTTGACTACCAACTGCATCACATTTAAAATAAATTTGTAACATAATAAAACTGAATTGATTACCTTGGTCTGAAGGTTTGGCAACCAACTGCATGAAGGTTTGACTACCAACTGCATCACATTCAAAATAAAATTGGTAACCTAATAAAACTGAATAGGTTACCCTGGTATAAAAGTTTGGCTACCAACTGCATCACATTCAAAATAAATTGGTAACCTAATAAAATTGAATAGGTTACCTTGGTATGGAGATTTGGCTACCAACTGCACTATGGAAAAAAAAAATCAGGTAATATATACTTGGAAACAATTCTTAAATTAATTGGTAACTTAACCAACAGTGGTGTGGTGAAAAGCGTTGCAGGTGGCAAGACGGTTAATGGAAGAGAAGGCGACCATAATGGAGGCGGCAGAGGAGGAGATGGAGGTGGCGGAGGCGGAGGAGGAGGTGGAGGTGGCAGCGGAAGGCGGAAGACGACCATTGTGACGCCCCCAAAATAGGTATACAACACCCATTTTGAGTCGCCAAATACATGGTACAGAAAGCAAATTACAACTTCAATAATACAATTGTCGTGCAAAATACGACAACACATACTGTGAGTTTAAATACAAATATTGTCTTCTAGACAATATAAACACTCAAATAAGTTCTCATTACAATTATTCATACACTATTTTACATAAATATTGAGGACTGCTAAAATATCTTTCTAGAACTATCACTCCATACCCCGACTCGATCCTGCTATGTTCTCACCTCCTGAGAAGAAAAATGGAACAAAAAGGAAAATGGTGAGCTCAACTAGCCCAGTAAAGAATATTATGACTAAGATTATATACAACAAATTATCATTAGTCTTCAATAGGGAAAAATATGATATAATAGACAACAAATTTTAGATCAACAAATGCAGCGGAAACAACAATCCGTTAGAAGAGTCACGTAGAGAATGAATTCTACTATCTTTTAAGATTTAAAAGTGCATCATCAATATTTTATCCCTGTAACATCAATCAATATACATCTTTAATCAATATTTATCTTTGCACTACAGGCCAAAGATATTCATTTTATATCACCGATTGGTCATGTTCATCTCAACACTGCTCATCTGCACTACTGGCCAAAGATATTCATCGATTAATCATTCATCTTTGCACTACAACAGCCAAAGATATTCGATAATATCATCATTTAGGAGTGAGGATGATGAAAAATATTTTAAAGAAAACAAATCCAGTGAGACATAAGGACAAATATTAGTGAACCTTCAAGCTCATATAACAGTTTATCCAAGATCAATAATACTTCATAATAACCAATTGTGAAGCAGAATTCAAAATAAAGATCAAAACATGGATACAATCAAAGATAGTAACCATAATAGACATCTCGGACAAAAAGAAGAAAATTTTATTTTTCGGTGAATAGTACCGTATTCATGAATAGTGCCGTATATGTGAATAGTGTCGTATATGTGAATAGTAACCCCGACACAAAAGTTCCAAATTTGATTAAAAAGTTCACCAATATTTCGGCATAATGATATTGAAGAAAATAATATCATTTAAGAAGAAAATAACATCCCTTACCTCAAAATAATGGTACTTACGATCGGAATATCGATATAGAATCAGAAGGAAACTTGTCTTAGAACAACAACTCTCAAAGTATCAAAATACTCACAAAAATACACTCGATAATCTAGAGAGAAAGAAAACTTGTTTCTGGTGTAATTTTCAATTCTAACCTAAGCGTCTATTTATAGGAAAATCTTTAGAAGCATACATAGGAGACTAAATAATAAAATAATATTATTTAATTAACAAATTCTCTACGCATGCTTTGAACAAGTCTAGCATGCCTTCTTTGAAAAACAAACTAGCAGCCCATGTGCTTGAAAAACAAAAGTGGGTCCCACCCATAAATTAATAAAAATTATTTTATTTTTTGAAACTTCAATAATTCATAGAAAATAGCCTGTTTATCAGAAAAATACGAATTTTATGTCCATTCCACACGAAATCGAATTCTCTACAACTTTGTAGCTTTGAGTTTTTCCAAATTCCAAACAAAAAATATCCGAAATCCACAAACGGGTAATTTTTAATACCTCCACTCCGACAAAATACTGATAAAATATCTCAGCATTAATTCTTTCTTTAATAATCACATAAAATAAATAAATCCATCATTTATATCCACATAAAATAAATATTTCCTTATCATATAAATTAATAATTAATTATTCACAAATAATATTACAGAATCACAATAATGGCAACCAGGCAGTTCTCAGAAAAGAGGGGGCTTTCCAATAAAAATTTCTCCTTACTGGCGCACAATTAGGTGACCAAACCTCTCCTTGACAGAACTTTTTAGACATTGCCAATAATGCTATTTAATAATATTATTCAAATAATGTGAATTATTGATCTGATAATGGGAAATACTATGCAGTGATAATTATTGAAACAACAATAATATAAACGATCAACGCAACAATTATTGAATTAATAAAATAAAATATTGAACAGTAACTGCTATAACAATTATTGAGTAGTGTCTTCTTACTTACGAATCAATAATTCAACAATATTGTGCAATACCGTGTACTACTGTGCAACCACACATATTACTGTATTTTAACCACCAGGTAACCCAACAGTGTTAACGGTAATAATTACGCCGTTTATTCATAAAAACTTATACTTTGTCGTTTTTCTTCATCCAACCGTTTTCCGTTATGGGGCCCACAAATGGTTGCGCCGTTGTACGAATATTCCCCGACAACAAGAATATTCCACGACCAAACGAATATTCCCCGACAATAATGAATATTTTATAACCACTTGTTTATTTTGTAAAATTTTCACATTTCACCCATAACCAAAACATTATATCAAATTAACACCTTATTAATTTAGAATAATGAATAGAGAAAATTCAATTTTATTTATAATAAGTTGGGGTCTTACAACCTCCCCTCCTTATAAAATTTCGTCCTCGAAATTGACGACGTACACTGTGTATCGAAAAGGTGAGGTACCTCGCTTTCATTTCCGATTCCAACTCCCAGGTCATTTCTTCAATAGCATGGTTCCTCCACAAAACCTTAACTTGTGCTATAACCTTGGTGCGTAGGACATGCTCTTTCCTATCCAAGATCTTAACAAGTACCTCCTCGTACGTTAAATCTTCGGCTATCTCGTCTGGTTCTAACTCAATAATATGGTTTAGGTCTTTCACATATTTACGAAGTATAGATATGTGGAAAACATTATGAACACGAGACATACTTGGAGGTAATGCGAGTCTATAGGCCACATTTTTTATTCGGTCAAGAATCTCAAATGGACCAACAAACCTTGGATTGAGCTTTCCTCTCTTCCCAAATCTTGTAACTCCCTTCCATAGAGCAACACGTAACAATACATGATCCCCAATACTAAATTCCACGTCCTTTCGATGAAGATCCGCATAATTCTTTTGTCGATCCCGTGCCATTTGCATACGTTGTCGAATCATTTGGATCTTTTCTGTAGTCATGCATACCAACTCTGGTCCCAACAAAGTTGCTTCACCCACCTCATTCCAGCATACTGGAGAATGACACTTTCGTCCATACAAGGCTTCAAATGGAGCCATGCCTATACTTGCTTGATAATTATTGTTGTAGGAGAATTCCACCAGTGGCAAGTACTTATCCCAACTCCCTTTGAAGTCTAGAACACAAAGTCTTAATAGATCTTCAAGAGTTTGAATAGTCCTCTCTGATTGTCCTTTCGTTTGAGGATGGTATGCTGAACTGAATCGTAAATTCGTGCCCATAGCTTTCTGCAAGCTAACCCAAAATCTTGAAGTAAATCTTAGGTCACGATCCGAAACTATGGATACTGGCATGCCATGCAATCTCACAATCTCATTCACGTACATACGAGCAAGACGTTCAAGGGAATAAGTTTCTCGTATAGGTAAGAAATGAGCAGACTTGGTTAATCTATCAACAATAACCCAAATCACATCTATGCCTTGAGAAACTTTGGGAAGACCTGGAACGAAATCCATGGTAATGTGTTCCCACTTCCATTCCGGAATCTCAAGTGATTGCAATGGACCTTTTGGCACTTGATGCTCCGCCTTTACTCGTTGACAAGTTAATCACCTCGAGATAAACTCCGCGATCTCTCTCTTCATATTGTTCCACCAAAATGTATGTCGAAGATCATGAAATATTTTGATACTCCCAAGATGGATTGCAAACGGTGTGTTGTGTGCCTCCATCATGATTCTATGCTTCAAGTCAGAATCGTTAGGAACGCAAAGTCTATAGTTGACTCAAAGTATTCCTTCTTCATCGATTCTTGCTTCTGGAATAACACCTTCTTGCACTTTCTTCTTCATACGCATTAGCCCCAGGTCCGTAGCTTGAGCAACTTTAACTTTATCGATTAAAGTCAGTTCTACTCGTATATTCGCCATCATCATATGGGTCCTTAGAGTACTTAACTCAATCTTCATCCTTTGTAAATCGTACAAAATGGGTCTTTGTGTTAACAACATCGCACTCGTACCCGCATACGATCTTCTACTCAATGCGTCAGCTACTACGTTTGCTTTTCCAGGATGGTATTGAATGGTATGATCGTAATCTTTCAACAATTCAAGCCAACGTCGTTGCCGCATGTTGAGTTCTCTTTGGGTGAAGAAGTATTTGAGGCTTTTATGATCTGTATAGATCTCCACTTTCTCCCCATACAAGTAGTGTCTCCAGATTTTTAACGCGAAAACGACTGCTGCCAACTCTAGATCATGAGTAGGATAATTCCTCTCATATTCTTTGAGTTATCGTGAGGCATAGGCTATGAATTTCCCATGTTGCATGAGAACACATCCTAACCCTTTGCCTGAAGCATCGCTGTAGATAACAAATCCATCCGAACCAGATGGTATTGCCAGAACAGGTGCCGAAATGAGTCTCCTCTTGAGTTCTTGGAAACTCTTCTCACATTCTTCGCTCCATACGAATTTTGTATCCTTCCGAGTCAACTGAGTTAACAGAGTAGCGAAATCCTTTCACGAATCTCCGATAATAACCAGCTAAGCCCAAAAAGCTACGCACTTCGGTCACCGACTTCGGTTGCTCCCAACTTTGTATTGCTTCAATCTTCGTCGAGTCAACAGATACTCCATGTTTTGACACCACGTGCCCAAGGAATGCTACTTCCTCAAGCCAGAACTCGCATTTCTTCAGCTTGGCATATAGCTTATTTTTACGAAGCCTTTCAAGTATCAGCTTCAATGGTGCTCATGATCTTCACCACTTTTGGAATATATGAAGATGTCATCAATAAAGACAACAACGAACTGATCCAAATATTCCTTGAATACACGGTTCATCATATCCATGAAAGCAGCAGGAGCATTAGTCAATCCAAAAGACTAAGAATTCATAATGCCCGTACCGAGTTCTGAAGGCAGTCTTTGGAATATCCTCAGTTTTAATCTTCAGCTGATGATATCCAGAACAAAGATCGATCTTTGAAAAGAATTGTGCTCCTTGCAATCTGGTCAAAACAGTCATCAATGCGAGGTAGCGGATACCTATTCTTGATGGTGACATGGTTCAATTCTCGATAGTCAATACAAAGTCTCATACTCCCCGTCTTTCTTCTTCTTAATAAAAAGCAGAGCAGCCCCAAGGAGATGTACTTGGGACGAATGAAACCGATGTCTAATAACTCTTGTAGTTGGACTTTTAACTCCTGAAGTTCAATAGGAGCCATTCGATATGGGGTTTTAAAAATGGGTTTTGTACCCGGTTCAAGGCCAATAAAGAATTTAACATCACGTTTTGGGGGTAGACCGGGAAGTTCTTCAGGAAATACATTAGGAAATTCTCTAACAACAGAAATATTATCCAAATCTGACTTGTCTCTGTTCAAATCCATAACATGGGCTAAGAAAGCTTGACATCCGTTTTTCAATAAACGAATAACTTTGTGGCTTGATATGATAGTGACTGATTTTAATGGTTTAGTTACTTGAATTCGCATAACAGGTTGGTTAGGAATATGAAAACTAACAACCTTACGAAAACAATCAATTTTAGCATGATGAGTGGTTAACCAATCAATTCCTAAAATCACATCAAAAGAAAGTATCTTTAAAGAGATAAGATCAACAGGTAATGTGATAGTGCCAACTTGGATCAAACAAGATTTATAAACTGTAGATGTAACGAAGGTTTCACCCAACGAAGTTTTAACAGATAAATCAAAGTCTAATTTCTCCGGAGTCAAGTTTAAACGTTGAGCACAAGCGAGGAGAGATAAAAGAATGGGTAGAAGCAGAATTATCTAGTAAGGTATAAACTTCGAAGAATTCAAGATTAGCTTACACGTGATCACCTCGTTAAGCTCCTCACGTTTGGCCGATCCACGACAAACGCTTCTTCCAGAAGGCCGATTTCGACTTATCCGGGAAAGCCTTTGGAGTCACCATCCCCGCTGAACTTGATTTTGCTACAGAACAATCTCGAGCTATGTGACCTTCCTTTCCACAGTTGTAACATAACTTGGATTGTTGTGGACAGTTTGGGCTGATATGTCCCTCTTTTCCGCATTTGTAACATCTAATTGACGGTCGTTCTCCTCCCCTAGAATTTGTTGTTGGTGCTAATGTTGGTGTTGATGTCTTCCCGTCATTGTTGAATCTCTTCTTTCTGAAATTTCCACTTGACTCACCTCTCCTATTATCATGGACACGATTACCACCCAAGTGGTTACCGCCTTTGTCCGTACTTTTCCCTCCTCGCTGGTTATCGTTGCTCTGATGACTGTTGTGGTCCCTCGGTTGAGTATACTCATTATCTCGCTCTAATAATTGAGACCTATTGACAACATCTGAATACAGAGAAAATTTATGAGAGATAAAGTATTGACGAATCTCGGGTTTTAGACCTCTCAGAAACATCCGCGTCATACGTTCTTCATTTTCTACCAAATGAGGTGCAAACCTAGATAACTCCGCGAACTTCGCCTCGTACTGAGACACCGTCATGTTGTTCTGTTCGAGTCTAATAAACTCTACCTCCTTCATATGACGAATACTTTCTGGAAAGTACTTGTCATTGAACAGTTTCTGAAATCTTTCCCAAGACATGTTAAGTGCGGCTGACTGGGTACGCTTCATAGATTCCCACTAGTAATCTGCCTCACCACGGAACATAAAGGTGGCGAATGGAACCTTCTGTTCCTCCGTGCATCCCAAGACATTGAATATCTTGGTAATTTGCTTGACCCATGTTTTCGCCTTAATCGGATCGGGCTTTCCCCAACAATCTGGTGGTCCCAACTCCTTGAAGCGCTTGCCATTTGTGATGAATAGCAGCGTTGCCATCATTTCCACCCATATTTTGTACACGAGTCTCCCTTGTCTGATTTTGTATGAACTGCAAAAAGCTCCTAAACATTCCATCGTTCATCGTTTGCTCGGTAGTATTGTTTATAGGAGGAATATTGCCTTCCTATTGCACGTTCTCCTGGTTTGTGACTAAAGGTTTTTCCACAGTCTCATACACTCCATTGTTAACGTTCTCAGCAGTCATTCTTAAATACTACCATAAAATAAGGGTTAATTAAATAAATTAACATATCATATAATATCCCTATATTATGGTGACCAACAAATAAGCTTAGATATGACACACTAGCGAAGGATTTACTCATCTCTCCCTCCTAGTTCTATTCCCGATCTCGCTTGGAGACCATATCCCTAAGCTTTGATACTAACTGTGGACGCCCCCAAAATAGGTATACAACACCCATTACGAAGTCGCCAAATACATGGTACGTAAAGCAAACTACAACTTCAATAATACAATTGTCATGCAAAATCGACAACACATCTTTGTGAGTTTAAATACAAATATTATCTTCTAGACAATATCAACACTCAAATAAGTCCTCATTACAATTATTCATACACTATTTTACAGAAATAGTGAGGACTGCTAAAACATCTTTCTAGAACCATCACTCCATACCTCGACTTGATCCTGCTATGTTCTCACCTCCTGAGAAGAAAAATGGAACAAAAAGGAAAAGGGTGAGCTCAACTAGCCCAGTAAAAAATATTATGACTAAGATAATATACAACAAATTATCACTAGTCTTCAACAGGGAAAAATCTGATATAATAGACAACAAGTTTTAGATCAACAAATGCAGCGGAAATAACAATCCGTTAGAAGAGTCACGTAGAGAATGAATTCTACTATCTTTTAAGATTTAAAAGTGCATCATCAATATTTTATCCCTGTAACATCAATCAATATACATCTTTAATCAATATTTATCTTTGCACTACACAGCCAAAGATATTCATTTCATATCACCGATTGGTCATGTTCATCTCAACACTGCTCATCTTTGTGACTACGGCCAAAGATATTCATCGATTAATCATTCATCTTTGCATTTCAAAGCCAAAGATATTCAAAGAATATCATCATTTAGGACTGAGGATGATGAAAAATATTTTAAAGAAAAGCGAATCCGGTGAGACGGAAGGACAAATATTAGAGATTAAGTATAACGGTTTATCCAAGATCAATAATACTTCATAATAACCAATTGTGAAGCGAATTCAAAATAAAGATCAAAACATGGATACAATCAAAGATAGTAACCATAATAGACATCTTGGACAAAAAGAAGAAAATTTTATTTTTCTAGGTGAATAAGGTCAAGTATCGTGAATAGTGTCGTATATGTGAATAGTAATCCCATACACAAAAGTTTCAAATTTGATTAAAAAGTTCACCAATATTTCTAAGATAATGATATTGAAGAAAATAATATCATTTAAGAAGAAAATAACATCCCTTACCTCAAAATAATGGTACTTACGATCGGAATATCTCGGATATAAGTGAAGAAAACTTCTTATCAACAACAACTCTCAAAGTATCAAAATACTCACAAAAAATACTCGATAATCTAGAGAGAAAGAAAACTTGTTTCGGTGTGATTTTCAATTCTAACTTAAGCGCCTATTTATGAAAAAATGCTAGAACATACATAGGAGACTAAATAATAAAAATAATATTATTTAATTAACAAATTCTCTACGCATGCTTTGAACAAGTCTAGCATGCCTTCTTTGAAAAACAAACTAGCAGCCCATATGCTTGAAAAACAAAAGTGAGTCCCACCCATAAATTAATAAAAATCATTTTATTTTCCGAAACTTCAATAATTCATAGAAAATAGCATGTTTATCAGAAAAATATGAATTTTATGTCCATTCCACACGAAATCAAATTCTCTACAACTTTGTAGCTTTGAGTTTTTCCAAATTTCAAACAGAAAATATCCAAAATCCACAAACGGGTGATTTTTAATACCTCAACTCCGACAAAATACTGATAAAACACCTCAATATTAATTTCTTCATTAATAAACACATAAAATAAATAAATCCATCATTTATATCCACATCAAATAAATATTAACTTATCATATAAATTAATAATTAATTATTCACAAATAATATTACAGAATCACAATAATGGCAACCAGACAGTTCCCAGAAAAGAGGGGGCTTTTCAATAAAGATTTCTCCTTACTGGCTCGCAATTAGGTGACCAAACATCTCCTTGACAAAACTTTCTAGACATTGCCAATAATGCTATCTAATAATATTATTCAAATAATATGAATTATTGATCTGATAATGGAAAATATCTGCATGCGGTGACAATTATTGAAACAACAATAATATAAGCGATCAACGCAAACAATTCTTGAATCAATAAAATAAAATATTGAGCGAAGAACTATTGTAACAATTATTGAGTAGTGCTTGCCTTCTTACTTACACGAATCAATAATTCAACAATCTTGTCGCAATATCTGAGTATCTTCTTGTGCAACCACATATATTACTGTATTTTAACCACCAGGTAACCCAACAGTGTTAACGGTAATAATTACGCCGTTTATTCATAAAAACTCATACTTTGTCGTTTTCCTTCATCCAACCATTTTTCATTATGGGGCCCACAAATGACTGCGCCGTCGTACGAATATTCCCCGACAACAAGAATATTCTAGACCAAACGAATATTCCCCGACAATAATGAATATTTTATAACCACTTGCTTATTTTATAAAATTTTCACATTTCACCCATAACCAAAACATTATATCAAATTAACACCTTATTAATTTAGAATAATGAATAGAGAAAATTCAATTTTATTTATAATAAGTTGGGGTCTTACAACCATAATGAAGACTGATGAGGAGGTGGAAGTGGCGGCTGTGAGATCCCAGATTTTATGAATAAAGATTTAAATTTCTCGAAATATTTTTTTAATATTATGGTGTTGATTTGATATAATGTTATAGTTGTGGGTAGTGTTTATAAATTTTGCAAAGTATGAAAGTTGTTATAAAATATTCGTTTGGTCAGGGAATATTCTTTTTGTTGGGAATATCCGTACGACGGCACAATCATTGGTGAACCCACAATGGAAGTATTGTCGTAGTAAGAAAAACGACAAAATTATCATTTTATAAAAATAACGACGGAAGTGTTACAGTTAAAACTGTTGAACTACTCGGTAGTAAAAGTACAGTAATACGCGTGGTTGCATAGTAGCACACAGTATTGGTTATTGATGCTTACGTGAGAAGTCACTCCAGTTTATACTCAATTATTGCTACAGATTGGCTTTGCATCATATCTCTCATATTATTGATTCGATCATTGTCACAGTATCATCTGCATAATATGATGTATTATTAAATCAATAATTGAGACGACAAAGTTATTCATATTATTAAATTACAATATTTATAATGTCTAGAAGTTCTGTCAAGGAGAGGTTTGGTCATCTAATTGCACGCCAATAGGGAGAAATCCTTATTGGAAAGCCCCCTCTTTCCTGGGAACGATCTGTTGTTAAATATTGTGAGTTGTAATATTAATGATGAATAAGTTCGTGTTGATTAAAGATGAATTTGATAGTTCCATTGTGTTGGAATTATTCGTGTTAGTGGAAATCGACATCTATTCCGATGATAATTGATGTTTGGGGATTATATTGATAAATCAGGTAATTAATCAGATAAATGAGTAATTAATTGCTACTAATTCACATGCTTAATAGTTCCATTGTGTTGGAATTATTTGTTCACATGTGTGTACTATTGATTCACATTATTTACTATTTGGGGAGTTGGTGCAAGATTGATAATACTTGCATGACTAAGTTAAAGATGGAGGTACTATACTGTAATTCGTATTTTCACATGATTATAACTATTGATTCACATTATTTACTATTAGGGGAGGTGGTGCAAGTTTGATAATACTTGCAGGACTAAATTAAAAATGAAAGAAAAGTTGGAGGTATTGTACTGTAATATTTCGAGCCCCAAAACGTGCAATTATCAAAACTATATTTTTCTATAAATAGAAGCTTATTCTTCCTTCATTTCTCACCAATTCACTCAAGCTATAGAGCAATTATTATAGAGAGAAATTATAGAGAGAAAGAAGAAGAGAAGTCTGCAACCTCTCTACTCCAGTATCCAGTTTTTTTCTAAGGTAAGGGGTATTATTCTTTCGTACTCATGAAGAGAATTATATTCTTTCAATACTCGTAAGAGTTGTTATTCCATTCTTCATTATTATGTTGGAATAACCTATTTATCGCAATCTGCGCATACATGGTGAAATTCTTCTATTATTAGCGTTCTTTATTATTCTCGCCAAAATATCACATACATGCGTTTACGCCTTGGGACCGGTTCTATTATTTATTATTACGCGTCGAATATATCGTCTGCATGCGTTCTACGTGGGACTGGTTCCATTATTTATTATTCTGTCGGAATATCCTATCTGTGCGTTTACGCATGACCTGGTTCCATTATTTATTATTCTGTTGGGAATAACCTGTGTGTGCGATCTATCGCATGCATGGTGAATTCTTCTGTTATTCCATTCTTTATTATTCTGTTGGGAATAACCTATCTGTGCGATCTATCACATGCATGGTGAATTCTTCTGTTATTCCATTCTTTATTATTCAGTTAGAATAACATGTCTATGTGGATTACCACATGCATGGTGAATGATCATTTGTATTCATTCCTTATTAAATTGTGGAAATGATCTGTTTACGTGGATTATGATGAAAGTTATAATAAAAGCATTGGACTGATGAAAATCATGGGTATATGTAGTATTAATAAGTGTTATGATGAGTTATGTTGGTTATTATGTGAAAACATAAAAGTTTCTTAGAAATCACAAAGGGTTGAAAAATCAGATTTTGGTGAAAATGGAACATGAAATTCAATTGGCCATATCTCCTATTATATTTCGATTTTTTGAGTGTGGTCAAGTTCTAGAGTTAGATTTATGAGTTTTCTAACTTATCCAAGTGGAATCACTGGAAAAGATGTTGTAGATTTTTGTGTGGACTGATTTTAGCAAATGAGTCAAAAGCTGGAAAGTACCAAAAAATTACTGCCCAAAAATTTAAAAGGGCATTTTCGGCCACTTAATTTATGAAAAAAATTCCGCCCTTTTGGGACATGAAAATATATGGTATAAATTACCTCTTGTCTAAAAATGAGCTCATTCCGACTAAAAATGAGCAAGTTATGACCATTTCAATATTTAGGTTTTTCCGACGAAAAATGCTATAACCGTAGTTCTATAACTTCGATGACCATGAAATTTAAACTGGAAGCTCACGTTAATATGTGTAAGATCCTGCTAAGATTTGGGAATTTCTGGAGTTAACCTTGAGGTCACTAATTTCTTAAGGAATTAATTAGAAATTGATTTTTGAAAAATAGTAAATAAATTTTAAAAATTTTGAGAAAAATATATGTTCAATATGGGACTATATTCTGCTAAATCCCAGAAAAGAAATATTTTTGGGATTGATTTGGTATTTTTCATGAAAATAATCTAGTTATGAGTAAATGAATTCAATATGTTATGTGAAGTAACAAAATTGGAAAATAGGATTTTATGGTTTGGGAATCCTATATAGGGTATATGCAGATTTTTGATAAGGGATTTGATCATTGGTGATGAAATCTTATGAGTATGGCATTTTTGAATGATTAAATGCATTATTTGGTAAAGTGTAAACAATTGAAATAAATTGTTTATAAGTTTAAGAAGTGATTAAAAATATTGTTATAATATTAATAATATTAGATTATGAGTTTATTAAGTGATTGATAATATTTGGATAAATTTAAAGTTTTTAATATTTATCGTTGTTTTCGTTTGATTAATGTTTATATCATTGTCATCATTCTCATGCTTATATTGTGATGAAAGTCATCTTTGGCTTACGTGCATAGATGGACTTGGTGTGATTATGACCAGGGATTATTCGGTGTAATCAGAACCGTAATGTGACGAATGATGTGGTAAAAATTCTCGATGCTTTGTATTGCATTGGGACGACGCTTTTTGGTATGATTATGACTAGGGATTATTCGGTATAGTCATGACCATTGATGATTTAATGAATATCCTTGGCCCGTAGTACAGGGATGATTCGATGATGTGATTTATTTATTAAGTTGAGTCTCAGCGATAAAAATTGATGAAAACATTTTAAATAATAGAAGTTAGTAGATATCATGCTCTACTTGACTCTTCTAATGGATTGCTTATTCCGCTGCAGTTAAACTTGATGTCTATTGTATTTTATCAGTTTAACATTGTTGAAGACTAATGATAATTTATTTTGTATTATCTTAGTCATAATATTTCTTACTGGGCTAGTTGAGCTCACCCTTTCTTTCATTGTTCTCTTCAGTAAATGAGAATATAAATTTGGAACGAATTGGGAAGCGGGAGTGAGTCCGATGATGATAGATTAGTAGTCCTCACTATTACATTAAATAGTGTGATAATAAATATAATAAGGACTGAATTTGAGTTTGTATACTGTCTATGAGGACTCCATTGAGAGTAGATATTGTCTAGAAGGCAATATTCTTGATTAAACTCTCAGTTTATGTTTTGTCGTATTTTACACGACAGTTGTATAATTAAGTTGTATTTGATTTATATACCATATATTTGGCGACTCAAGATGGGTGATGTATACCTATTTTTGGGGTCGTCACAGCGGCGGGAGGGGAGTAGATGGCGAAGGGAAAACGGATCGGGAGGGGAGAAAATGGCGGGTGGAAGCGGCGGAGGAGGTGGAGATGGAGGTGGCGGCGAAAGAGGAAGCGGATCAGGAGGTGAGGAGATGACGAAGGGGAAGCGAATCGGGAGGGGAGAAGATGGCGGTGGAGGCGGAGGCGGAGGAGGAGGAGGTGGAGGTGGCGGAAGAGGAGGAGGGGAGAAGATGGCGGTGATGGGAAGCAAGAGGGGAGAAGATGGTAGAGGTGGCGGCAGGAGGGGAGTAGATGGTGAAGGGGAAACAGGCCGGGAGGGGAGAAAATGGAGGTGGAAGCGGCGGAGGAGGAGTAGGAGATGGAGGTGGCGGCGGAAGAGGAAGCGGATCGGGAGGTGAGGAGATGGCGAAGGGGAAGCGAATCGGGAGGGGAGAAGATGACGGTGGAGGCGGCGGAGGAAGAGGGGAGAAGATGGCGGTGGAGGCGGTGGAGGAGGAGGTGGAGGTGGCGGAAGAGGAGGGGAGAAGATGGCGGTGATGGGAAGCAAAAGCAGGTAATAATAATTAAAGGAAGAATAAATTCACTAATTATGTAAATCACATAACTAAATTATAGGAAGAATAAATTCACTAATTATGTAAATAAAATTTTAAATATATTAATTGTGTAAATATTTTATGAGTGCACTATTGTTATAATAATTTTAAAAATGTAATTGGTCCTTTAATATTTGACCTGGTGGTTTCATATCATGTACTTAATTAATATCTAAGTATGATTTTTATGTGTGTGCGTAATTTCCATAAGCTGTAATTTCATACACAGTAAAAAGAGATCATATATACCACCATTGATTTTTGTCGATTACTTGACAATAAATATTCTTCCACTACTTATAGATTTAATTTATAATTAACTTGAATTTAGAAAAAGCAATATATTTAATTAATAAAATCTTAGGATGAATCATAAATTCCATTAAAATTAAGTGTATTGCAGCTTTTAAAAAAGACAGATATATTCTTCTCTTTCCCTTGAACATTGGAGATTCTTCCCTAATGCTCCTAATTTGGTAAGAGTGTGTAGAGCTGATATTGGGCTAAGCAGCAAAAAGCAATAGGGATTTCCTAGAAAGTTCACCAGCAACCCACTCATAGTTAAAAAGATAAAAAGAAATATTAAAGAAGGTTATCCGGAGATTGCGACGGACGGCCTACCATGGGTAGGGCCACTAGCTCGCACCGTCGCTGGCCGCTTGGTGGCGGCTACTTTCGCCTTCATCATAATCACCACCACCACCTTTTCCTTCCACTCGTATAGTTTAGATTTATATGCTGAGTTTGGATTGAATGAATGAAATATAAGACATAATAGAGTGATTTTAAAGTATTTTAAGTGTATATTTGGTTGTTGGTGATGGTGGGTGTTATCGCATATATCCATTCCGTTAAAATAGATTTTATTCCACATTCTCCACACATGAAATAAAAAAACAAAGGGATAGAAAGAATTTTCATTCTATTAGAATGATTTATACTCTAAAATGATTGTTAAATACATTATTTTTATTTTATTACTTTCTCTATTCCATTCGATCATTCTAATCGTAATAATAGAGTTTGACATTTACATGCATGCAGCATGCATGATGCATGATGCCTAATATGGCTAGCTAGTTGTGACTCTTTGTTCCACAATCTTAATCCAAAAATTTACAAATTAAATATTAAAAGTGTATTTTATTCAACGTTAACAATAGTAGACTTATAGTAAAATATGATGACAAATTTAAAGATACTGTTTAATTTTTACTATTAACAAAAAAAAAAGGAGAAAATGGTTTTTTTAGTGAAACAAAAAAATAATTGCAAATGGGATTGAGTAATAATCATACTTATAATATCTAGTGGTTTTCATAAATTCTTGTTTATAGTCTGTATAATTAATTATATACTACTTCTGAACATCCTCCTTTCCCTCCCTTCCATCAATATATCCAATAAGTAATACGTACCCCACATGCACAAATTACACTTATAATTAAAATATATTTATTATACACAAAATTTAGCATGTGGGTAATGTGAAGGCAACACCACATAATTATAATTAAGGAAAATTCATATAAAATGGACAACTAGATCTCAATATCATGAGCAAAACATTCTCGTCATAAGTTTCCATCCATTTTATTATTTATATGAACTTCCCTTAAAATGGTGCTACCTCCATCTTATCCACATGCTAAATTTTTATGAAAACTAGATTTATTCTACTTGTATATTCTAATTAGCTAATCATCGATAGCATGTATTTGTTATCTATATTTATAGGGCACATATTATTTATATCATTAAAAATAAGAAAGAATGTTCAGAATTAGAAACTGAAAATCGACGTAAACTACTAATAATAGCGGACGGTAAAAAAAACGAATATCATCTGCTACTAATAATAGCGAATGCTAATTAGAATAAGGTTTTAATTTTACTAATAAATATTTAGAATTTATTAACCAGAGTTTAGAATTTATAAACCCTAAATTCTGGTTTATAAATCTTAAATTCTGGTTAATAAACCCTAAACCCTTATTAATAAACTCTAAAGGTTAATAAACCATAAATATTTAGTATTAAAGTCAAACTCTTATTTTGATTAGCGTCCGCTACTATTAGTAACATATGATATGAGTTTATTTTACTGTTTGCTACTAATAGTATAGTGAACGTCGATTTCAGTTTCTAATTTTAACTTTTCATTCTTATTTTCAATATTATAAATGATGTATACCCTATAAAAATTCATAACAAATACATATTATAAATCATTCCCCTTTTAATTATTTTTCAAAAGATGTGCTTTGCTTGTGGGGTATTAAGCTAGCAATCCCCATATCGAGGTGAGATGGAATATTCAATAATATTCAGTTATGGCAAACGCAATTTTTCACCTGAGGACTTAAAACCTAACAGTTAGAAAAAGTGATTCTCGAGAAGGAATTTAAATGTGTATAATGAATTAAAGCAATGATCGTATAATGCGTAAGTATTAAACGAGGTAATGAGTACGAGTATGATACGAGGTATTATCTGAAAATGCATTATGAATAATGGTATGTCAGTATATGATGAATAAGTATACGAGTTAGAATACGAGATTAATATGTAGACAATACTTTGTAAGGCTTTAAGCCATGTATAATGGACTTGTAGGATTGTGTAGGAAATTATAACGTCCAATTGGGATAATAATAAAGTCCAATATGAATTAATGTTAAAGTCCAAATGTTTGTAAGGTATAATCCAATGTGGATTAATACAAGCCCAATGTATAATTTAAATTAATTAAGCTAAAGGCCCAAAGTAAGAATCAATGTGTTATGGGATGGTTTAAACCCATGGGGCAAACCATGGATGATCTAAAGTAGGGAGCAAGTAACTTAATGGCTAAGTGTTGTGATGAGTAGGCAAAGGATAAAAGTTGTGATGAACAAGTATACTTAATGGCTAAGTAAGTGTGGTAACCAAGTAGACTTAATGACCAAGTAGATTTAATGGCCAAGTATTGTGGGGAGCAAGTTAACTTAGTGTTTAAGCTAGGAATAGTAAGGAGGTGGAGTTGTTTTATGACCATTATACCCTAACTTAGACTATCCTATAAATAGCAAGCTTGGATTTCATTTTGTTGGTTGTTCATTTCATCCAACAAGTTGAGAGCTTATTTGTTAGAGATAATAAGCTAAAAAAGCTAGAAAGCTAGTCTTTCATATTTAAAGAAGCAAGAAGGAGATCAAAGATTAACCAAGTGATATTCAAGGGTAACCAATTTTAAACCATGATTCTCTTTCTCTTCCATTGTTAGAGAAGTGGGTAGTGGTAGAACATGTATGCTAAGGAATGATAAGAATGATTAATTAATGGACTTAAGCCGTATAAGTCATGAATAAGCTATTCATAATCATATAAGCTATGAACTAAAGAAGAACTTGTAAGATTTGTGCCATGTCTACATTAATGAAGTTAGTATGATAACAAGAAGCAAGAGTAATGGTTAGAAGTCATGAACTATCATAAGTCATGAGAAAAGAATTCATAAGTAATTTATATTTTTAGAAGTTAAAAACTCACAAAGAACAAGTAATAACCTATCATGTTTATAAGTTAATAAAGTATGTATATTAAGATGTTAGTATGATGGATTGGATACATTTGAAACGAAGAACAAATCTTAAGTAACGAAGTTTTGGCGAAATTCACGAGTTTGGACGATAATCGTCGAATTCGTAAAATTCTCGGATTTGAGGTTGAATTTTGATATTGAACTCGAGAACGTTGGTTTTTGATGGAGACAAGTCTTATTTGGAATTATAGAGTTGCGGACTCAAAAAATGATCGGATTCTGACTTAGAACAAAGAAACGAGCGTTGAACGTTCACAAACGTTTATTGTTTTCGTTAAAAATGGACTTATAGGTGAATTTGTAGTTAACAAAGTTAAATAGGTAAAATTCTTGCATAAACACGTAGAGTATGTAATTTGTGAACCATAGGCTCTTGAACGAGCTAATTCGGACTTATAACGAAGAAGTTATGAGCCCGGAAATCTAACATAAAAGGTTAACTGTCAAATTTTTTTCAGGTCTTTGATCACGGCACCAGAGCCGATCCAGCAAAAGTAAGTCATACTTGCCGCCACAAAGGGTTGTGAGCTCTCTCAAGTGCAAGCGCCATAGCGTGGACAATAGTGAAGGATATGGCACCGCAACGCCGTGACCGAATTCTAGGAACAAGAAGTCATGTAAATGAAGTTGTAGAAAAAAAATTGGCTGGCGCATAGCAACGCCACTAAGTGAAGCATAAATGAAAATATTTTTGAATGTAAGGTAACAGAGAAGTGAAGGAAGAGTAAATTAACTCCTTAATTAACTTAAAGTTACATCAACTAAGATGTTGTAAACCTTAAGTAATACACTAAAGGTTGAAAGAAAGATTAATGGAATATAAGTTATTAATACTGAAGCGATGAATGATAATAAGCCGTAAAGGCAGATAAGTACTTGAAACGAGTTTCATTAAGTAAGTAAGTACGATTAAGAATACGAAAGGAAAGATAGTTAATTGATAATGAATTAATTAACTTAACATAGCATTTTTCGATAATGGCAATTGTAAGACCCCAACTTTTATGAATAAAGAATAATTTTCTCGAAATATATTTTTGAATATTATGGTGTAGATTTGATATAATGTTATAGTTGTGGGTAATAGTTACAAATTTTGCAAAGTAAGCAAATGGTTATATAATATTCGATTGGTCGGGGAATATTCGTTTTAATAGGGAATATTTGTACGACGACACAATCTTTGGTGGACCCCACAACAGAAGTATTGTCGTAGTAAGAAAATGACAGAATTATCTTTTTATAAAAATAACGGCGAAAGTGTTACCGTTAAAACTGTTGAACTACCCAGTAGTAAAAAAATACGATGTGTCGTGTGGTTGCATAGTAGCACACGGTATTGGTTATTGATGCTTACGTGAGAAGTCACTCAGTTATACTCAATTATTGCTACAGTAATTGTTGCATCATATCTCTCATATTCTTGATTCAATTATTGTTACAGTATCATCTGCATAATATGTTATATTATTAAATCAATAATTGAGACGACAACTTTATTCATATTATTATTTGCAATATTGACAATGTCTAGAAGTTACATCGAGGAGAGGTTTGGTCACCTAATTGCGGCGCATGATAAGGAGAAATCCTTATCGGAAAGACCCCTCTTTCCTGGGAATGACCTGGTTGTTAAATATTGTGAGTTATAATATTAATAATAAATAAGTTCGTGTTGATTAAAGATGAAATTGATAGTTCCATTGTGTTGGAATTATTAGTGTTAGTGGAAATCGACATTTATTTCGATATTAATTGATGTCTGGAAGTTATACTAATCAATCGGGTAATTAATCGGATAAATGAGCAATTAATTGCTATTAATTCACATGATTATAATTATTTGTTCACATGTGTGTACTATTGATTCACATTCTTGTACTATTAGGAGTGGTGGTGCTAGATTGATAATACTTGCATGACTAAGTTAAAAATGGAGGTATAGATGGAGGTACTATACTGTAATTCATATTTTCACATGTTTAGAACTATTGATTCACATGATTTACTATTGATTCACATTATTTACTATTAGGGGAGGTGGTGCAAGTTTGATAATACTTGCAGAACTAAATTAAAAATGAAGAAAAAGAGGAAGGTATTATATTGTAATATTTCGAGCCCCAAAACATGCAATTATCGAAACTATATTTTTCTATAAATAGAAGCTCATTCTTCCTTCATTTCTCACCAATTCACTAAAGCTATAGAGCAATTATTATAGAGAGAAATTATAGAGAAAGAGAAGAAGAGAAGTCTGCTATCTCACTATTCCAGTATCCATTTTTTTCTGAGGTAAGGGGTATTATTCCTTCGTATTCATGAAGAGAGTTATTTTCTTTCAATACTCGTAAGAGTTGTTATTCCATTATTTATTATTATGTTGGAATAACTCGCTACATCGCAATAAATACCGCATACATGGTGAAATTCTTACGTTATTCTATTCTTTATTATTTCATTGGAATAACTCGTATGCATCTTGATTCTATCGCATGCACAGTGAATTCTGTTGTTATTCCATTCTTTATTATTCATTGGAATATCCCGTTTGTGCGGATTACGCATGACACGGTTCCGTTCTTTATTATTCTCGTTTAGAATATCACATGCGTGTGGATTCGCGTGACCGGTTCTCTTCTTTATTATTCATTGGAATAACCACCGTGCATGCGGATCTATCGCATGCTGGTGAATTCTTTTGTTATTTCATTCTTTATTATTTTGTTAGAATAACCTGTCTGTGTGGACTATCGCATGCATGGTGAATGATCCTTCATATTCATTCCTTATTAAATTGTGGAAATGATCTGTCTACGTGGATTACCGCGAATGGTATGCAATAAGTGTACTTAACCATTGACGATCGAGTTTCGATTAATAATATGAGAATGTTAGTAAGCCGTGAGGAAGGATAATTAACTCGAAACGAGTTGTATTAATGAAATAATTTTAGTTAAGTTATAGAAGAGAACGAAGTTGGTAAGAACGATGTTAATTATAATTGCAAAAAAAACTAATAATAACAAATCTAATATATAATTAGATTGAGAAGAAGGGTAAGATTCATTAGGAACCATGTATGTTCATTCATGACCTAATGTGGTATATTATGTGGTTATGTGTTGTAGAGACCGTAAAGACTCAAAGAAAAAGTAATTTTACTATAGCAGAAGCTGAAGACAAGTTTTTCTTAAACGCTTGTCTAACCTTCGTGTTAGCCAAGTTTTTTGTGATTCATGTTATGAGATGCAAGAACTATTTTACTAAAGGGTCGATGCTAGTTTTACCTCAGCTAGACTAATCTTGAAGAGTTGATTGATTTATTTACAAGTCTTTCAATATAGAATTGCTAACGCTATCCTACGCCAATTGTTCGTACGAATTCAAGGTAAGCTTGAGTATGAATAAACAAATGTATTTTCATCGATTATTCGATAGGCACGTGAGGTTGCTACAACTTAAACGTACACATGTTTAATGAATATAGTGTTGATCAATATAGAGTACTATAGGCTGATCACCTAGAAGTGCTCGTAAGCTATGCCGGACTTACGGACTTAGTGTCGGGTTGTCCTTTTCAAAGAAATTATGAAACGCTCATGGTCTTGGACCAGAATTGATGTTTTACTGAATATTGTTATTGTAAAATGTTTTGAAGGAAAAGAAATGTTATTTTGAATTATTGATAGGACTTCGTAACAATTATCTAGTTATTGAAGATATACGATTCCTATGTTTCAAGTATGTCATTTAAAAGAAATTATTGTACTTGCTGAGCTTGTTATGCTCACTCTTGCTTGAACCATATGAATGCAGCTTAGACCGAACGGGCCGAAGGATCCGACAAGAATAAAGGGAAGGCTAAAGCGAACCTGTAGATTACCTATGTAATAGTATAGGTTTGAAATGCTAATATTTGATATTATGACAAGAACAAATGTAACAGTTATAAAGAACCTGAGGTATGGTAATATTATTTTGGAATATATATAAGACATATTTGTTCTTTTGAGGCATTTCAATTGAATGTTTGTGTGAACTGTAGCACCATGGTGCACCATATGTCAGGTTGAAAGATACCCGAATTTAGGAGCGTCATATGAGTACTTTGGAAGGATCCGGTTAGGGTGAAGTGACTAATTCTAACAGAATGTTCTTTTGAAAATAATTCTCTCGAAAATGGTCCAATTTTAACGAAATTTCGTTGAAATTATGGGCAACCAATAACACAAACATTTCTCGCCAGCGCGCAATCGATCCTTGATGGAACCAAATGTATTTTTGATGAACTGATTGTCGAATATAAGTTAAGTTCAATGGGAATACATTCGACTGAAACTCTGTCGAATATACTTGTTGCCAATTTTTTCTTCTTTTTTACCCTTATCTCTCTCTCCTCGCTCTCTGTTCACTCTCTCCTCCCCTACCGCATCATCTCCTTGCCTCGCCACTTCATCCTCATCATCGACCAGCCGTTGACCCTTGCTCTCCGGCTACAACTACTCCTTTTTGGCGATAAGTGATAAGTGGTATTTTTACCTACTTATTGCATACCAATTCATGTGAATTGTGCTCATCTCAAGTACCTTTTATTGTGTTTTAGCTGCATTTCACGTTATTTTCCATTGCATTTACTTAAAACTCCTTTTGGTGAATAAGTGCAGGAATTGGCTTGATTTTGGTGGTATTAGAGGCTAATGGATGCGTGAAGGCGAATCACAAGCGAGGATGTATGGCTTGGAGGTACAATGAAGCATGGAGGTGCAATGTAGCAGGAGAATCAAGCATGAAAGAACAAATAGCAGCAGCATGACAGAAGCCAAACCAGAACAAGGACCTGTAGAGTGCAAGCCACGTGGGCGTAACGACTTAGGGAATGCGCGCCGCATGAAAGTAACCGCCAAACAATGATGACTCATCGCAAGAGTTACTGCATACGAGGTAGGGCGCTACCCGCGGAGAGGTCGGGCCGGACATGGGAACTTTTTCGCAAGTCGCGCCCTACCGAAAAGTGCTATATTTAGAGAGGCCGCCTTGACCACGCAATGGCGATCTTGATCTTTGTGATTTTGTTTTAATTTTAATTCTTAAGTAAATGATGTGTAATTGGTTTTAAACGATTCTGACTGGTGTCAGACGCACACTTGATAATTTTTAGCGTATTTTCATCGTAGAAACTAGGGTTTACACCTTGGGAGAGATTCCAACGTAGAACGAAGCTAAAACGTCTACTTCTCTACTTCTTCTTGGAATTCTCTGTCATCGTGGATTATTATTATTGTTTATTGGATTTCTATGAGGATTTAAATGTTGAGCATTGATTTCTATTCAGCGATTGGGTTTGATCGTTCTATCTTTCTTATTTCAATTGTTTACTTATTGATCATGTTTAGCGTTGATCCCATAATGGCTTTTGGTTCAGTCATGAGCTAAACTCCATTATGGGATTCTAACGGATTTTAATATGTAGTTTGGTTGTACACTTAAATGTTAGGGTTGTTTGGCATATCATATGAAATATCTATCATGATTGTTTTACACGTATGAATGCTTGATCACCATTCGTCTCAGTACTTGCATGGAATTGACAATGAACATGTGAGTATGGATTGTAATCATGATAGCATGCGAATATGGGGCTGTTGTATATGGCTTGCGTATTTTGTGAACCAGATAGACATATACTGTTTCACCGTATGAGTTAGGGTAAGGGCTTGCGCTTAAAATCGATATAATTGCAATTTCACATAGACATATAGTGATTTTGGTTGTATTGGTGATTACATGGAGTCTAACATCTGTAGATGCTGTGTAAGTAGGTTATAGTGCATTAAAAAATGGTTATAACTCTATTCGTACTCTTGGCTATTTTCCTGTGATGTGTGAACACTTCTTGCATGATAGTGGCGATTAGATGAAGTATTAAATGAAGTTAGGGTCCCATTATTTTCAGATTATATTTAGTCCATTTATATTCTTGTTTTTAGTTTGTTAATCGTAACTAGTGTAATTCAACAATTTTAATCATTAGTCTAAGTATATAAATGCGGTGAGTTAATTGATACACGATAGTTTAAATTTAACAACTTTCTCTGTGGGATCAATACTCTACTTACTCTGTATTACTTGTTGACCCGTGTATACTTGAATGAGTTAGAGCTCTTTTATTAGAACTATAAAAGAGGCAACAATAAGGCAAGCCCTAGATCTGAAACCCTAGGTTGTCAAAGGAAAAAAACCATTGGGGGGGGGCTTTCTCACTACTATCTACCATTGGCAGCGGTCAAGGTACTCCATTTCAACTATTTTAATTTTTAACCCATTATTAATAAAAATCCCCAAAATATTTGTATAACCTACTTTAGTTAATTTGTTATTATGTTTGAGTTAATTTTCAATTTGTATTTGAATTGAAGTATAATGCATCATAATTTTAGGCTTGATTTGGCTATTTACCTTCAATTTGGGTTATAATTATTAAATTGCATTATGTTATTAGGAGGATGTATTCAAATAAGATTTTTAAAGACTTTTAAAGAATTTAAAAGTTTAGTTGTATTCAATCAAGACATTTAAAGAGTTTATAAAAGTTTATTGATATTCAATTATGACTTTTGTAATGTCTTTAAAAGTTAGGTGGTATTGAATTGAGACTTTTATAAAGTCTATATATAAAAGTATTTTGGTATTCAAAAAGTCATAGATTTTTTAGATTTCTATCAAATAATAGAGTTTGACAGACTTTAGAAGAAGAGATATTCATATTCAAAGTCTAACCTCATCTCTAAAGACTTTTAAAGACTTCTAAATATTTGAGAAAGGAAGAAGATGAACAAAGAAGAAAGAGATAGAGTAGATCACATAGAGAAGAGAAAAGAAAACAAAATATATATATCTTTCTCACTTAATTTTTTTTTTCTCTCTCTCTCTACCTCCATCTTCTCAAAATAAAAACCCCAAAAGGAAAGAGAGCTATTATTATAGGTGAGGAGACAGAAAAAGGCGGAAGGGTTAAAAATAGAGAGTAGCGTTAAGGGTTCCAAATAGAACTAATGGTATAAATGGAGATAACAAATATTTTAATATAATTTTATATTTCTTCTCTCCTATAAAAAATCTCATTTATTATATTTGTAAGTATTAAAGAGGTATTTTGTTTTTTGTTTATTTTTAAATATAATAAATTTGTTAATTTTATTATTCGTTGAAAATTATAAATTGTTAGTTTTGTAATAATGATTTGATAGGAAAACGAAAATGAACAATTTTAAAATTGAAATTGTTATTTTATATTATTGTTAGTAGAAAATGACTTTTTTTATGAAATATTAAAATTATGAAATATGACATTTTCATGTAAAATACTAGGTATGATCTAATAATTCAACTTCAACAATGCCTTTTATTTCAAATTAGGTTGTGACATTGTCAATATATTTTAATATTATTTAATATCGTACTCATTTCATCTAAAATATAAGATCTTTGTTGACGTTTTAACAATTAATATAAGCTGCAAGATATATTAGAAATATACAAAAGTCTATCAAAATCTTGGTAAAAAGTCTATAAAAGTATGTCACTTATTTTATGGAGTCTTTAAAAGTAATTTTAAAAGTCTTTAAAAGTAATTAAAATCCATAAACTCTACAAAAGTCTGTCATTTAAAAAATATATTTAAAAGTCATTATTGAATATACCCTCCTTAGTGTTGCATATGAATCTAAGAATTGCTATAATTTGAGTTTAATTTGTGCAATTGTAGCTTATATTAGTGTATTAAATCTGATAATTGCTTTAATGTGAGTTCCTTTGTGCAATTGCAGCTTATGTTAGTTGTAATTTGTATTTAATTGTAATGATATGTGGCTTATGTGGTTAGACTCGCTCTTAATATATAACAGTCCTATATTTTCTATTTTTGACGAAATTTTTGTCGAAAAATTAGATAACATAAAAAAATAATATAATATAATAATATATACTTAAATAAACAAAATTTTAAATAAAATAAAATAAATAAATTTCCTCCATTTATTTAAATTTTTCCTCGCTAAAATCAACTAAGTAGCATTTACTTAGTTTCTTACTAATAATTATAAGATAAACTAATATAATATAATATAGTATATTATATTACCATATAAAATAACATAAATAACAAAAACTAACATAACATAAAATAATATAATAAAATAAATTAAAATAATATAATATAATATAATATAATATAATATAATAATATATAATAAATGAAATAAAAAACATTATAAATAAAATAAAATATAGTAAGTTAAATTATAATTAATAAATAAATAAATAAAATTATATTAAATAAAATTTAAAATTAAAAAAAATAAATTAAAATACTAATATATATTAAAAATTTAAGTTAAAATATAATATAATGAAATAAAATAGAATAGAAATTCCTATAATATAATAAAATGACATTAAAAAAATAGGTAGCATTTACTTAGTTTTTACTAATAATATAGCATAAGAAAAACTAATATAATATACCATATTATATTACCACTACTAAATAAAATAAAATAAAACAAAAAATTTCTTAATATAATAAAATAATATTAAAAAAATTAGGCAGCATTTACTTAATTTCTCAGTGTTAAAATAAATTAAGTAACATTTGTTTAATTTATCACAACTAAAATAAACTGAACACGTGTGCATGTAGTTTGCTTGGAAGCTTAGAAACTCGTTCAACATTCATTAATTAGAAGTGAATGTCGAATAGACTTAGTCTGAGATTGTTCCTGGATGTTATGTTTCTCACTTAAGCTGGTGTCAATGGCTTAAATATGTTTTTTTTGTTTTGAGGATTTTTCGGCTAGTATCTCTACATGTTCTTCGATTGAATGCATACTTAGACTAAGTTGTCTTGGTTTATTTTGTGTACTTGGAGACCATGGAAAGGTGCTGTCGAAATTTCCTTGAAACAGAATAAATGTGCTCAAGGTGTTGGCACTAGTGAGAAGACGCATCCAGGAATGGGATAGAAGCCTAACCCATTTAGACTGAAGATTAAGATATATATGTAGGATTCATGTATGGAGCACATACACTAATAATCTTGGTCTGATTGTACCTTTTGTTCAATTAAAAATGCCAGACGATCGGAGTTGGATGTACCCATTTAAACCGAAGATGAAGATATGTAGGATTCGTGCATGGAGCACATACACTAATAACCTTGGTCTGATCGTACCTTTTGTTCAATTAAAGATATCAGACGACCGGAATTGAATATACCGTAGGATACCGCCTGATGAGAGGGGATTAGTAGGTTAGTACCGTGATGGGGTGTGCAAGTTTTTAAAGTTTTCAAATGAACATGCTGATGATCCGAGCGGAAGGATGAGATGCCCATATGTCAAGTGTAAAAATATGATTTAGAAAAAAGCCAACAACATCAAATTTGACTTTTTTTAGGTATTTTATTCATTTTAAATTTTATATTCTGATTGTTACTTAATTATTAGTTAGCTTCTTCTTTAATTTTCATTTATTTTTACTAATAGATTATATTTTTTATTTTATCAATAAGGTGGCGATGCCAAGAGGGGGGAATAATGTCCAGCATGGCAAGGATGATGTCGAGCATAGCGGGGATTAGATCTGCAAATGAACCGAACTGTTCGCGAACCGGTTCGGTTCGAGTTCAAGTAATTCGCCTAGTCGAATCGAGTTCGCACATAGTGCTACATTCGATTGCTCGATCAAACATGTTCGCGAAGTATATGGTTCGATTCGTCTTTGTTCGCGAACAGTTTGGTTTGGTTCGGTAAGTTCAAGTTCGAGTTCGGTTCGAGTAGTTCAATTTCTTACATGTTTAAATTGTTTCTAAAATTCTGAATAAAAATAATTGGTTATTTCATAATTCATATTCAATTCTAAAGTTTATCTTATCAATAATTGTTAAATTTGTAGTAATTTTTTATTACCCAAACTTCTTTTTTGTTTTTTTAATAATTGATTATAAGCAAATATTTTTATTAAATAATTAGTAAATAATAATGTGTACTTCTTCCCTCTAAATTCTAATTTAATTAAAATAATTTTAATATTTTTATTAAAAATTTAGCAATGATTGTTGGATTATAATAATTTACAACCCTAAAAATTTAATTAATTATAACCCATGTCATAAAGCACATAAATAAAGTCATTAATCATCATGCAATGACAATTTGATATTAATTAAAGAATGATACAATAAAGTTGATTATATATTTACATAAGTTATTGAAATTGTCAAATCCAGATAGAGAATAGAGAAATCAAGTCATCAATGTATTGAGACTTCAGTAATAGAGTAATAATCATTAATGTATAATTACCATTGTATATTACATCAACTATCAATTATGTATAATTAAAAGTGCAAACTTGATTTTATCAATTTTTGAATTTTTTAGTGTTACAAACTTACGGTGTATATGTGAGACATTCAGTGAGAGAGTGAATGACTAACTTTGATTTATTAATTACGCAATTAAGTAATTGTGACGCCCCCAAAATAGGTATACAACACCCATTCTGAGTCGTCAAATACATGGTACAAAATTCAAATATAAACTTCATTAATACAATACGACAAACGTAAGCTGAGAGTTTTAACACGAATATTGTCTCCTAGACAATATCCAAACTCAAATAGAGTCCTTATTACAATTATTATCACACTATTTTATAAAATAGTGAGGACTACTATAGCTACCATCTCGGACCATCACTCCGTTCCCCGACTAGTCCCAACTATATTCTCATTTTCTAAAGAGAACAATGAAAGCAAAGGGTGAGCTCAACTAACCCAGTAAAGAATATTATGACTAAGATAATGTAGAATAAGTTATCGTTAGCCTTCAACAGTGTTAAACTGATAGAATATAATAGACAACAAGTTTAACTGCAGTGGAATAAATAATCCATTAGAAGAGTCAAGTAGAGCATGATATCTACTATCTTCTATGATTTAAAATTTCATCATCAATTTTATCGCTGAGACTCAGCTCAATAAATAATCCACATCACTGAATTATCCATGCACTGCGGGCTAATGATATTCATTAGTATCACATCCACGAATTATCCATGCACTACGGGCCAAGGATATTCGTATTATCACCAATGGTCATGATTATACCGAATAATCCCTGGTCATAATCATACCAATCAACAGTCCATCTATGAACTACGGGCCAAAGATGATTTTTATCATAATATAAGCATGAGGATGATTACAATGATATAAGAATTCAATCAAATGAAATCAAAGATAAATATTAAAGATTTTTAATTTATCCAAAGTTTAAAAATGTCCAAATTGACAACATGATAACTGCTTTGTGGAGTAAAATTCAAGAATAATATTCATGTATCAAAAATAATTTGGACTGAAAAGAAATCAATTTTCTGGGTGAATAGTACCTCATGAATAGTACTTCGTGAATAGTACCCCGGTATGAAAAGATTAAAATTTAACAAGAATGTTCAGAAAAATATTTCTGTGAAAAGATACTCGATGAAACGCAAATTTCAAGGATATTCTACTAATTTCAAGGAGTATAGAAGCAATACTTAACAAAATGAGTGTAAAATTTAGAATTTAAAACAAAATAATATTACTTACATACTACAAAGTATGGAAGAAAATATTATTTATTACGAATATTGAACAAAATAACATTCCTTACCTTAAAATGAGAGTACTTCTGACTGGTAAGGCGGGGATATTCTTGAAGAAAACTTATATTATTTTTTAAACTCAAAATTTCCTTAAACTTAAAAGAAATACGCTCAATATTATATATAGAAGAAGAATTCTCTGATTTTGGTGTGATTTTCATTTCTAAACTAAGCATCCTATTTATAGGAGAATGAAAGGATACTATAAAATAAAATTACGGACGCACAGTAGAATCATTCACGGGCGCAACCGGCGAAATTTTTTAATTTTACTATTCATTACTGTGCAATAAAATATTCTAATAAAACAAAAACTTTAAATAAAATATAATATATTCTATTTATAATCTAATAAAACAAAACTTATATATATATATATATATATATATATATTGACATGTATATAAAATTTTCTATCGACAATTTTGAAAAATAAGTAAGTGGGGGTCCATGTAATAAACCAAATTTACAACAAATACTTCATTAAATACCCCTCTATTTATCTCAATTCACTTGGCTTTTCAAAACATACTTTTAATAACATTCATCATTAATATTATAACTCACAATATTAACAACCAGATCATTCCCAGAAAAGAGGGGACTTTCCGATAAGGACTTCTCCTTATTGGCGCGCAATTAGGTGACCAAACTCCTTTCCTCGACAGAACTTTCTAGACATTATCAATAATACAAATAATAATATGAATAACTTGCCATCTCAATTATTGATTTAATAATATAAAATATTATGCAGATGATACTATGATAATAATTCAATCAATAATATAAGATACTATGTAGCAATTACTGTGGCACTAATTGAGTATAACTGAGTGACTTCTCACGTAAGCATCAATAATCAAATATACTATATAATATCGTGTGCTACTGTACAACCACATGTATTACTGTACTTTTCTCACTGGGTATTTCAACAGCTAATGGTAAAACTTTCGTCATTATTTTTATAAAAAGATATTTCTATCGTTTTCTTAACTCCGACAATAATTTTATTGTGGGGTCCACCAATGATTGTGTCGTCGTACGAATATTCCCTGATAAAAACGAATATTTCCCGACCAAACGAATATTTTATGACAACTTGCTTACTTTACAAAATTTATAAATATTACCCACAATTATAACATTATATCAAATCCACACCTTATTATTCAAAATAACATTTAGAGAAAATTAAATCTTTATTCATAAAAGTTGGGGTCTTACAGTAATCATATTAAGTATAAAAAGTAATGTTTAATAATCCAATTAAACAATATGTCACAGTACCGTTTGCATGAAATTTAAATGAATTATTAATTTAAATTATAATAAGTAAAAAAGTTTTAAAAAAATGAAACAAAGTTTCTACATAACTTTGACTATTAAGCCTTTGATCTTAGAATCGTAGTTAATTTATTTAGTTTTAAACAATATAACTATGAAAATTAAAAACTTTTTATAAAGTAATTCTCAAAATTTATTGTATTCAAAAGTTAATTATAACATCCCTTTTGAATTAAAAATATTTCCTATCAACTTTGAAATTAAATTCATATTTGATCAGTTCATCTTATTACTTATATTTCAGAACAGAGGAACTGGAGAAATATTCGGCATTAATACATTCTAAAATTTCAAGGTTAACAATATTAGTCTATTAGATATTGAATTAATCTAAAACAACTAAATTCACATTATTTTAAATCTTAAAATTTTACAGTTTCATATGTTCATTATAAAAAATCTTAAATAAGACTATTTTTATGAAATAGATGGAGTATTACTCATTTATTCTAAACTAATTTTGTAATAAATAATAATATTGATATTAATCTACTACTTCTAATTTAATATATATATATATATATATATATTATATCTTATTCTAAACAAGTCTTATATATTGTGATATAAGACTTATATATCAATGATAATATAATAATAATATAATATGATATATATTATATTTATATGATTATATCATATTCTAAAAATGATGATTACAATATTTGATCTAATTTTTGATTATATTAACTCTTGGAGAAAATATTTTTGATATTTATTTAACTATTTTTTGTTTCAGGTTTCTAAGTTTATGTTCGTGAACAAATTTGATGTTCACGAACAAGTTTGTGTTCGTGAACAGATTTGGTGTTCGCGAACAAGTTTGTGTTCGATTTGTTCGTGAACTCGATCATATTCACGAACAGTTCACGAACACCAAACGATCCGAACTCGTACATAGTTGTTGGCCCGATCAAGTTACTCGAACATGTTCGAGTTCGACTAAAAGTGTTTAAGTTCGGTTCGAGTTCGACAAAGTTCGGTTCAATTTGGTTCGTTTGCAGCCCTAGCGGGGATGATAAGGATGATTTTCACACTCTGGAACAGCATCATCGACCCCGCCCGATAATCCTCCTCATACCGATGGTAGTTACTTAGTTTATGATGTAAATTGTAGTCTTACATTATTATAAATTATATTTTACCTTATTTTATGTTGTAAATCATCGTTGACTCCCATTTTTTGTTAAACTTATATATATTAATGTTATCTATCGTAATTTAATTTATATTTGTTATCTGGGGGACGTGTATGTTGTTGTATGTATGTGTTATTGGGAGGAGTTCATATTTTAGCATATATATTGGTTGTTGTGATATATATTGTTGGAAAAAACTCGCTGAAAACAGGAACAAGGATAAATTGTGGCTTTAAAACATGAAAATTGCAAAACAAAAAAAATAATTTTTTTTTTTTACTAAAGCTCAATGGAATAACCTATTTCTGACGAAAATTCCATCGAAAAATAATTTTTTTTCATTTATTTCTCCAAATGACACGTGTCAAGCTTATTTTCGACGGGCATACTTCCGTCGATCATAACTTAATTCCAATGGAAATTCCTTCTAAAATGCATCCGTCGAGCATAGCGTATCCTCGAAGAAATTTTTGACGAATTTATCCTCGAGGCACCTATTACCGACGGAATGACCACGGAATATTCTGTCGAAATTAACTTATTTCCGACTGAATAGGTCTAATTCTAATAGAATATTCTATCAAAAATAGACGTTTCTCTTATAGTGACATGAGGATAAAAAAATGTTGCATTAACTAATGCAATAAAAACTATAGAACTCATCAATATAATATTTTCTACATGATTCCCTGCATAATTAATTGAGTCACTGGCGGATCTACATATAGGGCAAATGAGAAAGTGCATATGCTCAATTTTTTTTATAGGTATAGTGAGAGGAGCAAAAATAAAATTTAATAAATTTAAAGAAACAAATTTATAAAAAAGTTAAATTTAAAGCAAAAAAAAAACTTAAATTACTACTACTTTAAAAAAATTAAACACGCATAATGTATTTAAATTTTAAACTCTCTGCTTTGCTAAACTTCAACCCAAAAAAATCTGCCTCGGTTGAAAATTGATCCTGAATCTACCCCTGAATTAAGTGGCGTGGCTCAGCCCAATATAGGTCAGTTTGACTTTCGACTTTCCATATAGTTCTCTTCTTATAGTCAGTTCTACGCAAAGTGTGTTTCTAAGTGGAAAGTACCTTTAGTTGATAATATCCTGACAAGTTGATGAGTTTTAGGCTATAAGTTCAAAATATTATTAAAACATGTCGGGATTGACTCATATTTTTGCGAATTCGACAAATGACCACTACGACTATTCATATTAGACTTAGAGATTTATTAATTAGTAGCCCGATCTTGAATTTTACTAACGTATTGGGTCTCATATATTTGGGTTCATATTATAGCAGTTAGAGTCTCTCTTGTTACTATAAAAAAATATTATTTGGTGTGTGAATCATTGTAGAGCGTGTGAGGCATCTAATGAATATATCATACAAGTAGGATTAGCCAAAATAAATCTGGGTATATCGCGTATTCTTAGTTGTCCGTCTTTCATATAATATTTGTGTGATTGTAAATATTATTCGTTCTTAAATTTTAACAAAACGTTTCAAGTTCAGGTTTTCATTGTGCACAAAGAACCGACAATGACCAAGTGTTCCTCAAGAAAATAAAAATAATAATTAAGTACTTATATTTCTCTCCTTTAATTTATTACTAGTTGGAAAACCAAGAAATTTATAAAAAAAATAGAAGTAGAGATTAACTTCCAAAAAATTCTTTCATATTCCTTTCATTTCAAAATTAAAGATACAATTTGACTTTTTAAGTTAAATGACAACATATTAAACTTTAAAATTGATATACCTCATAAAAACTTATAATGAAATAAATTTTACTATCAATAGTTTTTGGTATATACTTTATAATTATAATAATTGTATTAAAATTAAATAAATTCATAACAATTTAAAGTTTAACACACCGTCGTTTAACCTAAAAAGTATCTCTAATTTTGAAACAGAATCATATTTCCTCATTTATAATTTGTGAGCTAGCCCGTATTTAAAAGTTTAGAATTTCTTAAACGAAAGCTCAATCATCTAACTCTGATCTACAAAAATACTCTCATTTTAAGACAGAAGTACAAACTAATCAATTACTAGAAGCTATGGTCATAAGATCTTGAATACACACTATGGTCATAAGATCTTGAATACACACTTTTATATGGTTATATATATATATATATATATATATATATATATATATATATATATATATATATATATATATATGCTACAATAGAACCCTATTCCTTTCTTAATTAAGATGGTTGTGTTGTGCCTTCACCTTTTTTTCACTCCCTCTCATATATATCTAAAATTTGTGCACTTTCTCCTCCATCCATTGCTTCAATAGTGGTAGGGTTATTGATTGTGAATTGAGTTGCCCAAAAGTTGATTTGTTTTTATTGAAATTTTTTTGGTCCATGCCCTAATTCCTTCCAAAAAGGTGACCTAATTTATATAAATAAAGTTTTTAACAAATCCCACCACCAATATATAAAGATTCCAAGAATGAATTGGATGGTTTAGAGAAAAGGCACTTCTGGCGGTGTCTATGAATTAAGCTACTATATGTGTAAATTAATGATATTTTTGAAGGAATTAAAATAGTTTTAGTCACTTAACTTGATCACCATTCATTGATTCTAACAGCTGGATCCTACTTTATGTAATTCTCAAGTTCAATGATTTATTTTTCCATGGAAAATTTATAAATTTAGTCAAATTGACTAATGTATAGAATTGATTGTGTTTGAGGAAGAACAATTGTATTAAAGTGCTTATTAGTGAGAAAATATTTGCCAAGTCAATTGGTCCTATTAACTTATGATTGTGAATTTTATTAATTATTCATGTAAGGAGAATCTTACATAAATAGTATCAATTTTTCTTGTAGAAATATCATTTATGTAATAAAATTATCTGTTTTGTTCCGAAGTTAATTTTAATTTGTTTTGTTCATTACTTTTGAAATAAGAAAAGTTAAGAATAGAGAAGTTGCATAAAATAATTAGTTTTTTTTTTAATTTTAAAATCTTATAAATAAGAAAAGTTGTCAAAAGAGAAAATTTAGCCCCCACAAACTTGGTACAATTTCTAAAGTCATGGCTGGCCGGGCCTTGTGCAATTTCTTCTCTATTTGTCACAATGGTAATAACAAGGAAATTGATATTTTAGTCAATAAAAATTCGATACATCAGTTAATATGTGGGTCCTACGTGTAGAAATATTAAAAAATAATATAAAAATATTAATTTCTCGGAAGGTAATTTTGGGTTGACTAATAGCACTAATAAATAATAATAGAGATTTGGGTTCAAAAATACTTTTGGCCGAAGAAAAAAATAATAATTTGTTTTTTGATTCCAACACTTTTGACAAAAACATAAATTACAAAATTATTATTAAATCACTAAAAAGAAATAAAATATCGTACCACACACTTACCTTAAAATTGTCATTAATACCTTCAAATTAAAATCACTTTTATAATTATGTAGATAAACATTATTCTAATTTTTTTTATTTATCAAAAACTCAAACAACTAAAAGTGTTTCATCTGACCGCACCGCACCGTGGAGCACAACTTGGTGTGAAATGTACAGTTACACTATCAAGTCTAAATATTCTCGTTCATTCATGTGACATTTCGAAAATGTAAGCATATTTCTGTCTCTTGCGTCAACCTAATAGAATTCTAATTAATAAACCATGCCGGTCAAACTAATTCTACTTTATTCATCCAGAATGTTGAATTAGTGACCCAAAAATTAGAATTTTTGGTACAAAGTGAAGACAAATATTGGAACACTAGTTGTCTCGTGTCTCTAGTAGATGAGATTTATTTTAAATTTTGAACGGTCCAGATGATTTATTAGGGTAAATAGGAAATTTAAAATCAATTGTATTTTGTTAGATATACTAGCTATGTCCCGTGCCTCTGGCACTACATGAACGGTGGAATTTATCTCAAACTTTAGACGGCCCAGATGATTTATTAAGATGAGCGGAAAATTCAAAATCAGTTATATTTTGTTAGATAGATTGAACTTGAAAATGTCCCAATTTCATTGACAGCAACAACAAAGTTACAAAATTGAAAATGAGTACTTGCACTTGAAATTTCTAACATACATAGACTATAGAAACATACACTGAAGGGATTTTTTCCGGGAAAATAAAAAATACTGAAATTACCACATTACCCTTGTTATGAACATGGACAAGAATTACATGAATCCTAAAGTTCAGTTCTTTCTTGTTTTCATCATAAGCTTTCCCTAATGAAAATCTCAATCATTAACTGGTCTTAAATGGCTTATAAACCTTAAGATCAGTAACAACTCCAGCAAAGGAACCGGCTGCGGCCGCAATCGAAATTATTAGGCAGGCACCACTCAAAATTTGAAGAGAAACCCATCTAGGACTCCACTTTGGTATTTTCTTCTGAACTATGTACATTTCCACTGGGAAATAAACTGTAAGTGGCCAAAATCCGAAAGCTCCAAGAATCCCCACAACGTCGTTAAAGAATGGCATAAGCATCGATATAATTGTGGTTATGATCACGAAAATTGTCCTCCAAACCAGGCGAAAAAGGTTGAGTTTGTAGGGCTGGAAGCCCCCTGGCAATGGGATGTCATATTCCTTGTTTATGAAGTCACTTTGTGGGAATGATTTTGTTGAATGTTTTTCAACAAAGGCGAAAAGGGGTTGGCAATAAACTTGGTATGCGCCCACTAGATGGATTACTATGGCGGCGTTGGCGATATCAAGGAGCCAAAAGGGGTTGTAGAAGCCGAATCCGGTTAGGAGGTTGCCAGGGGCTAAGTCTCCAAATGCTGCATAGCCAAAGCAGCCACATAGCATGTAGAAAGCTGTTGTGACTGCTACACTTATTAGTGTGGCCTTTTTCATTGTCTTGGTTTCTGATGGTGGGGATTTGACCGTGTCCTGTTTTTTGTAAATACATAAAGATAGAGTAAATTAGATTATAAAAAATTTTGATTGCTAGAGATTTGAATGATTTGTTTTTGGATGATAATTTACCTGAATTTCTATAAGGATGAGGGAGTAAGAATAGGCAAAAGCTATGGCTCCAAGTGCTTGGAAACTCCTCCATATTTTTTGAGTTTGTGTGACAGTTCCAATGCTGATTCCTGTTAGGCTTCCCCTGAATTTGCCAATTTCTGATAATTTAGAAAGAAACAAGATTAGAACTAGTTTGTTATAAGTTTGAAAGCCACCGAAAAATGTAGAATCATCTATTTTACTGATGATTTCAGACAATTCAAAATGGGTAGTCTATTTGAACAGCATATAAAAATGGTATAAAGTTGGACCATTAATTATAATACTAGTATTAGATAATTGCAACTCTCTGCTATATAAAATGCAACTATTTCTATACTGTCCAAATGAATTGCCCGTTTGCACCGCCTAGAATCTTGATCCCTTTTTTACCTACGACTTTGGAAATTCCTAGAGCAAGACCAATTGAGGAGTAAGTGAAGGACATGACTGCAGCAACTATTGAGAGCCAAGATATTTGATCAAAATCTGGGATTTGAGAGAAGAGAATTTCCATGGCACCAAAAGCAATCATATAGGGGGTGCTTGAAACGAAGCAAGGATCCTTTGCATGACTAGCATGGAAGCAATTAGACCTCTTGATTGCTCTGTTTCATCAAAGTCAAGAATTCCCATTAGCCCAAAAAAATATCCCAAAAACAATAAAATTAGAATAAATAAAGCAACTAAATTTACGCTCACATCATGCTTATAGATGCCGCAATTGTGTACCCAATAGCAACCCCAAAAAGATTCAAGTACTGAATTGCACCACAAATTTTAACCTTGAAACCACCTAAAAAAGGAAAATAAATAAATAAAATAAACACGTTGTTAGATACTAAAACTTGAACTTAGGGGTAAAAGAATAAAAACCCACTAGTCAATTCAGCTCAAATTGTTGGAATTTGGAGAAAGAAAAAAGTTTACCAAGATTGGCTTGAACAGCCTCCATATAAGTATAGTTTCTCTTGCCATCACCAGAGCGATAACAAGAAGCCAGAAGGCAAGAAGTGTAGTAAGTCACAAAAGAGAACAAGAACAAAACAGTTGGACCAGCAATCCAACCAAGCTGAGCAGTGGCCCAAGCCAAGGACAGAACTCCAGAACCAATAACTGCTGTTATTATGTGAGCACTTGCTGTCCAAACAGTCCCTATAAAATCAAACAAACACTCCCAAAAACAAATGTAAATAACAATACAAAACATGAAATTATAAAAATTAAGCCAAATGATATTTTCACGACCAAATTTGATGGTTTCACAAGACTCCTCCTCATACATATACAGTAAATGGAACCCATATTTAAGTGAATAAGGAGATAACGGTTTCTGAAATAAGTAAGTTTTTTTTTCTTGGTAAAGATTTGGAATGTACCGGCTCTTTTGAGGCGGCCGTCGTCGTCGAAACATTTCGAGCCACCCTGCGGTGGCACCGACACCTCAAAGCTATGATTCTTTGCGGCGGTGCTGTCAACCATCTTTGTATTGTGTGATTCAAAACAGAGTAAAAAAAAATATTGTGTCAGATGAAATATATGTAGAAAAAATAGCTGTATAGTGTCTTGTAATAAATGAAGCTGATATGTTGACTAGCTAGTTTTCAGCTTCTAACTGTTTTTTCCAGTACTTTAACTACTGATACTGAAATGGACATAAACACACACTCCCCTAGAAATTCACAAAAACCCAAATGGATAATGGAGTTTTGGCAAGATGGGTATGCTTCAATTTCATCAAATATAGATAGATATAGAGAGAGAAAGTTAATGAGTGAGAATTGAAGATGGGATGCTCTTTAAGAGCAAAGAGGGGGTATATATAGCTGCTATAAAGTACTCCCTCTGTCTAGGTGAACTTTTTAACTATGTTAAGAAGAAGAATAAAATAATAAAATTATTCATAATAATATGTTATTAATTATTGGTGAGACAGTGACTTTTAATTTTTTACACATAACTAATTATACTTTTATATTAGGGAGTAATAAAAAGTGGTACAGAAAGGCCACATGCCCAAAAAAGACAAAATTGTCAGTGACTGGTTGCAATTTAATAAATAATTTTTTGTTGTAAAAATATTTTTACTGACGGTGGAAATGAACTGCCTAAACTAAATGGCCATGAAATCAGGATCCAATTGTTACTCCTACTGTTCTTAAAAAAGATTCCACCCAAAATCTTGATATTGAAAAGATCTCTCGAGTTCCACAAACTTTTACCCACCTCTACTTAATTTATCACTGCTTTCAGCCTCATGCATACGCACGTAATGGTAGATAACAAAGAAACAGAATCAAAGTCTCATGAATGATGCAATAAAAGTTTAACGAATATAAAAATAAATAAAAATTAATTATATAAAGAAGCCCTTATAAAATATATACTATGAATTTATGGTTGGTTGGTTGGTTGGTTGGTTGGTTTGGTTAAGGTAGCATGGGGCTAGATGGACAAGTGCAGAATAGAACTTGTTAGATTCGGTTTCTTGATTTCCTTTAAATTAAAAGTATCAAGAAAGAGGCTGAGGGTTAAAGAAAAGCATATTATGTAATTTGAATTCATATAAACTTGGGTATGGATACAAAAAAAATGACTTTTACCAAGAGAACAGGGTTTGTTAACGGTTGAGAAAGGAAAAGAAAACTGATTAGAGGGTTTACGTGAAAATATCAATTTTTTATGTGGAACTATCAGTTCTTCAACTGATTTTTTTTTCTTTTAAATATTAATTGTTAATAGTTTATAATAATCCACGTTGTTTAGAAAGTTTAAAAAAGAACTATAGTTAATGTAGAAGGTACAAGATCGCTGATCGAAAACATGTCAGTTGTCAGGTACCTAAAGCTCTCTTTTTCTCTAATACATGTGGATTGTTAACAATATGGAATTAAGTTTTGCAATTATCAACAAAATTATAAATTGTCAATGCCTTTATAAATGTGCAAGTTAATATATATATATATATATATATATATATATATATATATATATATATATATATATATATAGTTTAGCTTCCTCCATTTGTTTTCTCCAATGAATGGAGGAAGTTTAACTAAAAACTAACTCGCTTATAGCGACGGTTTTTTCCGTCGTTATAATATAAAAAAACCGACTTTTTATACTATATGGGTTAGATCGTTTGATTCATTCCTCCAATTCATTGAATAGGCGGAGTGTAAGTGTGTATATATATATATAGGAATATATCAAAGAAAAAAACACAACAAAAACCAACAAGAATGAGAATGAGAGCACACAAACAACAATATAACTTCTTTTTTTTTAAAAAACAAAGGAGAAGAAAGAAAGAAACTAGAAATGTTGGAGTTTTATACCTTCATTTTGAAGCTCTCTTTCCTATAGAGACCTAAAAGGTTTTGTCTCCCTTATCTGATGAGACAAACTCCAACTCTACCCAGCTAGAAGGCCGGGGAAAATGGTGATGAGTCACTTATAGCTCTCTAGTTTGTTTTCTCAATGATCAATCTCCTTAGCATATATATATAGTAGTAGACAGAGAGACAAAAATAATATTTTAATTGAAATATGTCAATTTAAAAACAATACCTATAAAAATTCTCATCCACCCTTAGCTGAAGGAGAATAAGTTCTTTTGGTATTTGATCATTCAGTCCCCGTATATAATGGTTGGGAGGCATATACACATATAATATTTGAGTTATTTTTCAGTCAAACATGTCCTTATTATGGTTTTTAGAATAATCCCAAAATGGTGTTACCACTTAGGGTTTTCATAATTATAAGCTATTCATGCATGCTTAGATATATATTAGATTGGTATGCAATAAGAGTATCCTATTCCCTTTTCTCCTTATCTTTAATTAGTTCCCAAAGTCTGAGGAAAGGGAAGGTTATTACTCAAAGAGTGAAGAGTATCCTTCAAGTTTGAATTCTTTCTTTCCACCACTGATTATTTGGCCATTCTTTTTGTTATCCCCCAGTTTATATATTTATATATATATATAGCCCGACTCTTTCCAGCGAACTGGAGGGAGCGAACCGGCTATAACGACGGAAGTTAAAACCTCTGTCGCTATAATATAAAAAGTCAGTTTTCTATGCTATAACGATAGAAAAAATCTCGCTATAGTCGGTTCGTTCTTATTTCACTTCTTCCAGTTCGCTGAAGAAGCGGACTATATATATGTATGTATGCATGTACCTCGTACAAGAAGCCTTTAATTTATTTATTTTCATGTTAAATTATACACCACCAACTGTCCCAAAACTAGGGTTCTATTTTAGTAAAAGCATGCATTTTGAAAAAAATTATCTATATCCTATTTAAAACTATAAGTCAATCGTGGTTTGAAACATCATATCGCTTTTTAATTTATTTTTTAAAAATAAAACTATAAATATGAGAAGCAGAACAAAAAAAAAATGAAACTCTCATTTTGAAGCAGGTGTGTACATAATATTGATGCAATTTTCCATAGATCGATAAATTTTATTCTATGAAAGGAAACTCAAGGCTTTCTAGTTTTAATTCATTAATAATTGAATTTATTATGCATAATAATTAGTTTTAATTAATAATTGAATTTTTTTTTCTGCCAGAATATTACATCAATTTTCTTTTCAATTTAATGCTGGATGGCAACCATATGAGATGCTGTCGCTTGGCAATATTAGTTATGTTTATTTTTATTAAATTGAGCATATTTAAATTTTCTTAGTGCTTTTATGATCTTTGATGTTTAGACTTTTAATATTTTTTTTAGTAAAATATTATACATGAAAAAGAAGTTCCTAGTTTTTTGCTGGCTGGTTGCTATTCAAAGAATAATATCTTATACTAGTTCTAAAATTAGATAAAAATTTGATTTTTTAAAATGTATATTAAATTTTAAATTGATATGAATTTATTTAGTTTTAGTTAATACAATTATTATAATTATATACATAAAATAAAAAGTTATTAATCATAAAATTTATTTCATTCTAAATTTTTATGAGTTATACAATATTTAAAGTTTAATATGTCATTGTTTGACTTTAAAAGTCAATGTATATTTTTAATTTTGAAAGGAAAAGAGTATATGTTAATAAAATATACAAAACTCTTTAATAAGGTGATAATTAAACCGAAACTTAAAGACGACAATAACTCCGTTACAACTAACATGTGTGAGTTTGTTTTTTTATTTATGTGAAGTGTATTTTTTTTCTTTATTTGAGGTTTGATTGATTTTTGTGCATTCTCCTTTGGTTGAGATATTATAATATTGATTATATATTTGATTTGCTCATAGTTTAGTAAAGTTAGCTCATATATTTTTGTTTAATTTTCTTTGTTATTGGGTTGAGGAAATTCCTGGATCATATTATTGATAAAAAAAAATGATATATATATATATATATATATATATATATATTATGAATATTTACACCGGTTTTTTAATTGTCAGTTATGTGAATAAATATTAATGATAATAAATTGTACTCTTTTATATATAATTCTATCAAATCTTCTGTATTATTAATTTTACAATCGTAAATCGACATAAATTTATCACAATCGTAAATCTTCTGAATTCTAAGCCTTTGCCTTTCTCTCAAAAGAAAAGAAAATGAGTATTATATATGTTAATAATGAGAATGGTTAGTATGAAGTTAATTTTAGTAAATTGATCAATATAGTATCGACACGCATGCGGAAGGTGATCTCTTTCTCTGCCTGTCAATATTATTGATCAATACAGTCTCGACACACAGGCGGAAGATGATCTCGTTCTCTGCGTGTCAACACTGTATAATCTATTTCTCTGTGTGTGAACACGGTATTGATCAATTGACCAATTTATTATGAAATTAACTTCGTAGTAACCGAATACGTTAATAATATCTTGTGTAAGAGTACACGTGTCCACTCAAGCAACAAACATTAAGCCTAGTTGTCATGGACCACACTATATATACCAAAGTACATGATTAGCTTTATGTGATTCTTTTTAACTTTCCTCCAAAAAGTATTAATTTGACACGTAGTTACTGTGATGTAACCTTGATTATTCCAAAGAACATTTTACACCAATCGTGTAGAATAATTAATTTCAATTGATAACGGCCACTAAAAGTGAGGTTTTAATCTTTGACCAACTCACTAAATTGTATTGTTCGCTTGAACAGAAATAAAATAGACAATGATTAGGAACAAAGAATATTAACGGGGTGCTCATCGGTAAAAAATTGAATTAATATTAAAAAATATCGAACCGAAACCGATCTAAAAATATCGAAAAATTAAGAACCAAAACCAGTACCGAATTACCGGTTTCGGTACCGATTCGGTACACAATCGGTACCGATTTTTTCGGTCCGGTTTTCGGTAAAACCGGTTTTTGCAGAATATGTAAATTACATTCTTAAAATTGGAAGGAGTTTGAGTTTACGTTCTTAAAATTTCTGCAGTTTACATTCTTAAAATTAGAAGGAGAATGCATGACAAACTAGTGCTTACTGACTAGTGCCTTAAATGATAAGATTCATTGCATTATTACATATTAAGTGTAGAGAAATTTTCCTGCAGTTCAAAATATTTTAAACTTGGAATCAGAAGCAGTAGGTCCTTCCTTGTTGAATGTTAATAAATGTGGACTTGTAAACTGCAGAATATGTGATTGGCATATTACTATTTACTAAATGTGGACTTGTAAACTGCAGAATTATTACTATTTACTAAGCCAATCACATATTAACTTGGATCTCCAAGCATTGGCAAGCAACATGAAATCAACTTGGATCTCCAAGCATTGGCAAGCAACATGGTCAAGGACTGCCCAAAATTTTACAAGAATGCAAAACACTGCCCAGAATTGCACTTGCCCAGAATTCTTGTTCACTCTGTTATGAACAAGAAAGCAACACTGCCAAGTGCCAACACATAATTTAAAAAAAAATGCAACTAACCATGATAACCTGATAACCAAGTGCCAACACACTGCCAAGTGACAAAACAGAAAACAAACTAAGAGTGCAGAACTACAGATCTAACGAGTAACGACTAAGAGAGTAAGAGTGCAGAACTACAGATCTACAGATCTAAGTTCTAACGAGTAACGACAACACACTGTCGTCGGCGCTAGTCGTTGGTGGTTCAGTTGGTTGTGACGTTGTTGCGTGCTCGGCGGCCGGCGCTAGCTGAGATTTGAGAGAAGGCAGGGTACTGAGCTTTAATGGAGGAGAAGTGGAGAACGGCTGATTGCTGAACAGGTATTACGCCATTACGGTAGAAGACTGAAGTCTGAAGAAGAAGGGACCAAGAAGAGGAGTGAAGAGTGAAACCGAAAGAGTAAAGTAGGCAAGTAGCTGAAGCCTGAAGCTCTGTCGAATTAAAAAAGAGATAGTAAATAAACTATTTATTAGAGTTTCGGTTTTTTTTTCGGTTTTATCAAATTCAAAATTTTTAGAACCGGTACCAAAAAAAATCGAATTTTTTGAGTACCCCTAAATATTAGTATCAAGAAACAAGGTAAAAAAATATGAAAATAATATAATAATTATTTTAAATAATGTTATATTTATTTAAAACAAATATTTGTCCTATCCCCCCATAGATTTTACCCTTCTAATATCAATTTCTTAGTACAGTTCAAAAGATAACAGAGTAATATCGGATTAGTCTTTTTCTTAATCGATTTTATTTATTTATTTTTATATTGTATATAATTGTTATATTATACAAAATATATAGTATATGTAATTTTTTTTAAAAAAATTACATGAAATATTACCAAAAAAAATATCTTTTATGACTTAACAAATTCATTTAAGTATTGTAAAACTTCAAAGTAAAGTCAGATTCTTGCTAGGCGGGGGCATATGCACCTAACCAAATCAAGACGGTAGAGGACCGCCTAGCGCTTAGGCGGAGATTTTTAGAACACTACTTTTTATTATAAATTTTTCATCTTTCATAATATAGTACAATTTAATATATTTCAATCTTTTGAAAGAAATTGATATTTTCACATGTTAAAATGATATTTTCACATGAACATGGGGGTGGGATTATGTTGAAATATTAGTTCCCTCTATTGAATTGTTTGATTTGGTACTTGATTATTTGTTACTCTCTGTGTCCCCAAAAGAATGAGCAAAGTACAATTTGCACACATATTAAAAAAAAAGTAAAAGTAAAGAAAATTGAGTAAAAATAATTAAATTTATCCTTAGTGATCCCACAAAATGAATAATGATATATATTGCTACTTTACATGTTTCTTTTTTATTACAAGTTATATGAATAAATTTAAGAGTAAGATATACTTACACCCCATGTAGATAATCATAATAACACTTACTACTCTTTTAGATTTTCAAGTAACAGTCAGAACTCCTCTAGTCTACAATATGTAACATTTACAACCTCTAGTGTGGTTAACCAACTAATATCTAAAAATATCTAATACATCCTTCAAGTTATAATATTTAATTTCTCCACTAAATATAAATTTGTATATTATAATTTTTACTTTACTTGATCTAATTAATTAAATTATGAACTTGTGCAACAACTAACATAAATGTCAAAAAATAATAAATATTCATTTTATCAAAAAAATAAAGTCATACAATTTTTGCTAATTAAATTTCTCAAAGATTAAAATTTACGTGATATATATTTAAATATATTTTTTTGTAATTAAAAATTAAATTTTAAAATGCATAAAATTTACAAATTAACACAATAAAATTATAATTATTTTTCCCAAATATTAAAATTTACGTAAAACAAACTTATTATTACAAAACCAATCTTATTATTCATATAAAAAGTATTAAAAATTATATAAATTATTTTCTCATATATTAAACTAAACATAAGTTACACTTAAGCATAATTATTTACAAAGAAAAGTGATAAATGTTGTTACTCAAAAAAATAAAAATATATTAAAAGAAAATTCTTTTTTACAAGATAGAGATAGTAATAAATATTATTATATTTTATTTTATTTAACATTGCTCAAAAACAACGCTTTCATCAGATATCTAAAAAAAAAATATAATCAAAATTATAAACATCTCAATTTTGTATATATTGTGAGATCCTGAATTTTATGAAATAAAAGTATTTAATTTTTCTATTTTGGTAAATAGTTAAATTGATAAAAAATTTAAAGTTAAGTTGTCATAAAATAACCGGTAGTAAAAGAACAGTAATACGCGTGGTTGCATAGTAGCACACGGTATTGATTATTGATGCTTATGTGAGAATTCACTCAGTTATACTTAATTATTGCTACAGTAATTATTGCATCATATCTCTCATATTATTGATTCAATTATTGTCACAGTATCATCTGCATAATATGATATATTATTAAATCAATAATTGAGACGACAAAGTTATTCATATTATTATTTGCAATATTGAAAATGTATAGAAGTTCTGTCAAGGAGAGGTTTGGTCACCTAATTGCGCGCCAATAAGGAGAAATCCTTATCGGAAAGCCCCCTCTTTCATGGGAACGACCTGGTTGTTAAATATTGTGAGTTATAATATTAATGATGAATGTTATTAAAAATCGAAGTTGAGTTCGGAGTTGAATTTGAAGGCGCTGACGTGATATTTGAGTCCGGAACGATGAAATTACTAGAAATAGACTATAAACACAAAATTTGTTGGGATTGACTTTTTGGTCAAAAAAGTCAACAGTCGATTTTTTCAGAAAAAGTCAATAGTTGACTTTTTCGAAAAAAAGTCAAACTTCATATTTTCAAAAATAAAATTTTTGAGAATAATATTTCCATTGTGTTGGGATTGTTAGTGTTAGTGGAAATCGACATTGAACTGTTTAGTAGTGACCGTCCGAGAGTTGCCAGTGTTTCTACTTGCATTTCGGACAGGAGTCTCTCTTGTCTGATGTTGCATGAATTACAGAAAGCCTCTGAACAATTCATCTTTCATCATTTGGTCAGTGTTGTTGTTTGCATGAGGATTATTGTCTTCTTGTTGCACATTATCCTGGGTATTCATCTGTGGAGACTCAACGGTCTCCTGTGCTCCATTGATATTCTCAACATTCTCGGATGTCATTTTTAAATACTGCCACAAAATAAGGGTTAAATAACATATCACATATTATCCCTATACTCGTGACCAATTAAATACCAAATAAACTTAGGTAAGTCATACTAGCGAAAGAATTTCCCGTCTCTCCCTCCTAGTTCTTGTCTCACATCTTAGCAGGATCATATCCTAAGCTTTGATACCAACCGCGTGACGCCCCAAAAATAGGTATACATCACCTATTCCGAAAGTCGCCAAATACATGGTATGTAATATAAATACAATCTTGAATATACAACAAGAGCTGTGAGTTTTAATATAAATATTGTCTTCTAGACAATATCCACTCTCAGAATAAGTCCTCATTACATTTATTGTCACACTATTTAATAGAATAGTGAGGACTACTAATACACCATTTAGGACCATCACTCCGTTCCCCGACCCGTCCCAGCTACGTTCTCATTTCCTGAAGAGAATAGTGAAAGAAAGGGTGAGCTCAACTAGCCCAGTAAGAAATATTATAACTAAGATAATGCAGAATAAATTATCATTAGCCTTAAACAGTGTTAAACCGATACAATATAACAAACATCAAGTTTAACTGCAGCGGATCAAGCAATCCATTAAAAGAGTCAAGTAGAGAATAAAATCTACTATCTTTTATGATTTAAAAGGTTTTCATCACTTTTATCATTTGAGACTCAAATTTTAATAAATAATCCACATCATTGAATCACCCCGCACTACGGCCAAGGATATTTTTTTAGTATCACGACCACAAATTATCCATGCACTACGGCCGAGGACATTCGTGTATTCTTCAATGGTCATGATCATGCCAACAATCGTCCATCAATGCACTACAGGCCAATGAGGACTTTAATTTTCCACATCATTTGTAACATTACTGGCCATGATTACACCAAATAATCCTCGGTCATAATCATACCAAGTCCATCTATGCACTCTGAAGCCACAGATGACTTTCAACATAATATAAACATGAGGATGATGACAATGATATAAGAATTCAATAAAACAAGTTCACTTAATTAATTTTCCAGAACCAATAACGCCCAAATTGTCAACATGATACTTCTTTCAGAGAGTAAAATTCAAGAATGCTCGTAAGAATTTTTTTCATGAAAAGATCATTGGATGAAACGCAAATATCAAGGATATTCCACTAATTTTATGGAGTATAGAAGTCAAAACTTTAACCAACCGAGTATAATAAGGAATGGAATAACAAAAGAAATCACCAGCATGCGATAGATCAAGACAAGGCGTGTTATTCCAATGAATAATAAGTAATCGGAACCAGTCCGGCAGAAACGCATCTGATGAGGATATTCCAATGTAATAATAAAAAGAGCGGAATCAGTCCCGCCGTAGTAGAAGGCAAAAACAATAATAAAAGCTAATCGTGTCCCAAGTAGAAACGCATGCAGATGGATATTCCAACAAAATAATAACACGGAATCAGTCCCGTAGAGAACGCATGCATGTGATATTCCAATGAGAATAATAAAGAATGGAATAATGTAAGAATTTCACTAAGTATAGGGTAGCTAGCAGATATCTGAGTTATTCAAATGTAATAATAAAGAATGGAATAATGTAAGTTCTCTTCATGAATACAAAAGAAATAATACCCTTACCTTAGTAGGAAATTGAATACCATAATATTGTAAGTAATGAAGTTTCTTCTTCTTTCTCTTATTCTCTCTATTCTTTCTCATTTCTATAGCTTTAGTGAATTCGTGAAAATAATGAAGGAATGAACTTCTATTTATAAGCTTAGCAGAGTAAGGATAAACTAGTCTTTTTGCCATAATTTATGAAATCATCGCATACATCATCGATCATATGACATCATTGCTTACATCATCCTTCCGATGACATCATTGTTTACCTCATCGTTCCGATGACATCATCGCTTGCATCATCAGAATTCAAATTCAATTTATTCTCTTCCACGTCATTTTACTTTTATACCATGAATTTACTATCATAATGTTACCATTCAAATTATAAAAAACAAACTATCATATAATCACATCATAGTACTATAATATAATATTATAAAAATATATTTAAATGAATTATTGATTTGATAATTTGAAATACTGTGTAATGACAATTATTGAATCAAAAATATCAACGCAAAGAATTATAAAATAAAATATTAAATAAAGAATTATCGTAATAATTATTGAGTAGTGTCTTCTTACATAAGAATCAATAATTCAAAAATACTGTGCAACAACGCGTGTTACTGTATTTTTACTACCGAGTAGTTCAACAGTTATAACTGTAAAACTTCCGCCGTTATTTTTATAAAAATATTTCCGTAGTTTTCTCAATCCGACAATAATTCCATTGTGGGGTCCACCAATGATTGTTCCGTCGTACGAATATTCCCTGTTAAAATGAATATTCTCCGACCAATCGAATATTATATAACAACTTGCGTACTTTGAAAAATTTATAAATATTACCCACAACTATAACATTATATCAATTTCATTCCATAATATTTTAAAAAAATGATATTTATAGAAAAATCATCTTTATTAAAAATTTGGGGTCTTACAATTATAACTATTTGTTCACATGTGTGTACTATTGATTCATATTCATGTACTATTAGGGGAGGTGGTGCAAAATTGATAATACTTACATGACTAAGATAAAAATAGAGGTATAGATGGAGGTACTATACTGTAATTTGTATTTTTACATGATTATAACTATTAAGTCACATGAATGAACTATTAATTCACATGATTTACTATTAGGGGACGTGGTGCAAGTTTGATAATACTTGCAGGACTAAATTAAATATAAAAGAAAAATTGAAGGTATTGTACTGTAATATTTCGAGCCCCAAAACGTGCAATTATCAAAACTATATTTTCCTATAAATAGAAGCTCATTCTTCCTTCATTTCTCAACAATTCACTAAGCTATAGAGCAATTATTATAGAGAGAAATTATATAGAGAAAGAAGAAGAGAAGTCTGCTACCTCACTATTCCAGTATCCAGTCTTCTTTTGAGGTAAGGGTATCATTTCTTTCGTATTCATGAAGATAGTTATTGTTATTCCATTCCTTATTATTATGTTGGAATAACCTGTCTATGCGAAGTACTGTATACATGGTGAAATTCTTCTATTATTCTATTCTTTATTATTCTATTGGAATAACTCCGTATGCATGCGATCTATCGCATGCCCGGTGAATTTGTTGTTATTCCATTCATTCTTTATTATTCGTTAGAATATCTCGTCTGCATGCGGTTTACGCATGACACGGTTCCATTCTTTATTATTTTGTTGGAATATCACATGCATGCGGTTTTACGCGTGAATTCAGTTTCATTCTTTATTATTCTGTTGAGAATAACTTGTCTGTGCGGTCTATCGCATTCATGGTGAATTCTTTTGTTATTACATTCTTTATTATTCTGTTGGAATAACCTGTCTATGTGGATTACCGCATGCATGGTGAATGATCCTTTGTATTCATATGAATAGTATTTTTATTCAAAAGGGGTTTCTATCAGGGGCAGTTTAGTAATTTTTTTGACCCTCAAAAATTTTGAAAAAATTTGAAATGATAATTTGATGAGTTTTCTAGATTGTGTCCAAAAATGACGATTTTTGGATGTATAGATTAAGAGTTATGGATTTTATGGAAAAAGACTATTTTAAAAGTAAACCCTTATAACTCTTTGTGGTTAACTCCAAAATTGGTGAAATTTTTATTGGGAGTACATGTATATAATAGGAGTATACCTTGTAAATTTTGGAATTTTTGGACAAAAGTACAATTTATAATAAATGTCTAAATATTCAGCAGTTTTGGCCATATGAAGAATAGTAAATGAATTTTAAAAATTCTGAGAAAAATATATGTTTAATATGGGACTATATTCTACTAAATTCCAGAAAAGAAATATTTTTGGGACTGATTTGGTATTTTTCATGAAAATAAACTAGTTATGAGTAAATGAATTAAATATGTTATGTGGAGTAACAAAATTAGAAAATAGGATTTTATGGCTTGGGAATCCTATATAAGGTATATGCAGATTTTTAATGAGGAATTTGATCATTGGTGATGAAATCTTATGAGTATGACATTTTTGAATGATTAAATGTATTATTTGATAAAGTGTAAATAATTGAAATAAATTATTTATAAGTTTATGAAGTGATTCAAATATTGTTATAATATTAATAATATTAGATGATGAGTTTATTAAGTGATTGATAATATTTGGATAAATTTAAAGTCTTTAATATTTATTTTTGTTTTCGTTTGATTAATGCTTATATCATTGTCATCATCCTCATGCTTATATTGTGATGAAAATCATCTTTGACTTACGTGCATAGATGGACTTGGTATAATTATGACCAAAGATCATTCGTTATAATCATGACCTGTAATGTTATAAATGATGTGGTAAAAGTCTTCATTGTCCTGTAGTGAATTGATTAACAGTTATTGGTATGATTATAACCAGAGATTATTCGGTATAATCATGACTATTGATGATTACATGGATATCCTTGGCCGTAGTGCAGGGATGATTCGATGATGTGGATTATTTATTGTCGAGTCTCGTGATAAAATATTGATTATACACTTTTAATTCGTAAAAGATAGTAGATATCATGCACTACTTGACTCTTCTAAAATACATGAATATCTTTGGCCGTAGTGCAAAGATGAATTTATTAGTATGATTATGAGCAGGAATTGTGATTTAGTATAACCATAATTTTTGATGTTTCAGGTGAAGATAGGTGATGAAAATTATCTTCGTCCTGGATGCGAAGAGGAATTTAGAATCACAATTATGATTATGAGTTATTCATATGATTGTGGACAGGAATTGTTGATTGATGTTACAGGGATACAACATTATTGGTGGACTTTTAACATGGAGAAGATAATAGACCTGATAATCTATTTGACTCTTCTAATGGATTGCTCGTTCCGCTGCAACTATGGTTGAAATATTTTATCATCTACCATATGTTCTAAATCTTTGATTTATTATTGACGAAGGCTATTGATAATTTAATTATCTTTAGTCATGATATTCTTTACTGGGCTATTTGTGCTCACCATTTGCTTCACAATTCCTTTCAGGTAATAAGAGTGTAGCTGGGTCGAGCGAGGATAACAGGAAAATAGTGTGATGGTCCGAGACTGTCGAAGTTTCTCAATACATTATAAAATGGCATGACATGCAACAGATAATTGTATTGAGGACCTAAGATGTGTGTGTCGTATTTTATACGTCACTTAATAATTGATTTTGGTGAACAACAATAGGGTGATGAGAACCCGACTTTGAAAGCGTCAAAAGTGCACCTCATTAGAATGAATATGATAGTAATCTTCTCGTTCTTCTTTGGGGTCTTAAAATATTTGCTGCTGTATTTTATATGGCATTGTAACAATTTGAGTTTGGAAAATGTCTACGAGACAATATTGTATTAAAACTCACAGCTTATCTGTTGTCATACTCTGCACGACAGTTTAACAGTTGTATAAATGAAGTTTGTATTTAATTTTTATAGAGTGATATCTGGCGACTCAGAATGGGTCGTGTGGACCTATTTTGGGGGCGTCACATATATACTTAAGAAAATTTAACATATAAAAATCGTAATATATATGAAACTGAGAATTCAAATTTATAATATTTTTTGTTGTTAAGCACCCAAAACTAAACTGTCAACCTACTCAATCATTCTAATTAGAATAGCTCCATTAATAATTTAATTTAAAATTTTTAATATTTGTATCACTTATCCAAAAATATGTGTTAATTAAAGTAAATTGATTTTTTTTATAAGTTACCAACAATTTAAATGAGTCTTAATTACAAATACAACTATAATTAAAATGTATTGTATTAAAAAACTAATATTTAAACATATATATGTATATATATATATATATATATATATATCCGGTCCAGATCTTAAGCCCACCCCTTATCCAACTCACATGAGCTACCCCCTTTTTAATGAGCGGACGGTGGCGATTTGCCCATTGGCCATACTAACCGTCGTCTATACTTTTAGCGACGCTATATGTTGTCCGTCGCTAAAAGTATAGACGACGGTTGTATGATCGAACCGTCACCGGGTCCGTCGCTAAAGGGGGTGAGCTCGGGTGAGTTGGATAAGGGGTGAGCTTAAGATCCGGACTATATATATATATTATTTAAGAATTAAAATTTGATAACATTCAAGGGTAAATATGTAACTTTATCTATTTAGTTAATCCTAAAAACTTGCAGGGATACTAACTGTTACTTAAAAAACTACAGGGGAGGTGAGTGTTATTATGATTATTTAGAAGGGATGTCACCGTATTTTACTCTAAATTTAATTGGTACTCCATTCGTTCCTTAATATAAGTAGTTAGCTTTAGAATTGTGCATGGGTATTAAAAAAATAATTGTAAAACATTAAATGTAATATCAATTATCTATATTGTCATTGTATCGGAAAAAAAAAAGAATGTTATTTATTGAACAGAAAATAGTGAGATAACCAAAATTATATTTAATACTTAGGGTAATATTGAAAACTAAGCAATTAATACTTACTTGAAATTTTCAAACGACTTATATTAAGAAACAAAAAGATTTCTCTAAAATGACTTATATTAAGGAATGAAGAGAATAATATTTTACGATGTATTTGATACAGTGAGTCAATTTTATAATCTTTTTCAATCACATGAATTGATATACGTCGCAATCGTAATTCGGTAGAAATCTTTCGTAATATATAGCACGATTCTCACAAAATTATATAAAGTGAATAGTACTTTTATTTTTTAATACTAATGCACTCCACTAAATGACATATTTAGGCTTCACTTTATGTATTTTATCTTATCATTTTGGGAACAAAAAGAGTTATACGTTCAGTCATCTTTTTGGGATGGAGAGAGTATTTCGTTTGAAGGGATTATCTTTTCAACTCTTTTTATTAATTACTCCCTCCGTCCTCAACATGATGTCTTAAGTACATTTTTCATACAAATTAAGAAAAGTAAAAAAAAATAAAAAATTAAATGTATTCTTAGTGGCTCCACAAGATTAATCCTTTTTAAATATTAGTGGATTCCAATAAATGACATATTTATAATTTAATTTATGTATTTATTGGTGTCCTTTTAAAAATAAAAAATTTGTACTTTAGATATTTTTTAAGGACAAAAAGAATATAATTTTTTATCTTTTATATTGTATTACTGTTTTTATATATATATATATATATATATATATATATATATATATATATATTTCAGTTTTGGACTGATAGATATATAGAAAAGAATTAAAAGAAAAAAGGTTACATGCCATATATATAGAAGATAAGATCGATCAAGTGAAATGATTTGATCCAATTACAAGCCGGCGCGTAAGCGTTCATAAAAGTGTTGGTTGTTTGACTATCCTCTCCTCTTTTTGAGTTGATTAATGAAGAGGAAACATAGATAATTAATGCTCTTGTTTCATATTGTTGGAATTTGTGGCTCATATATCACGTGAATGAAAGGTATTGAAAGTTTTTAAAAAAAATTAGTGCGAAACGAAGCGTATTGAGAGAAGCGAAGCGACTGAACGGAGCAGAGTGAGGCACTGACCAATTGAGTTTGGACTGAATGTGTGTGGGAGGGGAGGGGAGGGGGGGGAGGTAGCCCTTCGATACGGTACAATGTTACAAGGACATTATGAGTATTCAAACTATAATGTGAATTACGGTTAGAATAGAAGTAACAATTATATATACTCTGTATTGTTAAAAAAAACCTATGTACTCAAATAATAATTAAAACACATCTCTTCGCTTCCGTGGATGTACACAAATTGAAGAATGAATCTTTGCTATCATATGTGTGTGTAATCTGATCCTAATAATATCATATGATCATACCAACAAATAAACAGCTAGCTACGAATCAAATATTTTTAGGATATATTATTTTTTTCCAGACAATACCAAAGAAAGTTTTTATTTTTATTTTTTCAGATAAAAGAAATATAATTTTATTTTCCCTCAAAACCTCGAAAGTAAGAAAGAAAAAAAATAAATAAATATATATATATATATACACACACACACACACACATATATATAACCATAAAAAATACTACATGAAAACTGGTTAAATCCGACGGAACTATAGTCGATTGAATAAAATTCGTCGGTCATAAGGTAATCTCGACGGAATATTTCGTCAACTATAGGTCTGTCAGAAATACTCTAAAATCAACAGAAGTCCGTCACAAATAAGGGGCAGTGTAAAATCCCAAATTTTACGAATAAAAATTTAAATTTCTCGATTTTTTTTTTTAATATTATGGTATGAATTTAATATAATGTTATAGTTGTGGGTAATATTTATAAATTTTGAAAAGTATACAAGTTGTTATATTATATTCGATTGGTCGGGGAATATTCGTACGACGACACAATCATTGGTGGACCCCATAACGGAATTATTGTCGGATTGAGAAATCAACAAAAATATTTTTATGAAAATAACGGCGGAAGTTTTACCGTTAATACTGTTGAACTACTCGATAGTAAAAGTACAGTAATACGCATGGTTGCATAGTAGCACACAGTATTGATTATTGATGCTTACGTAAGAAGTCACTCAATTATACTCAATTATTGCTACAATGAATTCTTTGCACCATATCTCTCGTATTATTGATTCAATTATTGTCACATTATCATCTCGCATAATATGTTATATTATTAAATCAATAATTGAGGCGACAAAGTTATTCATATTATTAAATTGCAATATTTACAATGTCTAGAAGTTACATCGAGGAGGTTTGGTCACCTAATAATTGCGCATGATAGGGAGAAATCTTTATTGGAAAGCCCCCTCTTTCACAGGAGCGACTGGTTGATAAATATTGTGAGTTATAATATTAATGATGAATGTTATTAAAAATTGAAGTTGTGTTAGGAGTTGAATTTGGAGAGTATTTGGTGTGATATTTGAGTCCGTAAGCAACGAAATTAGTAAAATAGTCTATAAACACAAAATTTTAAAGGATTCACTATTTGGTGAAAAGGTCAACAGTTGACTATTTTGGAAAAAGTCAAACTTCAAAATTTCAAAATTTATATTTTTGATAAAAATAGTTTAATTGTGTTGGAATTATTTGTGTTAGTAAAAATCGACATTTATTTCGATAATAATTGATGTCTGGAGGTTATATTGACCAATCGGGTATTTAACCGGATAAATGAGCAATTGATTGCTATTATTTCACATGATTATAACTATTTGTTCACATGTGTATACTATTGTTTCACATTCTTGTTACTATTAGGGGAGTTGGTGCAAGATTGATAATACTTGCATGACTAAGTTAAAAATGGAGGTATAGATGGAGGTACTATACTATAATTCATATTTTCACATGTCTAGAACTATTGATTCACATGATTTTCTATTGAATCAAATTATTTACTATTAGGGGAGGCGGTGTAAGTTTGATAATACTTGCATGACTAAATTAAAAATAAAGGAAAAGTTGGAGGTATTGTACTGTAATTTTTTGAGCTCCAAAACGTGTAATTATTAAAACTATATTTTTCTATAAATAGAAGCTTATTCTTCCTTCATTTCTCACCAATTCACTAAAACTATAGAGCAATTATTATAGAGAGAAATGTAGAGAGAAAATCTATAGAAGAAGAGAAGCCTACTACCTCACTACTCCTATATCTAATTTCTTTCAAAGGTAAGGGATATTATTTCTTTCTTTCGTCTTCATGAAGAGAATTTCTGTTATTCCATTCTTTATTATTATGTTGGAATAACCTGGTTATGCGAAGTACCGCAAACATGGTGAAATTCTTCTGTTATTCCATTCTTTATTATTACATTGGAACATCCCGTTCATCTTTTTACATGGGACTGGTTAAAATCTTTATTATTACGTTGGAACATCACATGCATGCTTTTACGCTGTGGGACTGGTTAAAATCTTTATTATTACATTGGAATATCATGTTCTACATGCGTTTTCGTCGGACTGGTTACATCTTTATTATTACGTTGGAATAAATTGATCTTGATCTCTCACCGTATGCTTGGTGATTTCTTTTGTTATTCTATTCCTTATTATACTCAGTTGGTTAAAGTTTTGACTTCTATACTCCATGAAATTAGTGGAATATCCTTGATATTTGCGCTTCATCCAGTATCTTTTCATGAAAATATTTTTCTGAGCATTCTTAAATTTTACTCTACAAAGAAGTATCCTGTTGACAATTTGGACGTTATTAGTTTCTAGATAAATTAATTCGTGAACTTGTTTTATTGAATTCTTATATCATTGTCATTATCCTCATGTTTATATTTTTTTTGAAAGTCATCTGTGGCCTGTATTGCATAGATGGACTTGGTATGATTATGACCAAGGATTATTCGGTATAATAATGACCGTAATGTTACAAATGATGTGATAAAAGTTCTCATTGGCCCGTAGTGCATTGATGGATAGTTGTTGGCATGATCATGATCATTGATGAATACACGAATGTCCTTGGCCCGTAGTGCATGGATAATTGTGGTCGTGATATTAAAGAATATCCTTGGTAGTAGTGCGCGAGGGTGATTCGATGATGTGGATTATTTATTGTTTGAGTCTCGTGATAAAAGTGATGAAAAACATTTTAAATCATAAAAGATAGTAGATTTTATTCTCTACTTGACTCTTTTAATAGATTGCTTGTCCCGCTGCAGTTAAACTTGATGTCTATTGTATTTGATCAGTTTAACATTGTTGTAGACTAATGATAATTTATTACGCATTATATTAGTCATAATATTTCTTCTTTGGGCTAGTTGAGCTCACCCTTTCTTTCCTTTATTCTCTTGAAATGAGAATGAGAATATAATTTGAGACGAGTCGGGGAGCGGGTGATAGACGGATGATAGTATTAGTAGTCCTCCTCACTATTACATTAAATAGTGTGACAATAAATGCAATGAGGACTTATTACGAGAGTGGATATTGTCTTGAAGATGATTTGTATTAAAACTCATGACTCTCTTGTTGTATATTAAAGATTGTATTTGTATTCTGTATCATGTATTTGGCGACTCAGAATAGGTGATGTATATCTATTTTGGGGGCGTCACAGTTGGTATCAAAGCTTAGGGATATGATCCCTGGCTAAGATGTGAGACAAGAACTAGGAGGGGAGAGACGGAAAATTCCTTCGTTAGTATGACCTACCTAAGTTTATTTGGTATTTAATTGGTCGGTCAGAGTATAGGGATAATATGTGATATGTTAATTAACCCTTGTTTTGTGGCAGTATTTGAAAATGGCATCTGAAAATGTTGAGATCAGCAATGAAGCACATTAGACCGTTCAGTCACCAACAATTAATACCCAGGATAATGTACAACAGGAAGACAATAATCCTCATGTAAATAACAACACCGATCAAATGATGAACGATGGAATGTTCCGAGGCTTCATGCAATTCATGCAACATCAGGCAAGAACGGCTCCTGTACAAAATGCAGGTGAAAACACTGGCAACTCTCGACGGTCACCGCTAAGCAGTTCAAGGAACTGGGACCACCAGAGTTTTTTGGAGAGCCAAAATCACTTAAGGCGGAGACATGGATAAAGCGGATCTGCAAGATATTTGATATCTTGGGATGCTCCGAGGAACAAAAGGTTCCCTTTGCCACCTTCATGTTGCGTACAGAGGTAGATTACTGGTGGGAATCTGTAAAGCGTACCCAACCTGCCGCACTGAAGATGTCTTGGGAGAAGTTTCAAGAACTGTTAAACGACAAGTACTTTCCCGAAAGTATTCGTCACATGAAAGAGGTAGAGTTCATTAAACTGGAGCAAAATTACATGACCGTGTCGCAGTACGAAGCCAAGTTCGCCGAGTTGCCCCGGTTTGCGTCCCATTTGGTCGATAATGAGGAGAGAATGACGTGAATGTTTCTAAGATGTTTGAAACCTGAGATACGTCAATATCTTATCTCTCATAAACTATGTTTGTATTCAGATGTTGTTAATAAGGCTCAGTTATTGGAGCGCGATAATGAGTCAACCCAACCAAAAGAAAGCAGCCGGCAAAATGATAATACCACTGATAACAGTCATCGAAGCGGTGACAATAAGCGTGGAGGGAATCAACATGCCAGAAATGGTAACCAATTCGGTGGTAATCATGGTCAAAACAATAAGAATGGATATTTCAAGAAGAGGAGATTCAACAATGATGGAAAGACGTCAGCACCAGCACCCGTTGTTAAGGAAGGAGAACGACCACCTATCATATGCTTCAAATGCGGAGGGGAGGGACACATTAGTCCAAACTGCGCGATGCCGTCCAAAGCATGTTATAATTGTGGAAGAGAAGGTTACCTAGCCCGATTTTGTCGTTCACCAAAGACAAGTCCAGCTGGGATGGTGGCACCAAAGGCGGATACGGACAAAACAACGTCGGTGGTTTCAAGAAGAGCATTTTTCGTGACTTCTCAAAAAGCGAGTGACTCGAACGATGTTAGCATGGGTTGTTAATTATAAATTATTGCGAAGTCTATACCTTATTAGATACCGGTTCTACCCATTCTTTTATCTCTCTTGCTTGCGCTCAACGTTTAAATTTGACTCCGGAGAAATTAGACTTTGACTTATCGGTTGAAACTTCGTTAGCAGAAAACTTCGTTACCTCCACTGTTTATAAATCTTGTTTGATTCAAATTGACACTTTCACATTGCATGTCGATCTTATCTCTTTGAAAATACTTGCCTTTGATGTGATTTTAGAAATCGATTGGTTAACTACTCATCATGCTTTTCGTAAGGTTGTTAGCTTTTATATTCCTAACCAACCTGTTATGCGAATTTAAGCAACCAAACCACTAAAGTCAATCATTGTCATATCAAGCCATAAGTAAAGAGCCCCGATCCTTTCGTTGTTGACTTCCTTGTGTGGAAACTGAAGAAGCCGGACTTTTCAGTAGGCGACATCGTGAATGACGATGACAAGGTGATAGGTATCAATGTGACGTACTATCCAAGTCATGGATGAGAGTCACAGTTTTGAATGATATTTCTATTATTAATAAATTTCCTGACGTATTCTTGAAGACTTCTTAGCCTACCCCAAAATGTGAAATCGAATTTTGTATTGACCCCAGTACAAAATCCATTTCTTCAACCCTTAAATATTTCTTCACCCAAAACGAACGTATAATGCGCCAAAGACGTTGGCTCGAGCTGTTGAAGATTACGATCATACCATTTAATATCATCGTGGAAGAGCGAACGTGGTAGCTGACGTGTTGAGTAGAAGTTCGTATGCGTTTACGAGTGCGATATTGTTAACACAAAGACCCATTTCGTATAACTTACAAATGATGAAGATAGAGTTAAAAACTCTAGGGACCCACGTGAAGATAACAAATATACGAGTAGAATCGACTTTAATCGATAAAGTTAAAGCCGCTCAAACTACACACCCGAAGCTGATGAATGTGAAGAAGAAGGTTCAAGAGGGCGTTATTCTAGAAGCAAGAATCGATGAAGAGAGGAAATCTCAACCCTCGATTTAATTGGCCCATTTGAAATCCTTGATCGAGTAGGAACTGTGGCTTATAGACTCGTTTTACCGCCAAGTATATCGCGTGTTCATAACATTTTTCACGCATCGATGTTACGTAAATATATGGACGACTCGAACCACATTATTGATTTAGAACCGGAAGAGATAGCGGATATTTAACGTATGAAGATGTGACTGTTAAAAATTCTAGAATATATTATACGCTTAAAGGTTATACCTCAAGAGTTAGAATCGGACGAAGTGACCTCATCTGTTAGGCATACCAGTTACGCACATAAATTTCGAGGGCGAAATTTCATAAGGAGGGGAGATTGTAAAATCCCAAATTTTACGAATAAAAATTTAAATTTCACGAATTTTTTTTTTGAATATTATGGTGTGGATTTAATATAATGTTATAGTTGTGGGTAATATTTATAAATTTTGCAAAGTATGCAAGTTGTTATATTATATTCGATTGGTCGGGGAATATTCTTTGTGTCGGAGAATATTTAAATGCGATGGCACAATCATTAGTGGACCCATAATGAAATTATTGTCGATTGAAAAATCGACAAAAATATTTTTATGAAAATAACGGCGGAAGTTTTCACAGATTATCTTGTTGAACTACTTTCGGTAGTAAAAAATCTGATGTCTGGCGTGTAAAGAGCGATGGCACTGCGGTATTGATTATTGATGCTTACGTAAGAAAGTCACTCAATTATACTCAATTATTACTCTCGATAAATCTTCGCATCATCATATCTCGTATTATTAATTCAATTATTGTCACGGTATCATCGCATAATATGTTATATTATTAAATCAATAATTGAGACGACAAAGTTATTCATATTATTAAATTGCAATATTTACAATGTATATAAGTTCTGTCAAGGAGAGGTTGGTCACCTAATTGCGCGTCAATAGGGAGAAATCCTTATTGGAAATCCCCCTCTTTCTTGGGAACGACCTGGTTGATAAATATTGTGAGTTATAATATTGATGAATGTTATTAAAAATTGAAGTTGTGTTCGGAGTTGAATTTGGAGATGCTGGTGTGATATTTGAGTCCGGAACGACGAAATTAGTAAAAATAGTCTATAAACACAAAAGTTTTCGGGATTCACTATTTGGTCAAAAAGTCAACAGTTGACTTTTTTGGAAAAAGTCAAACTTTGAAATTTCAAAATTTATATTTTTGATAAAAATAGTTTCATTGTGTTGAAATTATTTGTGTTAGTGAAAATCGACATTTATTTCGATTATAATTGATGTCTGGAGGTTATATTGATTAATCCAGTATTTACTTAGGATAAATGAGCAATTGATTGCTATTATTTCACATGATTATAACTATTTGTTCACATGTATATACTATTGTTTCACATTCTTGTTACTATTAGGGGAGTTGGTGCAAGATTGATAATACTTGCATGACTAAGTTAAAAATGGAGGTATAGATGGAAGTCTTATCTTTGTAATTCGTATTTTCACATGTCTACAGAACTATTTATTCACATGATTTTCTATTGAATCACATTATTTACTATTAGGGGAGGTGGTGCAAGTTTGATAATACTTGCATGACTAAATTAAAAATAAATGAAAAGTTGGAGGTATTGTACTTTAATTTTTCGAGTCCCAACACGTGCAATTATTGAAACTATATTTTCTATAAATAGAAGCTCATTCTGCCTTCATTTCTCACCAATTCACTAAAGCTATAGAGCAATTATTATATAGAGAAATTGTAGAGAGAAAATCTATAGAAGAAGAGAAGTCTGCTACCTCACTACTCCTATATCTAGTTCCTTTCAAAGGTAAGGGGTATTATTTCTTTCTTTCGTCTTCGTGAAGAGAACTTCTGTTATTCCATTCTTTATTATTATGTTGGAATAACTTTGGTTATCTGAAATATCGCATACATGGTGAAATTCTTACGTTATTCCATTCTTTATTATTACATTGGAACATCTTGTATGCGCTTTTCGTGGGACACGGTTAAAATCTTTATTATTCTGTTGAAAAATCACATGCGTGCTTTTCTGACGGACTTGGTTCCATCTTTATTATTACGTTGGAATATCACATACGTGCTTTCTGTGGGACTGGTTAAAATCTTTATTATTATGTTGGAATATCATCGTATGCATGCGTTTTCATGGGACACGGTTTTCTGTCTTTATTATTACATTGGAATAACACACTTGCAATGATCTTCACCGCATGTTTGGTGATTTCTTTTGTTATTCCATTCCTTATTATACTCAGTTGGTTAAAGTTTTGACTTCTATACTCCATGAAATTAGTGGAATATCCTTGATATTTGCGCTTCAACCAGTATCTTTTCATGGAAATATTCTTCTGAGCATTCTTAAATTTTACTCTACAAAGAAGTATTCTGTTGACAATTTGGACGTTATTAGTCCTAGATAAATTAATTCGTGAACTTGTTTTATTGAATTCTTATATCATTGTCATCATCCTCATGTTTATATTTTTTTTGAAAGTCATTTGTGGCCTGTATTGCATAGATGGACTTGGTATGATTATGACCAAGGATTATTCGGTATAATCATGACCGTAATGTTATAAATGATGTGATAAAAGTCCTCATTGGCCCGTAGTGCAATGATGGACAGTTGTTGGCATGATCATGATCATTGATGAATACATGAATGTCCTTGGCCCGTAGTGCATGGATAATTGTGGTCGTGATACTAAAGAATATCCTTGGTAGTAGCGGGGGTGATTCGATGATGTGGATTATTTATTAGTGAGTCTCGTGATAAAAGTGATGAAAAACTTTTAAATCATAAAAGATAGTAGATTTTATTCTCTACTTGACTCTTTTAATAGATTGCTTGTCCCGCTGCAGTTAAACTTAATGTCTATTGTATTTGATCAGTTTAACATTGTTGTAGACTAATGATAATTTATTCTGCATTATCTTAGTCATAATATTTCTTACTGGGCTAGTTGAGCTCACCCTTTCTTTTACTGTTCTCTCCAGAAATTATAATATAGCTTGGGACGAGTCTGGGAGCGGAGTGATGGACCGGATGAGAGTATTAGTAGTCCTCACTATTACATTAAATAGTGTGACAATAAATGTAATGAGGACTTATTACGAGAGTGGATATTGTCTTGAAGATGTATTTATATTAAAACTTCATGACTCTCTTGTTGTATATTAAAGATTGTATTTGTATTACGTATCATGTATTTGGCGACTCGAGAATAGGTGATGTATACCTATTTTGGGGGCGTCACGAGCGACCACCAAGTGCCCAAGGTTCCTTGATGTCGATAATAAAGGTCGACGGAACTTGGACTAACATTGACAGAAGTTCCGTCGAGAATAAGTTAGTTTTGACAGACTTATGGTCGACGAAATGTCCGTTGAGAATAAGTTTTAAAACCTAAATTATCTCATTTTCTTCAGTCGTCTCATCTCTCACACACTCTCTCTTTCTCTCTCATATCTTCCCTCTCCACCAGTTCCTCCAGGCGTGTCAGGATCGGTGTAGGTTACTGCGTGTGTGTGGCGTGGGGCCGCGCATGAGTGGGTTGTTTGGATGTAAAAGCTTGAGACACCTGTGCGATCGGTGAGACGAGTTTTACTTGTTCGTTTGTTGGAAGAATATTATGGGTATTTGAGCCATAATGTGAAGTATGGTTGGAATAGAATTAATTAGTAGCTATAAATACTATCTATTGTAAAACCCTATGTAACTGAAATCATCAATAAAACAACAAACAGGCTGTAGAGTACCCAAATTAAAAAATCACATAAATCTCTGTGTGTCAATTCTCTATTGTCGTGTGCGTATGTGATTCTAATTCTATCAATATTGATATTGTGTGTTGCATACAAACTAGATTTTGATCTTTAAATATTTTTGATAATTTAGTTGATTTTTTACGTCTAACAAAGTTTGATGTCTAAATCTCATTAATAGCATATTTTCATTTTTTAGAAACAAAACAAAAACTCTTTTTGTTTTGCGTTTTGGGCACACAAAAATTTTAGAATGGAACCAAAACATACCTCTTTAATAGAATACTTTTATTATAACTATATTATTTTGAAGATTCTTTTAAAAAAAACAAGGGGGCCATGAGTAGCATTTTAATAAATAAAAAGAAAACAAGTTGGACCAATCTCTATTAATATTATTTTATTTTTTAAAAGAATCTTTAAAATCACGTAATTTTAATAAAGATATGTTATTTAAGAGATGTGTATTATTTAAGAGGTATGCTTTAGATTGATTTTCCACAAAAATTAACAAGTTTGCAAATATAAAAAAATAAAAATAATTACCAAACGGTTACCAAACGAGTAGAATTCACATGCTTCTTGATCAAAAAAGTTATACAATTGAAAATTAATGAAATTAATATGGGGGTGACAAACTTGGTTAATACTAAACCTCACAATTTACGTTGAAAATCATATATTTAATAAAAATTATTTAGATCTATTGGGTTGGTTAACTAGTTTTTAGATGATAGATTGGTTTGGTTTTAAATTCATATTATTATTACAAATAAGTTGGATATAGTTTAATAAGTTTTGATCCATATTTGTGTATAATAGTTTTTTGTACTTTGTAGAGTTAATACATCAACATGTATGCATTATTTTTAGTTTCAAATTACTCACATCAATTAAAATTTTTAGTTTCAAACTTGGGTCTAAAAAATTAAAATATGCCTATTTTAATATAATATAAATTAAGATTTTAGTGAAACTGTAATTTGAAAAATAGGTCGACCTAGATTCGATCCGGATTCGACCCATAACCATTTAAATTCAAACCACATAACCTATATTAAATATAGGTAATATGGTTTTGGTTCCAAAACTAATTCAAACTTATTTTATGTAACCCAAAACCAATCCAAACCTATTTTTTGACGGATCTAGTTAAGACAACTGAGACCCTGAAAAATGGTTCAATTTTCAGCAATTGTTTGAGGCTTTTTTTTTTCTTTCTAAAATTAATATTTTTACAAATAAAATTTGATAATATCACTATCCAATCATATTTTTCAGACTAGTTTGATTGGATGTTATAGTCCTTTTGCTTGACTAATAATTGTGCTAATTACTCTTTACTAAGATATAATTAATTGAGAGATTCTTATTGTTAATTATGAGTTTTTTCGGTTACTAGTATTTATAATATTTACAGCGATAGCGTTTGCAGTGTTTGAATCTTAAAACGCACCACACTAAATTTGGTTGGTTGCGTTAAGCTGCGTTTAAAGTAATCTACTAATAGACGAGTAAGATTTTCAAATGTATTTGAATTTGATCAAACGCTTTAAAGTCACTAAACGTTGTAAACGCTAAGTAACCAAACATACAATATGTAATTAATTGATATTTCTCGTGGAAGATACTCCGAAAAAGAAAAAAAAAACTTGTTTCCTTGAAAGATTTTTTAGGAAAATTTCTGATTGTGCAATTATAATTTAGGTGTTCTCAAATAAGGAGAATATCAGTATGACCATAAATGGCAAAACTAATGATTTGACCATCAAAGTTGGCACGTTTTACTGAATACCCGATTGAACTTTTAATTTTTCGAATTACACCACTGAACTAATTATTATTTTACAATTAAGCCATTCCGTTAAAAAATATTGACAGACGTTAAATAATTGCTGACGTGGCAAAAAAAATAAAAAATAACGCTGACGTGGCAAAAAAATACATAATACTCATTTTAAAGTTTTAAAAATAACAAAAACATAATAAAATAAAACAGATTTTTTAAAAAAATATAATTTTTAATAAAAAACAGATTTTTTTAAAGAACATATTTTTTAAAAAAAACAAATTTTTTTTTTAAAAAGATCTTTTAAAAAACATAATTTTTTAAAAAACGTAATTATTTTTTTAAAATGTAATTTTTTAAAAAACATAATTTTTTAAAAAAGCGGAACTTTTAAAAAACATAATTTTTTAAAAAACAGATTTTTAAAAACATAATTTTAAACAAAGCGGATTTTAAACGTAATTTTTTAAAAAACAGATTTTAAAATTTATGTAAAAATTATGTTTTTTAAAAAATTACGTTTTTAAAAAATCTGTTTTTTTAAAAAATTATGTTTTTAAAAATCTGTTTTAAAAAATTATGTTTTTTTAAAAAGTTACATTTTTAAAAAAATTATGTTTTTTAAAAAATTACGTTTTAAAAAATTATGTTTTTTAAAAAATCTGTTTTTTAAAAGAATTATGTTTTTTTAAAAAAGTTCCGTTTTTTAAAAAAAATTATATTTTTTTAAAAAAATATGTTTTTTTAAAAATTTATGTTTTTAAAAAAAACCGTTTTTCATTAAAAATTGTATTTTTTTAAAAAATCTGTTTTATTTTATTATGTTTTGTTATTTTTAAAACTTTAAAATAAGTATTATGTATTTTTTTTGCCACGTCAGCATTATTTTATTTTTTTTGCCATGTCAGCGCCATGTCAGCATTTATTTAACGTCTGTCAATTTTTTTAAAGGAATGGCTTAATTGTAAAATAATAATTAGTTCAGTGGTGTAATTCAAAAAATTAAAAATTCAATGGGGTATTCAGTAAAACGTGCCAACTTTGATGACCAAATCATTAGTTTTACCCCAATTAAATTATAAGTTACATTAAATCGGAACTACAAAATATTTACATTTAAGAATGTAACAAAGTTGAAGTTCATTTTATTTATTTAGAACCACACTTAAATAAACAAGTTCATTAATTTTGAGTGATGCAATTCATTCTACATCCAATAAAACCAATATGCAAAACATGATTGTGATCAGTATAATTGTTTGTTAGTCAAGCAAAAGGACTATAACATCCAGTCATAGTCTGCAAAATCAGACTGAAATCATCATAATTACTCTATTAATTTCAAAATTAGAAATATAATTTAATTTTTAAAATCAAACGTTCAAATTAATCTGTATTTATTTAATTTTAGTTGATATAATTATAATAAATTATTTAGTACATAACAAAAATAATTAAATATGAAATTTATTTTATTTTGAACTTTTATTAGTTATACTAATTTTAAAATTTAATATGCAGTTAGTATATTTTAAAAATTAAATTATATCTTTAATTTTAGAACGGATGAAATACTAGTCAAACAAAAAGGACTATAAGAATAATGGTCCCCATACAATTATTAAAAGGATTTGGAACACAAATATCCATGGACTCTTTTTCTTCATTTGATTTTCCCTTATCTCCGAGTGCAACATAAGTAGGACTAGTACATGAATGTCCTTTTTAGAAGATATGTTCTATCAAGAAAGAAAGAAAATCAAACCAACCCAATACAATCCATCATTCAAAAGCTCTTTTAGGCATAGGTTGAGATATTTGACTCTTATTAATTCTCTAATCAAGTTTTGCATACATAATTAAAGAAAATATCATCATGAAATTGAGCTCCACAATCCTCTTAACTATAAAGTTAGGGATTAGTCTTTAGTTAATAGAATCTGATAAAAAAGATTTCGACTGCAAAATTAGGAATAAAGGGGTGTTTATTTAGAGTTGAATTGAATGGCTGAATCAGTCATCTGTTCAAATTTTTGATTGAATGACCAAGTGTAATTTTTTGGGTTGAATGACTATTGAATGAAGTATTATATATATATATATACAATATAACTATTATATTAAGTAATATTAAATAAATTTATAATAATTTTAAATTTTTTCAGAGGAGTAAAATAATAAAAATTTGTTATTCAGATATTTCAGACATGTCAATTATCAAACAACTTTTTCCATTCAGTATTCAAAATTCTGCTTCATTAAACATAAAACTATTTCATTGAGTTTTATCAAACACCCCCTAAGTTTTCAATAATATCTACTAATCGAGATTTTACAATTGTAAGCTTGAAAAACTCATTAAACTTGGTCTCACAATAACAATAAATTCAATAACTCTAGGCGGAAATAAAAATTAGACATGAGATAAATAAATATTAATTTGTAGACACTAATTAAATTATAAATTTATGTGAGAGAGATCGGTGTATAAGGTGGACCGAATCCATGGATAAGTGATGATTTTAATTTTCTTCTCCAATATCAAAACTCCCTAAGCAATACCTTTTTTTATTTGTTTTTTAAAGAATAGATTCCCATGCACGAAGATTTTGAAGATATTTATAAATCATGTTCACAAAATGAATAAAGGGTAATGTGAAAAGGTTCCGTACACCCTTTGATTTTATGTGTTCGTCTATCATTTTCAATGCGAAGCCGCGACTAGGGACTGAATTCTGATCTAACAACCAATTTGGTGGAATATTTTTGTATGCTTTATTGTATTATTGGAGCAGAGTACATGGACTAATTAGGGGGTGTTTGATTTAACTTGAATGGCTGACCGATTCAGACATTCAGTGTATTTGTTTTGAAAAAAAAATCGTTTGAATGATTAAACCGGTCAACCATTCAGACGATTTTGAGCTGAATGGTTTAGTCCAATTTTTTGACTGAATCGCTGAATGAGCGGCTGAATGGACTTTTTATTTATTTACAATAATTTATTGAATTTTTTTAGAGGGGAAAAATAATAAAAATATGTTATTCAGATATTTCATACATGTCAATTATCAAACAACTTTTTTTTATTTAGATTCAGATTCAGCTTATTCAGATTCAGATTCATTCAGTTTTTATCAAACACCCCCTAAATGAATTGTTTTGTCATTATTTTACTATTTTATCCCCAAATATATCACAACCAAAGTGTTAACGTTGGTATTTGTACATTATATTAATTAAGGACACTGATGGAAACATAAAAAGGCTTAAAAATTTTGGGTGCACAAAAAACAGGGTAACTTGTTTGTAAGAGTTAAATAGTTAATTAAGCTTGGTAGCTACAGTTGGACCACTTAATTAACTAACTAAAATAATAACATAAGTTTTGACACTTAAAAATGATTTTATTAGTCATAATTACAGAATTATACATGTGACTGCAATCAACATTCTTCTGGTAAAGGAGACTACAAATCAACTATATCTTTACAATATAGTTAATGGATTACCTCTGTATTAAGGCATGTTGATATGTACAGTTTTTGTACATTCTGATATTTTAAATCTAAAAAACTCCATGGCTTGACTTAATACTTTAAGAGAGATCATGAGAACAGCTGTTAATTCGAAAGTTTTGAGTTTGACTCTAATTAAAAAAAGCACAGGAACCACGGACCGCATGTTTCGGTCTGTTTCAAAAATCTTGTTCGGAATGAGGAGATATAGTCTGATCGCAAGATCGAGAAGCTCATAACAAAAAAAAAAGAAGATATTTTAAAGCCAATTAGCATAAGAAAATTGACTTATACAAACCACTCCATAGATTAATGGATTACTAATCTTAAATTATCAAGCTGTTAATACAAATGTCTATAAAAAAAAACTTATAAAACTCAGTCACGGGTTGTCAGGTTCTTTACTTAAAAAAATTGATCCGTAATTACTTTTCAAGATTTGTTTGAGATTGATATACTGCAAAATTTATTAAGTTTAGACGTCTCTTGTAATAATTAGAAGGATGTTATTATGAAACCTCAATCAAAAGTAAATTAAATCTGAGCAACTCAATACTCGACTTGATTCATTTACATTCTTATTTGAAAGTATGTGATAATTTAGAGGGTAAAATTTATTAAGATTGGCCGTCTCTTATAATAAGTAGAAGAATATTATTATGAATATTTTCCAACCTATAAATCAAAAGATGTACATCAGATCGTTGAGTCAACAAAACTAACCTATGAGCTATAAAATTGCCATCTCTACAAACATAAAAAATAAAATTACAGATTCAAAGGCTTGGGTGCATGAGGTCTTGAAATTTTTTAAAATTTCAGTCCAATATAGCAAAACTAAAAATAAAAAATTTATGTTCCTAATTTTAAATTCAAACTCTAATCTTTATGCCCAACACCTAAGGGTGTAAATGAATCGAGTCGAACAGAGTATTGAGTTGTTCAGATTTGGTTTACAAAATTTATCGAGTATAAAATAAAGTTTGATTGAAGCTCGTTTAGCTACCGAGTCGAGCCCGGGTAGTTTGAACTTTCTCCGAATATCAATAGAAAATTATAATTTGAGGAGGTTCGAGTAAATTATCGAACTTTAAAATTTGTTCATATTTGACGCATTTATATTTTGAGTCGAGCTCGAATCGAACTTTTTATCGGAAATGTACTGAATCGTTTTTGAAGCTATTTATTATTTTACGTTCTTTACCAACACCTCCTAATTACTGTCCCCCGGCCATCAGGAGCAGCACCACCAGCACCATCGCCAATATCTCCCTTTATATCTATTATGTGATAAATTTGCACAATTATTTCTATACCTAAAACTTCCACCATCTCAAATCACAAATCCTTGGTAGACATTTCGTGGAATAGAAAATCCATACAACCGCACTTTGAATAGTAATGCAATGTTGGGTGCCATCCCATCCCATCCCATCTCATCCCATCAAAGCAGTCTACTCTAGCTTTCTCCCCACATTGGACGGTAACAATCAACCATACCAGGGGGCAGGGGACGGTAACAAACAAACAAATCACAAGTGGTATAAGCAGGCTTCTTTTCTTTTCCCGGGGGACGGTAAAATATATTTGTTTTTTAAATATAATAATAAAATCATACAAAGTACATTAGTATAAAATGTGACGCCCCCAAAATAGGTATACATCATCTATTCTGAATCATCAAATACATAGTACAGAATACAAATACAATATTTAATATACAACAAGAGAGCTATGAGTTTTAATACAAATATTGTCTTCTAGACAATATCCACTCTCAGAATAAATCCTCATTATATTTATTGTCACACTATTTAACAGAATAGTGAGAACTATTAATACTATCATATGGACCGTCACTCCGTTCCCTGACTAGTCCCGGCTACGTTCTCATTTCCTGAAGAGAACAGTGAAAGAAAGAGTGAGCTCAACTAGCCCAGTAAGAAATATCATGACTAAGATAATGCATAATAAATTATCATTAGTCTTCAACAATATTAAACTGATAAAATACAATAGACATCATGTTTAACTGCAACGGAACATGCAATCCATTAAAAGAGTCAAGTAGAGAATAAAATCTACTATCTTTTATGATTTAAAAGGTTTTTCATCACTTTTATCGCTGAGACTCAGCTTAATATATAAACCACATCATCCCTGCACTACGGCCAAGAATATTCGTTAATATCACAACCACAAATTATCCATGCACTACGGGCCAAGGATATTCGTGTATTCATCAATGTTCATGATCATGCCAACAACTATTCATCAATGCACTACGGGACAATGAGGACTTTTACCACATCATTTGTAACATTACGATCATGATTACACCAAATAATTCCTGGTCATAATCATACCAAGTCCATCTATGCACAACAGGCCACAGATGACTTTTAACAAAAATATAAACATGAGGATGATGACAATGATATAAGAATTCAATAAAAACAAGTTCAAGAATTAATTTATCCAGGAACTAATAACGTCCAAATTGTCAACATGATACTTCTTTGTAGAGCAAAATTTAAGAATGCTCAGAAGAATATTTCCATGAAAAGATATTGGATGAAGCGCAAATATCAAGGATATTCCACTAATTTCATGGAGTATAGAAGTCAAAACTTTAACCAACTAAGTATAATAAAGAATGGAATAACAAAAGAAATCACCATGGTTATTCTAACAGAATAATAAATAACGGAACCAGGTCAGTCGTAATACGCACTAACATGATATTCCAACAGAATAATAATAAAGAATGGAATAACAACAGAAATCACCATGCATGCGGATTGCTTGCATAGGTGAGTTATTCCAATGAATAATAAATAACGGAACCAGTCCCACGAAAACGCATGCACACGAATATTCCAACGAGAATAATAAAGAGGCGGAACCAGTCCCACAGAAACGCATGCACAACAAGATATTCCAATAGAATAATAAAGAATGGAATAACAACAGAAATCACCATGCATGCGATACTTCACATAGACAGTTTATTCCAATAGAATAATAAATAATGGAATAACAAAAGAATTTCACCAAGTATAGGGTAGACCGCGTATATAGGTTATTCCAACAGAATAATAAAGAATGGAATAACAGAAGTTCTATTCATGAATATGAAAAAAAATAACCCCTTACCTTATAAAGAAGAGTATTCCGACGGTAGGGCAGGGATATACTTGAAGAAACTTGCACTACGCTCAAAGCTTTCTTAAACGCTAAAGAAATACGCTAAAGATTATAGAAAAAGAATTATCTCTAGAGTTTCAGTGAATTCGTAAGAAATAATGAAGGAATGAGCTTCTATTTATAGAAGAATGGACTGAATAATAACCAATTCATGAACGGTCCAGATTAATTTACTTTGAAACGGACGGTCCAAATTGGTTTACAATAAAATATAATATATTCTATTTATAATCTAACAAAATGAATAGTAAAAGTAAAAGTACAGTAATACGCGTGGCTGCATAGTAGCACATGTAAGACCCCAACTTGTTATTAATGAAATTTAATTTTCTCTATTTATTATTTTGAAATAGTAAGGGTTGATTTGATTAATGTGGATAGTTATGGGTAAAATACGCAAATATTTCAAAATAAGCAAGTGGTTATAAAATATTCATTGTTGTCAGGGAATATTCGTTTGGTCGCGTGGAATATTAAATCGTATGCGGGAATATTAAATGCGACCAGTAGCATGACCATGTGTAGGCCCCATGCGGAAAGCGATTGGATGAAGAAAACGACAAATATAAGTTTTTAAAAATAACTACAGCGTAGTTATTCAAGATTAATCTTTGTTAAAATACTTGGTGGTTAAAAACAAGGTAGATTGCGGTATTGCACCAATTATTGATTCTTACGTAAGAAGGCACTACTCAATAATGGTTACGATAATTCTTTATTCAAGTATTTTATTTTATTGATTTAATAATTTGCTGCGTTGATATTTTATATTCTTTGTTGTTTCAATAATTGTCATTTACAAATATTTTTTATTATCGAAGCAATAATTCATATAATCTGAATAATATTATTAGATAACATTATTGGCAATGTCTAGAAAGTTACATCTCAAGGAGAGGTTTGGTTACCTAATTGCGCTTGAAGAAGGAGAAATTCTTATTGGAAGCCCCTCTTTCACGAACCGCTATGCAGTTGTCAATATTGTGATTTCGTAATATTATTTGTGAATAATTAATTATTGATTCATATGATGAGGAAAATATTGATTTTATGTGGATATAGATGGAGAAAATTTTTAATGTAACAATTATTGAAAATTGAAATTTTATCTTTTTTACGATAAAATAATTTATTTAAATATATTATTATATTTTAATAATATAATAATGATGATATTTTTACGATGAATGTGGGATATATGAGTATATGTGGAGGAGGAGTATTTTTGTTACCAAAAATATTTAATGCATGTTTTATGTGTCGGTGGACCCCATTTCTTGACTGAAATTTGATTATAGCTTGTAAAATCGCCCGTTTATGGATTTCGGTCAATTTTTGTTTGAAATTTGGAAAAACTTTCTTTTATAAAGTTGTAGAGAATTGAATTTCCTATAAAAAACACATGAGATTGAATTTTACGATAAAAGGGCTATTTATTATGAATTATTGAAGTTACAAGCTCAAAAATAATTGATTTTGGAAGTTTAAAATAATTTAAATAACAAAAACGTTTTTTGTGCAAGTCTTGTGAGGTGGGCTGTTTGGTGGTTGAGGTTTTGAAGCAAAATAAGTGTGCGTTGGAATAAAAATTATATATATTAATATTTTATTAAATTTTACGCTTTGGTGTTCTAAGCATTTTCCTATAAATAGGTGCTTAGGTTAAAATTGAAAATCACATTTAGCTGAAGTTTTCTCTCTCTATATTATCGAGCGTATTCTTGTGAGTATTTTGAGTATATTTTGAGTATTGCTATCTGATTGCAAGTTCAAGTCATAGCCTATATATCAAGGTGTTTAAATTTAGAAGTCTTGATCTTTTGAGGTAAGGGATATTATTTTTTTCGTAATGATATTATTTCTTCAATATCATTATCTTTGAAATATTGATCTGAAGTTTTTATCAAATTTGGAACTTTTGGTGTCTGAGATTCTTATTCACGTATCGACATAATTATTCACGTATATCTGATCTTATTCACGAATCATCAAGACTATTCATCGAAAAATAAAATTTTTTCGTTTCGTCCAAAATATCTATTGTGGATACTAGCTTTGATTGTATCCATGTTTTGATCATTCTTGAATTTTACACCACTATGATTATTTTTGAGGTATTTTGGACATGGATAAAATAAAGTACGAATCATTAATCCTTAATCCTTGTCATTTTGTTTCTTTGGATTCGTTTCTTTAAAATATTTTCATCATCCTCGGTCTTAAATGATGATATTATTGAATATCTTTGGCCTGTAGTGCAAAAGATGAATGATTTCGATGAATATCTTTGGCCCGTGTAGTGCAAAGATGAGCAGTGTTTAGATTAACATGATTAATGATGAATATCTTTGGCACTGTAGTGCAAAGATGAATATTTGATTCGAGATATATATTGATTGATGTTACGGGGATAAAAGATAGAGCGATGAACTTTTAAATTCATACATAGAAGATAGTAGTTTGCATTCTCTACTTAACTCTTCTAATGAATTATTATTTCGCAAATGAATATTGATTTAAAACTTGTTGTCTATTGTATTCTATTAGATTTTTTCCCTGTTGAAGACTAATGATAATTTGTTGTATATTATCTTAGTCATAATATTCTTTACTGGGCTAGTTGAGCTCACCCTTTTCTTTTTTGTTCCATTTTTCTTCTCAGGAGGCGAGAATATAGCGAGTACGAGTCGGGGTATGGAATGAAGGTTCTAAAGAGAGTTGTTTAGTAGTCCTCACCATTTTTATAAAATAATGTATAAATAAATGTGATGAAGATTTATTTGAGTATAGATATTGTCTAGAAGATAATATTTGTATTCAAACTCACAGTTTTACTGTTGTAATAATAAAGTTGCAGTTGTTTCTGTACCATGTATTGACAACTCAGAATGGGTGATGTATACCTATTTTGGGGCGTCACGGTTGGTATCGAGCTTAGGGATATGATCTCTGGCGGAGATCGGGGAATAGAACTAGGAGGGAGAGGCGAGTAAATCCTTCGCTAGTGTGTCCTACCTAAGCTTATTTGTTAGTTGGTCAAGTATATAGGGATATTATGTGACATATTGATTTCTTAATTAACCCTTGTTTTATGGCAAGATTTGAGAATGTCGATTGAGAATATTAATGGTGGAAATGAGACCCAAGGAGACGCCTTCGACTCACCAACGAGAGAGAGCGTGCAGCAGTGACAATGTTCCTCCTGTGAACAACCTGAAAGCGAGATGATGAGCGAGGGATGTTTAGAAGTTTTTGCAGTTCATGCAAAATCGGATGAGGAGAATCGTGTTCAAAATCTGAGGAGGAAATGATAGCAATTCACGGGTTGTCACTGACCAAGCGATTCAAAGAGTTGGGACCACGAATTTAAGGAAAGCGATCCGATCATGGCGGAAACATGGGTCAAGCAAATTACCAAGATATTCGATGTCTTGGGATGCACGGAGGAACGAAGGTTCCATTCACCACCTTTATGTTCAAGGTGGCGGTCGACTCTTTGGTGGGAGTCGTGAAGCGTACCCATCCCGGTACTTTTCGGTATGTCTTGGGAGACATTTTGAAACTATTTAATGACAAATACTTTCCTGAAAGTGTTCGTCATATGAAGGAAGTGGAGTTCATCAGATTAGAGCAAAACAACATGACGGTGTCTCAGTACGAGGCAAAGTTTGCAGAGTTATCCAGGTTTGCACCTCATTTGGTGGAGAATGAGGAACGTATGACGCGGATGTTTCTTAGAGGTTTGAAACCCGGATACGTCAAGATCTCATTTCTCATAAATTTTCTCTCTATTCGAGGATGTTGTAAGCAGGCTCAATTATTAGGCGAGATAACGAAAGTACGGTCAACCGAGGGACCACAATCGAGGATCATAGGAGATAGCAATCAACAAAACAACGATAACCCGGCGGAGAAAGAAAAAGGCGGACAAAAATGGTAACCACTCTAGTGGTAATCATGGCCATGAAAATAGAAGAAGCGAGTCGGGAGGAGATTTTAAAAGAGGAGATTTAACAACGACCGTATGAAGACAACAAAGGTCTTGGCAAAGAATCGGTTCTAAGGGAGGAGAACGACCACCGATTCAGTATACTACAAATCTTGAAAAGAGGGACATATCGGTCAAACTACCCCTACAGTTCAAGGTATGCTATAATTGTGGAAAGGAAGGACATATCGCTTGAGATTGTACGGTAGCGAAACCTAGTTCAGCGGGGACGGTGACTCAAAAGATTGTCCCAGAAAAGTCAAAGTCAACGGTTCTTGGAAAAACGTTTGTTGTGACTGGTCAAAATGCGAGGAACCCAAACGAGGTGATCACGGGTATGCTAATCATAAATTCTTGTGAAGTTTATACTTTACTAGATACCGGTGCTACCCATTCATTTATCTCTCCTACTTGTGCTCAACGTTTAAATTTGACTCCGGAAAAATTAGACTTTGACTTATCTGTGGAAACTCCGTTAGGAGAAACTTTCATCACATCCACTGTTTATAAATCTTGTTTGATTCAAGTTGGCACCATCACCTTACCTGTTGACCTTATCTCTTTAAAGATACTTGCTTTTGATGTGATTTTTGGGATTGATTGGTTAACTACTCATCATGCCAAAATTGATTATTTTAAATAAGGTTGTTAGTTTTCATATTCCTAACCAACTTGTCAGTATTTAATTCAAGTAACTAAACCATTAAAATCAATCACTGTCATATCTAATCATAAAGCTATTCATTTATTAAAAAACGGATGTCAATCTTTCTTAGCCCATGTTATGGATTTGAATAAAGACACGTCAAATTTGAATAATATTCCTATTGTTATTGACTTTCCTGACGTATTTCCTAAAGAACTTCCCGGTCTACCCCCAGAACGTGAAGTTGAATTCTTTATTGATCTTGAACCTAGTACAAAGCCCATTTCTAAAACCCCATATCGAATGGCTCCTATTGAACTTCAGGAGTTAAAGGTCCAACTACAGGAGTTGTTGGACAACGGTTTCATTTGTCCTAGTACATCTCCTTGGGGTGCTCCTATTTTATTCGTAAAGAAGAAAGACGGGAGTATACGACTTTGTATTGACTATCGGGAATTGAACCATGTCACCATCAAGAATAGGTATCCTCTACCTCGTATTGATGACCTGTTTGACCAGTTGCAAGGAGAACAATTCTTTTCAAAGCTCGATTTTCGTTTTGGATATCATCAGCTGAAGATTAGAACTGAGGATATTCCAAAGACTGCTTTCAGAACTCGGTACGGGCATTATGAATTCTTAGTCATGTCTTTCGGATTGATTAATGCTCCTGCGGCTTTCATGGATATGATGAACCGAGTATTCAAGGAATATTTGGATCAGTTCGTTGTTGTTTTTATTGATGACATCCTCATATATTCCAAAAGTCGTGAAGATCATGAGCACCATTTGAAGCTGGTACTCCAAAGGCTTCGTGAAAACAAACTATATGCCAAATTGAAGAAATACGAGTTCTGGCTTGAGGAAGTAGCATTCCTTGGGCACGTGGTGTCGAAACATGGAGTATCTATTGATCCGCGATGATTGAAGCAATACAAAGTTAGAGCAACCAAGTCGGTGATCAAGTCGTAGGTTTTGGGCTTAGCTGGTTATTATCGGAGATTCATGGAAGGGTTTTCTCGAATCGCTACTCCATTAACCCAGCTAACTCAGAAGGATACAAAATTCGTTTGGAGCGAAGAATGCGAGAGGAGTTTCCAAAAGCTCAAGAGGAGACTCATTTTAAGACTGTTCTAACAATACCATCTACAAATACGGATGGATTTGTTATCTCTGATGATGCTTGAGCAAAGGGTTAGGATGTGTTCTCATGCAACGTAGGAAAGTCATAGCTTTATGCCTCGCGACAACTTAAAGAGTATGAGAGGAATTATCCTACTCATGATCTAGAGTTAGCGTGATCGTTTTGCTGCGCTAAAGATATGGAGGCACTATCTATATGGGGAGAAAGTGGAGATATATTCAGACCATAAAAGCCTTAAATATTTCTTCACTCAAAAAGAACTCAACATGCGGCAATGACGTTGGCTCGAGCTATTGAAAGACTACGACCACACTATTCAATACCATCCTGGAAAAGCGAACGTGGTAGCTGACGCGTTGAGTAGAAGATCATATGCAGGAACGAGTGCGATGATGTCAAGTATACGCATAGAGCCAACTTTAATAGAAAAAGTTAAGGTTGCTCAAGCCACCGACCCGGAGCTGATGCGTATGAAGAAGAAAGTACAAGAAGGAGCTATTCCGAAAGCGAGAATTGATGAAGAAGGAATACACGTGGTTGCATAGTAGCACACGGTATTGATTATTGATGCTTACGTGAGAAGTCACTCAGTTATACTCAATTATTGCTACAGTAATTGCTGCATCATATATCTCATATTATTGATTCGATTATTGTCACAGTATCATCTGCATAATATGTTATATTATTAAATCAATAATTGAGACGACAAAGTTATTCATATTATAAATTACAATATTATCGAAACTATGTTTTCCTATAAATAGAAGCTCATTCTTCTTCATTTCTCACCAATTCACTAAAGCTATAGAGCAATTATTATAGAGAGAAATTATAGAGAAAAGCTATAGAGAGAAGATCTATAGAGAAAAAGAAGAAGAGAAGTCTACTGTCTCACTACTCCTATATCCAGTTTCTTTTAAAGGTAAGTGATATTATTTCTTTCTTATTCATGAAGAGAACTTCTGTTATTCCATTCTTTATTATTCTGTTGAAATAACCTGTATACGTGGCATACCCTATACATAACCTATATACGCGGCATACCCTATACTTGGTGAAATCCCTCTATTATTCCATTCTATATTATTATGTTGGAATAACCTGTTTATGCGAAGTACCGCATACATGGTGAAATTCTTCTATTATTCCATTTTATATTATTATATTGGAATAACTTTGTTTATCTAAATACCGCATACATGGTGAAATTCTTCTATTATTACATTTCTTTATTATTATTCTGTTTATATATCATCGCTTGCTAATTTAATTTTACCGACACGATTCCATTTATTATTCTGTTGGAATAACATGTATACGCGGATTATCGTATACTTGGTGATATTTGTTGTTATTCCATTTTTAATATTCATTGGAATATCACATGCATGCGTTTTATGGGACGGTTAAAATCTTTATTATTACATTGGAATAACTTTGTCATCCAATACCGCATGCATGGTGATTTTTATTGTTATTCCATTCTTTATTATTTTGTTGGAATAACCTGTCTATGTGGATTACCACATGCATGGTGAATGATCCTTTGTATTCATTCCTTATGAAATTGTGGAAATGATCAGATATCGTGGATTCTGCATGGCGGGGCGAAAATCCATTTGCAGTTTCATATATTCTCTTATACTCAGTTGATTAAAGCTTTAACTTCTATACTCCATGAAATTAGTAGAATATCCTTGATATTTGCGCTTCATCCAGTATCTTTTCATGGAAATATTCTTCTGAGCATTCTTGAATTTTACTCTACAAAGAATTATCATGTTGACAATTTGGACGTTATTGGTTCCTAGTTAAATTAATTCGTGAACTTGTTTTATTGAATTATTATGTCATTGTCATGATAAGTTATAGTGGTTATTATATGAAAACATAAAAGTTTCTTAGAAATCACAAAGGGTTGAAAATCAGATTTTGGTAAAAACAGAACACGAAATTCAATTGACCATATCTCCTAGTATATTTCGAATTTTTGAGTAAGGTCAAGTTATAGAGTTATATCTATGAGTTTTGTAGCATCTCCAAGTGGAATCACTGGAAAAGGTGTTATAGATTTTCGTGTGGACTGATTTTAGCAAAGGAGTCAAAAGCTTCTAATATCGAAAAAGCTACTGTCCAGATTTTTAAAAGGGCATTTTCAGCCACTTAATTTATGAGAAAAATTCTGGCCTTTTAGGACATGAAAATATATGTTATAAAGTACCTCCTGTCCAAAAATGAGCTCATTCTGACTTAAAATGAGCAAGTTATGACCATTTCAATATTTAGGTTATTCCGACGAAAAATGCTATAACCGGAGTTCTATAACTCCGATGACAATGAAATTTAAACTGGAAGTTCACGTTAACATGTGTAAGATTCTGCCAAGAATTAGGAATTTTTGGAGTTAACCTTGAGGTAGCTAATTTCTTAAGGAATTAATTAGAAATTGATTTTTGAAAAATAGTAAATGAATTTTAAAAATTCTGAGAAAAATATATGTTCATTATGGGACTATATTCTGCTAAATCCCAGAAAAGAAATATTTTTGGGACTGATTTGTTATTTTTCATGAAAATGGTTTAGTTACGAACATATGAGTTAAATATGTTATGTGAAGTAACAAAGTTGGAAAATAGGATTTTATGACTTGGAAATCCTATATAAGGTATATGTAGATTGTTGATAAGGGATTTGATCATTGGTAATGAAATCTTATGAGGATGGCATTTTTGAATGATTAAATTCATTATTTGGTAAAGTATAAACAATTGAAATAAATTATTTATAAGTTTAAGAAGTGATTAAAATATTATTATGATATTAATAATATTAGATTATGAATTTATTATGTGATTGATAATATTTGGATAAATTTAAAGTCTTTAATATTTATCCTTGTTTTCAGTTGATTAATGTTTATATCATTGTCATCATCCTCATGCTTATATGGTGATAAAAGTTATCTTTGGCTTACGTGCGAAGATGGACCGTTGATTATTGAATTATATATCTTTAGCTTACGTACAAAGATGGATTGTTGATTATTGGTTTTATTGTTGTATATCTTTGGCTTACGTGCAGAGATGAACTGGGTATGATTATGACCAGGGATTATTCGGTATAGTCATGACCATTGATGATTTAATGAATGTCCTTGGCCCGTAGAGTAGGGATGATTCGATGATGTGGTTTATTTATTAAGCTGAGTCTCAGCGATAAAACTTGATGAAAACATTTTAAATCATAGAAGATAGTATATTTTATTCTTTACTTGACTCTTCTAATGGATTGCTTATTCCGCTGCAGTTAAACTTGATGTCTACTGTATTTTATTAGTTTAACATTGTTAGAGACTAATGATAATTTATTCTGCATTATCTTAGTCATAATATTTCTTACTGAGCTAGTTGAGCTCACCCTTTCTTTCACTGTTCTCTTCAAGAAATGAGAATATAGCTGGGACGAGTCGGGGAACGGAGTGACGGTCCAGATGATAGCATTAGTAGTCCTCACTATTCTATTAAATAGTGTGACAATAAATGTAACGAGGACTGAATTTGAGTTTGTATACTGTCTGTGAGGAATCCATTGAGAATGGATATTGTCTAGAAGGCAGTATTCTTGTTTAAACTCTTAGTTTATGTTTTGTCGTAATTTACACGACAGTTGTATAATTAAGTTGTATTTGGATTTATGTACCATGTATCTGGCGACTCAAGATAGGTGATGAATACCTAATTTTGGGGGCGTCACAGTTGGTATCAAAGCTTAGGGATATGATCCCTGGCTAAGATGTGAGGCAAAAACTAGGAGGGGAGAGATGGGGGAATTCCTTCGCTAGTATGACCTACCTAAGTTTATTTGGTATTTAATTGGTCGGTCAGAGTATAGGGATAGTATGTTATATGTTAATTAACTATTGTTTTGTTTCAGTATTTGAAAATGGCATCCGAAAATGTTGAGATAAGCAATGAAACACGTGAGACCGTTGTGTAAGACCCCAAATAATTAATAAATGAAATATAATTTCCTCTAATTATTATTTTGAAATAGTAAGGGTTGATGTGATTAATGTGGATAGTTATGGGTAAAATAAGCAAATATTTCAAAATAAGCAAGTGGTTATAAAATATTCATTGTTGTTGGGGAATATTCGTTTGGTCGTGGAATATTAAATGCTTGTCGGGGAATATTAAATGCTGCGGTAGCGACCATGTGTGGGCCCCATAACAAAAAGCGATTGGAGGAAGAAAAGCGACAAATATAAGTTGTTTAAAAATAATGGCGTAGTTATTACTGGTTTACCTTTGTTGGAATACTAAATTGGTTAAAACACGATGTCTGGCGTTGTTGAGATAGCTTTGCAGTATTGCACCAATTATTGACTCTTACGTAAGAAGGCACTACTCAATAATGGTTACGATAATTCTCATCTGATTATTTTATTAGTTCAATAATTGTTGCGTTGATATTTTATATTCTTTGTTGTTTGATAATTGTCATTACACGTATTTTTCATTATCGAAGCAATAATTCATATTATCTGAATAATATTATTAGATAACATTATTGGCAATGTCTAGAAAGTTACATCTAAGGAGAGGTTTGGTCACCTAATTGCACGCCATGAAGAGAGAAATTCTTATTGAAAGCCCCCTGCTCACCAAGGCGCACTGATTATCGATATTGTGATTCGTAATATTATTTGTGAATAATTAATTATTGATTTATATAATGAGGAAAATATTAATTTTATGTGGATATAGATGGAGAAAATTTTAATGTGACAATTGTTGAAAATTAAAATTTTATCTTTTACGATAAAATAATTCATTTAAATATATATATTATTATATTTTAATAATATAATAATGGTGATATTTTTACAATGAATGTGTGAAAAATATATGAGTATCTGAGGAGGAAGAGTATTTTGTTGCAATAAATGTTTAAAACATGTTAAACATGTCGGTGGACCCCATTTATTATTTGAAATTTGATTATAAGCCTCTAAAATCGCTTGGTTTGTGGATTTTGGTCAATTTACGCTTAGAATTTGGAAAAACTTTCTTACGTAAAGTTGTAGAGAATTGAATATCCTATAAAAACTCACGAGATTTGAATTTTCTGATAAAAGGGCTATTTATTGTGAATTATTGAAGTTCCGAAGCTCCGAAATAATTGATTTTTGGAAGTTTAAATTATTTTAAATAATAAAAACTTTTTAACAAGGTAGGTGTGCCCAGTAGCATAGAAAAAGAGCTGAGATTAGATTTTCCAAGGTGTGCGTGAAGATTATATATATATATATTAATATTTTAATAAATTTTACCTTTTGGTGTTACTAAGCATTTTTCTATAAATAAGTACTTAGGTTAGAATTGAAAATCACACGTAAACTGAAGTTTCTCTCTCTATATTATCGGCGTATTCTTGTGAGTATTTTGAGTATACTTTGAGTATTGCTATACGGTGAAAGTTCAAGTTATAGCCTATATCCAGTATTCCAGTTAGAAGTACTTTCTTTCCGAGGTAAGGGATATTATTTTTTTTCGTAATGATATTATTTCTTCAATATCATTATGCTGAAATATTGATCTGAAGTTTTTATCAAATTTAGAACTTTTGGTGTCTGAGAGTTACTATTTACGATACGACCTTTATTCACGATATCTGATCTTATTCATGAATACTGGCCTTTATTCATGAAAAATGAAAATTTTCTTTTCGTCCAAAATATCTATTATGGATACTAGCTTTGATTGTATCCATATTTTGATCATTCTTGAATTTTACACCACTATAATTATTTTTGAGGTATTTTTGGACGTGGATAAAACAAAGTACGAATTCTTAATCCTTAATCCTTGTCATTTTGTTTCACTGGATTCGTTTCTTTTATAAAAAAAAATATTTTTCATCATCCTCAGTCTTAAATAATGATATTATGGAATATCTTTGGCCTGTAGTGCAAAGATAAATAATTTCTGATGAATATATTTGGCCTGTAGTGCAAAGATGAATGATTTCTGATGAATATCTTTGGCCCGTAGTGCAAAGATGAGCAGTGTTTAGATGAACATGACCAATGGTGAATGTCCTTGGCTTTGTAGTGCAAGGATGAATATATGATTCGGATATATATTGATTGATGTTACTGAGGATAAAAATATTGATGATGAATTTATTAAATTCATAGATATTAGTAGATTTCATTCTCTACGTAACTCTTACATGAATTAATATTTTCAGCTATGCAGTATTGATTTAAAACTTGTTGTCTATTGTATTCTATTAGATTTTTTTTTTCCTGTTGAAGACTAACGATAATTTGTTACGTATTATCTTAGTCGTAATATTCTTTCTTGGGCTAGTTGAACTCACCTTTTTCCTTTTTGTTCCATTTTTCTTCTCGGGAGGCGAGAATGTAGCGAAAGTACGAGTGGGGTATGGAATGATGGTTTTAGAGAGTTGTTTAGTAATCCTCAACATTTTTGTAAAATAACGTATCAATAATTATGATGAGGATTTATTTGTATGTGGATATTGTTTAGATGGCAATATCGTATTTAAACTCATTGCTTTTCTTTGTTGTAATAATAAAGTTGTAGTTGTTTACATCAGTGTATTGACAACTCAGAATGGGTGATGTATACTTATTTTGGGGTGTCACGGTGGGTATCGGAGCTTAGGGATATGATCTCTGGCGGAGATGGGGAATAGAACTAGGAGGGAGAGAGAGTAAATCCTTCGCTAGTGTGTCCTACCTAAGCTTATTTGTTAGTTGGTCAGTATATAAGGATATTATGTAAGACCCCAAATAATTAATAAATGAAATTTAATTTCCTCTAATTATTATTTTGAAATAGTAAGGGTTGATATGATTAATGTGGATAGTTATGGGTAAAATACGCAAATATTTCAAAATAAGTAAGTGGTTATAATATATTCATTGTTGTCGGGGAATATTCGTTTGGTCGTGGAATATTCGTCTTTGTTGGGGAATATTAAATGCGACAGTAGCGACCATGTGTGGGCCCCATAACAAAAAAGCGATTGGAGGAAGAAAGCGACAAATATAAGTTGTTTAAAAATAACGACGTAGTTATTACTGATTTACCTTATTGGAATACGTTGTGGTTAAAACACGATGTCTGGCGTTGTTGCACAAGAGCTACGGTATTGCACCAATTATTGACTCTTACGTGAAGGCACTACTCAATAATGGTTACGATAATTACTATTCAAATTATTTTATTTTATTGGTTCAATAATTGTTGCGTTGATATTTTATCTAACATTGTTTCAATAATTATCATTACGGTATTTTTCATTATCGAAGCAATAATTCATATTATCCGAATAATATTATTAGATAACATTATTGGCAATGTCTATAAAGTTCATCTAAGGAGAGGTTTGGTCACCTAATCTTGGCGTCGATGAGGAGAAATTCTTATTGGAAAGCCCCTCTTCACGGGAAGCGCACTGGTTATCAATATTGTGATTACGTAATATTATTTGTGAATAATTAATTATTGATTCATATGATGAGGAAAATATTGATTTTATGTGGATATAAATGGTGAAAATTTTTAATGTGACAATTGTTGAAAATTGAAATTTTATCTTTTTCTGATAAAATAATTCATTTAAATATATATTATTATATTTTAATAACATAATAATGGTGATATTTTTACAACGAATGTGGAATATATGAGTATACGAGGAGGAAGAGTATTTTTGTTGTAATAAATGTTTAAAACATGTTAAACATGTCGGTGGACCCCATTTATTGACTGAAATTTGATTATAGTCTCTAAAATCGCCCGTTTGTAGATTTCGGTCAATTTCTGTTTGGAATTTGGAAACACTTTCTTCTGTAAAGTTGTAGAGAATAGAATTTTCTATAAAAATACGCGAGATTCGAATTTTCTGATAAAGGGGCTATTTATTATGAATTATTGAAGTTCCGAAGTTCCAAAATAATTGATTTTTGGAAGTTTAAAATATTTTAATTACAAAAACGTTTTTTTTTTTTTTGAAACTCATTTAACATGTGATTGGGAGGCTGAATTCAGATGGTAGTGTGCGTATAGATATTTAGAAAAATATAATATTAATTTATTAAATTTTACGCTTTGGTGTTCTAAGCATTTTCCTATAAATAGGGTCTTAGGTTAGAATTGAAAATCACACACGGCTGAAGTTTTCTCTCTATATTATCGGCGTATTCTTGTGAGTATTTTGAGTATACTTTGAGTATTGCTATACTACGGTGAAAGTTCAAGTTATAGCCTATATTCGAATATTCCAAATTTAGAAATCTTGATCTTTCGAGGTAAGGGATATTATTTTTTTCAGTAATGATATTATTTCTTCAATATCATTATCTTTGAAATATTGATCTGAAGTTTTTATCAAATTTGAAACTTTTGGTGTGTGAGATTACTATTCACGTATCTGAGACTTTATTCACGATATCTGAGATTATTATTCACGAATACGGCATTATTCATCGAAAAATAAAAATTTCTTTTCAGTCAAAATATCTATTGTGGATGCTAGCTTTGATTGTATCCATGTTTTGATCATTCTTGAATTTTACACCACTATGATTATTTTTGAGGTATTTTTGGATGTGGATAAAATGAAGTACGAATTCTTAATCCTTAATCATTGTCATTTTATTTCACTGGATTCGTTTCTTTTAAAAAATATATATATTTTTCATCATCCTCAGTCTTAAATGATGATATTATTGAATATCTTTGATGCATAGTGCAAAGATAAATGATTTCGATGAATATCTTTGGCACTGTAGTGCAAAAGATGAATGATTTCGATGAATATCTTTGGCCCGTAGTGCAAAGATGAACATGTGTTTAGATGAACATGACTAATTTGGTGAATGTCCTTGGCTTTTGTATTGCAAGGATGAATATATGATTCCGATATATATTGATTGATGTTACTGAGGATAAAAATATTGATGATGGATTTGTTAAATTCGTAGATATTAGTAGATTTCATCCTCTACGTAACTCTTCTATGAATTAATATTTTCCATCATGCAGTATTGATTTAAAACTTGTTGTCTATTGTATTCTATTAAATTTTTCCTGTTGAAGACTAACGATAATTTGTTACGTATTATCTTAGTCATAATATTATTTTCTTTAGGCGGTTCATGCAAAATCGACGAGGGAGACTCGTGTTCAAAACATAGGAGAAATGATAGCAATTGAGGGTTGTCACAGCCCAGCGAGTTCAAAGAGTTGGGACCACGAAATTAAGTGGAAATCGAGATCTTATCATGGCGCGAGAAACATGGGTCAAGCAAATTACCAAGATATTCGATGTCTTGGGATGCACTGAGAAGAACGAGAGGTTCTATTCGCCACCTTTATATTCCGTGGCGAAGCGATCTCTTGGTGGGAGTCGTGAAGCGTACCCATCCACCGCAAGACTCGGCATGTCGGGAGAGCGTTTGAAACTATTTAATGACAAATACTTTCACGAAAGTGTTCGCAATATGAAAGAAGTGGAGGTTATTAAAGCTGGAGCGAGAACAACATGACGGTGTCTCAAAGATGGGCGAAGTTTGCGAGTTATCGAGGTTTGCACCTCATTTGGTGGAGAATAAGGAACATATGACGCGGATGTTTACGAGAGGTTTGAAACCTAAGATACGTCAAGATCTCATCTCTCATAAATTTTCTCTCTATTAGGATGTTGTAAAGGGGCTCAATTATTAGGCGAGATAACGAGTACGGTCAACCGGGGACCACAATCGAGGATCATCTAGGAGATAGCGATCAACAAAACAATGATAACAAACGGAGAAAGAAAAAAGACGGACAAAAATGGTAACCACTCTAGTGGTAATCATGGCCATGAAAATAGAAGAAGCGAGTCAGGAGGAGATTTTAAAAAGAGGAGATTTAACAACGACCATGTGAAGACAACAGTGCCGGCAACAACTGGTTCTAAGAGAGGAGAACGACCACCGATCGTATACTACAAATGCGAAAAGAGGGACATATCAGTCCAAACTACCCACAACAGTTCAAGGTATGCTATAATTGTGGAAAGGAAGGACATATCGCTCGAGATTGTACGGTAGCGAAACCTAGTTCAGCGGGGACGGTGACTCAAAAGACTGTCCCAAAAAAGTCAAAGTCAACGATTCCTGGAAGAGCGTTTGTTGTGACTGGTCAAAATGCGAGGAACCCAAACGAGGTGATCACGGGTAAGCTATTTATAAATTCTTGTGAAGTTTATACTTTACTAGATCTAAGTCTTTACCCATTCATTTATCTCTCTACTTGTGCTCAACGTTTAAATTTGACTCCGGAAAAATTAGACTTTGACCTATCTATGGAAACTCCGTTAGGAGAAACTTTCATCACATCCACTGTTTATAAATCTTGTCTAATCCAAGTTGGCACCCTTATCTTACCTGTTGACCTTATCTCTTTAAAGATACTTGCTTTTGATGTGATTTTAGGGATTGATTGATTAATTACTCATCATGCCAAAATTGATTGTTTTCGTAAGGTTGTTAGTTTTCATATTCCTAATCAACCTGTTGTTCGAATTCAGGCAACTAAACCATTAAAATCAATCACTGTCATATCTAATCATAAAGCAATTCGTTTATTGAAAAACGGATGTCAAGCTTTCTTATCCCATGTTATGGATTTGAATAAAGACACGTCAAAATTGAATAATATTCCTGTTGTTATTAACTTTCCGACGTATTTCTGAAGAACTTCCGGTCTACCCCGAGCGTGAAGTTGAATTCTTTATTGACCTTGAACTGGTACAAAGCCCATTTCTAAAACCCCATATCGAATGGCTCTATTGAACTTCGGGGAGTTAAAGGTCTAACTACGAGGAATTGTTGGACATCGGTTTCATTCGTCTAGTACATCTCCTTGGGGTGCTCTGTTTTATTAAGTAAAAAGAAGAAAGGCGGGGAGTATGCGACTTTTGTATTGACTATCGGGAATTGAACCATGTCACCATCAAGAATAGGTATCCTCTACCTCGTATTGATGACTTGTTTGACCGATTGCAAGGAGCACAATTCTTTTCAAAAATCGATCTTCGATTCGGATATCATCGACTAAAGATTAGGCGAGGATATTCCAAAGATTGCCTTTAGAACTTCGATGCGGGCATTATGAATTCCTAGTCATGTCTTTTGGATTGACTAATGCTCCCTTGACTTTCATGGATATGATGAACCGAGTATTCAAGGAATATTTGGATCGATTCGTTGTTGTCTTTATTGATGACATCCTCATATATTCAAAAAGCGTGAAGATCATGAGCACCATTTGAAAAATTTGGTACTACAAAGGCTTCGTGAAAACAAGTTATATGCTAAGTTAAAGAAATGCGAGTTTTGGCTTAAGGAAGTAGCATTTCTTGGGAACGTGGTGTCAAAACATGGAGTATCTGTTGACCCGGCGAAGATTGAAGCAATACAAAGTTGGGAGAAACCAAGAAGGCGGTGGTGAAATCACGTAGCTTTTTGGGTTTATTTGGTTATTATCGGAGATTCGTGGAAGGGTTTTCTCGAATCGCTACTCAGATTAACTCATCGACTCGAAAGGATACAAAATTCATATGGAGCGAGGAATGCGAGAAGAGTTTCCAAGAGCTTAGAGGAGACTCATTTTAAGACTGTTTCTAACAATACCATCTGGTATGGATGGATTTGTTATCTCTGATGATGCTTGAGCAAAGGGTTAGGATGTGTTCTCATGCAACATGGGAAAGTTATAGCCTATGCCTCGCGACAACTTAAAGAATATGAGAGGAATTATCCTACTCATGATCTAGAGTTAGCGTGATCGCCGCACTAAAGATCCGGAGGCACTATCTTTATGGGGAGAAAGTGGAGATATATTCGAGACCATAAAAGCCTTAAATATTTCTTCACTCAAAAAGAACTTAACATGCGGCAATGACGTTGGCTCGAGCTATTGAAAGACTACGACCACTAATTATTCAATACCATCCCGGAAAAGCGAGCGTGGTAGGTGGTAGCGTTGAGTAGAAGATCATATGCGAGGAACGAAAAGCGATGATGTCAAGTATACGCGTAGAGCCAAGTTTAATAGAAAAATTTAAGGTTGCTCAAGCCACCAACCCGGAGCTGATGCATATGAAGAAGAAAATACTAGAAGGTGCTATTCCGGAAGCGAGAATTGATGAAGAAGGAATACTTTGAGTCCACTCCAGACTTTGTGTTCCTAACGATTCTAATTTGAAGTAAAAGATCATGATGGAGGCACACAATACACCATTTGCAATCCATCTCGGAAGTACTAAAATGTATCGTGATCTTGACATACATTTTGGTGGAACAATATGAAGAGAGATTGCAAAGTTTATCTCAACATGTTTAACTTGTCGGCGTGTAAAGGCGAGCATCAAGTGCCTAAAGGACCATTGCAACCACTTGAGATTCGAAATGGAAATGGGAACACATTACCATGGATTTCGTTCGGGTCTTCCCACGGTTTCTCAAGGCATAAATGCTATTTGGGTTATTGTTGATAGATTAACCAAGTCTGCACATTTCTTGCCGATACGGGAGACATTCTCTTGAACGTCTTGCTAGTATGTATGTAAATGAGATTGTGAGGTTGCATGGCATGCTAGTATCTATAGTTTTGGATCGTGACCCAAGATTCACTTCAAGATTTTGGGTTAGCTTGCAAAAAGCTATGGGTACGGATTTACGATTTAGTTCGGCATACCATCCTCAAACGGACGGACAATCAGAGAGGACTATTCAAACTCTTGAAGATTTATTAAGACTCTGTGTCCTAGACTTCAAGGGCAATTGGGATAAGTATTTACCATTGGTGGAATTCTCCTACAACAACAGTTATCAGGCAAGTATAGGTGTGGCTCTATATGAAGCATTATATGGACGAAAATGTCGCTCTCCAATATGTTGGGATGAGGTGGGTGAAGAAACATTGTTGGGACCCGAGTTAGTACGTATGACTACCGAAAAGATCCAAATGATTCGACAACGTTTACAAACGGCACAAGATCGACAAAAGAGTTATGCGGATCTTTATCGAAAGGACGTGGAATTTAGTATAGGGGATCATGTATTGTTGTGAGTTGCTCCATGGAAGGGAGTTACAAGATTTGGGAAGAAAGAAAAGCTCAATCCATGATTTATTGGTCCATTTCAAATTCTTGACCGAGTAGAAAATGTAGACTATAGACTCACGTTACCTCCAAGTATGTCTCATGTTCATAATGTGTTTCACATATCTGTACTTCGTAAATATGTGAAAGACCCGAACCACGTTATTGAGTTAGAACCGGACAAGATAGCCGAAGACTTAACGTATGAGGAGGTACCTATCAAGATCATGGATAGGAAGGAGCATGTCCTACGCACGAAGGTCATACCACAAGTTAAAGTCTTGTGGAGGAACCATGCTATAGAAGAAATGACCTGGGAATTGAAAACGGAAATTAAAGCGAGGTATCTTCACCTTTTCGAAACACCAGGTACGTATGTCAATTTCGAGGACAAAATTTCATAAGGAGGGGAGGTTGTAAGACCCCAAATAATTAATAAATGAAATTTAATTTCCTCTAATTATTATTTTGAAATAGTAAGGGTTGATGTGATTAATGTGGATAATTATGGGTAAAAATCGCAAATATTTCAAAATAAGCAAGTGGTTATAAAATATTCATTGTTGTTGTGGGAATATTCGTTTGGGTCGTGGAATATGCGTCTTGTCGGGGAATATTCGTATACAGCAAGTGACCATGTGTGTGGCCCCATAACAAAAAAGCGATTGGAGGAAGAAAGCGATAAATATAAGTTGTTTAAAAATAACGACGTAGTTATTCACACGATTTACCTTTGTTGGAATACCCGGTGGTTAAAAAACACGATGTCTGGCGTTGTTGTTGCGATAGCTTTGCAGTATTGCACCAATTATTGACTCTTACGTGAAGGCACTACTCAATAATGGTTACGGTAATTCTTTGTTCAATATTTTATTTTATTGGTTCAATAATTGTTGCGTTGATATTTTATCTCTTTGGTATTTCAATAATTGTCATTACATAATATTTTTCATTATCGAAGCAATAATTCATATTATCCGAATAATATTATTAGATAACATTATTGGCAATGTCTAGAAAGTTACATCTAAGGAGAGGTTTGGTCACTAATTCTTGGCCAATAAGGTGAAATTCTTATTGGAAAGCCCCCATTTCACAGGAAGCGCACGGTTGTCAATATTGTGATTCTGTAATATTATTTGTGAATAATTAATTATTGATTCATATGATGAGAAAAATATTGATTTTATGTGGATATAGATGGAGAAAATTTTTAATGTGACAATTGTTGAAAATTGAAAATTTTTCTTTTTCTGATAAAATAATTCATTTAAATATATATTATTATAATATAATAATGGTGATATTTTTACAACGAATGTGGGATATATGAGTATACAAGGAGAAAAAGTATTTTTGTTGCAATAAATGTTTAAAAGATGTTAAACATGTCGGTGGACCCCAATTATTGACTGAAATTTGATTATAGCCTCTAAAAATCGCTTGGTTTGTAGATTTTTGGTCAATTTACATTTGGAATTTGGAAAAACTTTCTTCTGCAAAGTTGTAGAGAATTGAATTTTCTATAAAAACACGCGAGATTCAAATTTTCTGATAAAAGAACTATTTATTATGAATTATTGAAGTTCCAAAGTTCCGAAATAATTGATTTTTGAAGTTTAAAATATTTTTAATTACAAAAACGTTTTTTTTTCATTTTGAAACTCATTTAACATGTGGTTAGGAGGCTGAATTCAGATGGTAGTGTGCGTAGAGATTTTTAGAAAAATATAATATTAATTTATTAAATTTTCTCGCTTTGGTGTTTAAGCATTTTCCTATAAATAGGGTCTTGGGTTAGAATTGAAAATCACACGTAAATTGAAGTTTTCTCTCTATATTATCGAAGCGTATTCTTGTGAGTATTTTGAGTATACTTTGAATATTGCTATACGGTGAAAGTTCAAGTTATAACTATATCCGATTATTCCAAATTTGTAAATCTTGATCTTTCGAGGTAAGAGATATTATTTTTTTTCGTAATGATATTATTTCTTCAATATCATTATCTTTGAAATATTGATCTGAAGTTTTATCAAATTTGGAACTTTTGGTGTCGGAGTTATTATTCACGATATCGGCCTTTATTCACGATATCTGATCTCTTATTCACGAATACTAAGACTATTCATCGAAAAAAAAAAAAATTCGTCCAAAATATCTATTGTGGATACTAGCTTTGATTGTATCCATATTTTGATCATTCTTGAATTTTACACCACTATAATTATTTTTGAGGTATTTTTAGATGTGGATAAAACGAAGTACGAATCCTTAATCCTTAATCCTTGTCATTTTGTTTCACTGGATTCGTTTTTTAAAAAAAATATATATATTTTTCATCATCCTCAGTCTTAAATGATGATATTATTGAATATCTTTGGCCTGTAGTGCAAAGATAAATGATTTCTGATGAATATCTTTGGCTGTAGTGCAAAGATGAATGATTTCGATGAATATCTTTGGCCCAGTAGTGCAAAGATGAGCAGTGTTTAGATGAACATGACCAATTGGTGAATGTCCTTGGCTTTTGTATTGCAAGGATGAATATATGATTCGGATATATATTGATTGATGTTACAAGGATAAAAATATTGATGATGGATCGTTAAATTCATAGATATTAGTAGATTTCATCCTCTACGTAACTCTTCTATGAATTAATATTTTCCATTCATGAGTATTGATTTAAAACTTGTTGTCTATTGTATTCTATTAAATTTTTCTCTGTTGAAGACTAACGATAATTTGTTCTATATTATCTTAGTCATAATATTCTTCTTGGGCTAGTTGAGCTCACCCTTTTCTTTTTGTTCATTTTTCTTCTCGGGAGGCGAGAATGTAGCGAGTGCAATGCGAGTGGGGTATGGAATGATGGTTTTAGAGAGTTGTTTAGTAGTCCTCACCATTTTTGTAAAATAATGTATCAATAATTATAATGAGGATTTATTTGTATGTGGATATTGTTTAGATGGCAATATCTCGTATTTAAACTCATGCGCTTTCTTTGTTGTAATAATAAAGTTGTAGTTGTTTACATCTAGTGTATTGACAACTTTCGGAATGGGTGATGTATACCTATTTTTGGGGTGTCACATATTATGTGATATATTGATTTGCTTAATTAACCTTTGTTTTATGGCGGTATTTGAGAATGTCGATTGAGAATATTAACAATGGAAATGAGACCATGAGACGCTTTGTACTCACCAACGAGGAGAAGCGTGCAACAGATGGTAATGTTCCTCCCATGAACAACACCACAGAAAGAGATGATGAATGAGGGATGTTTAGAAGCTTTTTGCAGTTCATGCAAAATCGAGACGAGGAGACTCGTGTTCAAAACATAGGAGGAAATGATAGCAATTCACGGGTTGTCACACCCAAGCGGTTCAAAGAGTTGGGACCACCATAATTTAAGGAAAGCTTCGATCCGATCATGGCGGAAACATGGGTCAAGCAAATTACCATGATATTCGATGTCTTGCGATGCGGAGGAACATAAGGTTCCATTCTCCACCTTTATGTTCGTGGCGAAGCGGACTCTTGGTGGGAGTCTCGTGAAGCGTACCCATCCGGTACTTTTCGGCATGTCTTGGGACGCGTTTGAAACTATTTAATGACAAATACTTTCACGAAAGTGTTCGCTATATGAAGGAAGTGGAGTTTATTAGACCGAGTAGAACAACATGGCGGTGTCTCGAGACGAGGAAGTTTGCGAGTTATATCGGTTTGCACCTCATTTGGTGGAGAATGAGGAGCGTATGACGCGGATGTTTTCGAGAGGTTTGAAACCCGATATCGTCGATCTCATCTCTCATAAATTTTCTCTTTATTGGATGTTATTAATAGGGCTCAATTGTTAGAAGCGAGATAACGAGTACGGCCAACCGAGGTACCACAATCGAGGATCATACCGAGAGATAGCGATCAATAAAACAACAATAACCCGGTGGAGAAAGAAAAAAGAGCGGACAAAATGGTAACCACTCTGGTGGTAATCATGGCCATGAAAATAGAAGAAGCGAGTTAGGAGGAGATTTTAAAAAGAGGAGATTCAACAACGACCATGTGAAGACGACGATGCCAAAGAAGAATCTGGTTCAAGGAGGAGAAACGACCACCGATCATATGCTACAAATGCGGAAAGAGGGACATATCGGTCCAAAGCGCCCACAGCAGTTCTTGTATGCTATAATTGTGGAAAGGAAGGACATATCGCTTCGAGATTGCACGGTAGGGAAACCTAGTTCAATGGGAAGGTGACTCAAAAGATCGTCCCGAGAAAAGTCAAAGTCAGCGGTTCTGGAAGAAGCGTTTGTTGTGATTGGTCAAAATCGAGGAACCCAAACGAGGTGATCACGGGTAAGCTATTTATAAATTCTTGTGAAGTTTATACTTTACTAGATACCCGGTGCTACCCATTCATTTATCTCTCCTACTTGTGCTCAACGTTTAAATTTGACTCAGGAAAATTAGAGACTTTGACCTATCTATGGAAACTCCGTTGGGAGAAACTTTCATCACATCCATTTGTTTATAAATCTTGTCTAATCCAAGTTGGCACCCTTATCTTACTGTTGACCTTATCTCTTTAAAGATACTTGCTTTTGATGTGATTTTAGGGATTGATTGATTAACTACTCATCATGCCAAAATTGATTGTTTTCGTAAGGTTGTTAGTTTTCATATTCCTAATCAACTTTTGTTGTTCGAATTCGGGCAACTAAACCATTAAAATCAATCACTGTCATATCTAATCATAAAGCAATTCGTTTATTGAAAAGCGGATGTCAAGCTTTCTTATCCCATGTTATGGATTTGAATAAAGACACGTCAAAATTGAATAATATTCTGTTGTTATTAACTTTCCGACGTATTTCTGAAGAACTTCGGTCTACCCCCGTAAGCGTGAAGTTGAATTCTTTATTGACCTTGAACACGGTACAAAGCCCATTTCTAAAACCCCATATCGAATGGCTCTATTGAACTTCGAGGAGTTAAAGGTCTAACTACGAGAATTGTTGGACATCGGTTTCATTCGTCCTAGTACATCTCCTTGGGGGTGCTCTGTTTTATTAAGTAAAGAAGAAAAGCGCGGAGTATGCGACTTTTGTATTGACTATCGGGAATTGAACCATGTCACCATCAAGAATAGGTATCCTCTACCTCGTATTGATGACTTGTTTGACTAGTTACAAGGAGCACAATTCTTTTCAAAAATTGATCTTCGTTCTGGATATCATCAGCTGAAAATTAGAACTGAGGATATTCCAAAGACTGCCTTCATAACTCGGTTTGGGCATTATGAATTCTTAGTTATGTCTTTCGGATTGACTAATGCTCCTGCGGCTTTCATGGATATGATGAATCGAGTATTCAAAGAATATTTAGATAAATTCGTTGTTGTCTTTATTGATGACATCCTCATATATTCAAAAGCCGTGAAGATCATGAGCACCATTTGAAGCTAGTAGTCCAAAGGCTTCGTGAAAACAAGCTATATGCTAAGTTGAAGAAATACGAAGTTCGGCTTGAGGAAGTAGCATTCCTTGGGCACGTGGTGTCAAAACATGGAGTATCTGTTGACGGTGAAGATTGAAGCAATACAAAGTTGGGAGCAACCAAGAGGCGGTGGTCAAATCACGTAGCTTTTGGGTTTAGTGGTTATTATCGGAGATTCGTGGAAGGGTTTTCTCGAATCGCTACTCAGATTAACTCATCGACTCGAAAGGATACAAAATTCATATGGAGGCGAGGAATGCGAGAAGTGTTTCCAAGAGCTTAAGAGGAGACTCATTTTAAGACTTTCTAACAATACCATCCGAGTGCATGATGGATTTGTTATCTATAGCGATGCTTGGGCAAAGGGTTAGGATGTGTTCTCATGCAACATGGGAAAGTCATAGCCTATGCCTCGCGACAACTTAAAGAATATGAGAGGAATTATCCTACTCATGATCTAGAGTTAGCGGCAGATCGTTTTTTCGCTTAAAGATCCGGAGGCACTATCTATATATGGGGAGAAAGTGGAGATATATTCGGACCATAAAAGCCTTAAATATTTCTTCACTCAAAAGAACTCAACATGCGGAAATGACGTTGGCTCGAGCTATTGAAAGACTACGACCACACTATTCAATACCATCCCTGGAAAAGCGAACGTGGTGGTGACGCGTTGAGTAGAAGATCATATGCGAGAACGAGTGCGATGATGTCAAGTATATACGATAGAGCCAACTTTAATAGAAAAAGTTAAGGTTGCTCAAGCCACCCAACCGGCCGATGCATATGAAGAAGAAAGTACAAGAAGGTGCTATTATTAAGGGCGAGAATTGATGAAGAAGGAATACTTGAGTCCACTCCGGATTTTGTGTTCTAACGATTACGATTTGAAGTACAAGATCATGATGGAGGCACACAATACACCATTTGCAATCCATCTGGAAGTACTAAAATGTATCGTGATCTTGACATACATTTTGGTGGAACAATATGAAAGAGAGATTGCAAAGTTTATCTCAACATGTTTAACTTGTCAACGTGTAAAGGCGGAGCATCAAGTGCCTAAGGACAATTGCAACCACTTGAGATTCGAAATGGAAGTGGGAACACATAACCATGGATTTCAATTACGGGTCTTCCCACGGTTTCTCAAGGCATAAATGCTATTTGGGTTATTGTTGATAGATTAACCAAGTCGCGCACATTTCTTGCCGATCACGGAGACTTATTCTCTTGAACATCTTGCTAGTATGTATGTAAATGAGATTGTGAGGTTGCATGGCATGCCAATATCTATAGTTTTGGATCGTGACCCAAGATTCACTTCAAGATTTTGGGTTAGCTTGCAAAAAGCTATGGGTACGGATTTACTGATTGGGATTCGCATACCATCCTCAAAGCAGACGGACAATCGGAGAGGACTATTCAAACTCTTGAAGATTTATTAAGACTCGTGTCCTAGACTTCAAGAGGCGATTGGGATAAGTATTTACCATTGGTGGAATTCTCTACAACAACAGATTATCGAGCAAGTATAGGTGTGGCTCCATATGAAGCATTATATGGACGAAAGTGTCGCTCTCCAATATGTTGGGATGAGGTGGGTGAAGCAACATTGTTGGGACCCGAATTAGTACGTATGACTACTGAAAAGATCTAAATGATTCGACAACGTATACAAACGGCACAAGATCGACAAAAGAGTTATGCGGATCTTCATCGAAAGGACGTGAAATTTAGTATAGGGGATCATGTATTGTTGCGAGTTGCTCCATGGAAGGGAGTTACAAGATTTGGGAAGAAAGGAAAGCTCAATCCACGATTTATTGGTCCATTTCAAATTCTTGACCGAGTAGAAAATGTAGCCTATAGACTCGCGTTACCTCCAAGTATGTCTCATGTTTATAATGTGTTTCACATATATGTACTTCGTAAATATGTGAAAGACCCGAACCACGTTATTGAGTTAGAACCGGATGAGATAGCCGAAGACTTAACGTATGAGGAGGTACCTGTCAAGATCTTGGATAGGAAGGAGCATGTCCTACGCACGAAGGTCATACCACAAGTTAAAGTCTTGTGGAGGAACCATGCTATAGAAGAAATGACCCAGGAATTGGAAGCGGAAATTAAAGCGAGGTATCCTCACCTTTTGAAACACAATGCATTATATCAATTTCGAGAGGACGAAATTTCATAAGGAGGGAGGTTGTAAGACCCCAAATAATTAATAAATGAATTTTAATTTCCTCTAATTATTATTTTGAAATAGTAAGGGTTGATGTGATTAATGTGGATAGTTATGGGTAAAATACGCAAATATTTCAAAATAAGCAAGTGGTTATAAAATATTCATTGTTGTCGGAGAATATTCGTTTGGTCGTGGAATATTCGTGATCGCTTGGGAATATTAAATGCGACGGTAGCAGCCCATGTGTGGGCCCCATAACGGAAAGCGATTGGAGGAAGAAAGCGACAAATATAAGTTGTTTAAAAATAAGCAGGCGTAGTTATTACCGATTACATTGTTGGAATACCCGGTGGTTAAAACACGATGTCTGGCGTTGTTACACAAAGAGATTAGACACGGTATTGCACCAATTATTGACTCTTACGTAAGAAGGCACTACTCAATAATGGTTACGATAATTCTTTATTCAAATTATTTTATTGGTTCAATAATTGTTGCGTTGATATTTATATTCTTTCATTGTTGTTTGATAATTGTCATTTACGGTATTTTCATTATCAAAGAAATAATTCATATTATCGAATAATATTATTAGATAACATTATTGGCAATGTCTAGAAAGTTCTGTCTAAGTAGAGGTTTGGTCACCTATAATTACGCGCCAGCAAGGAGAAATTCTTATTGGTAAGCCCCCTCTTTCTTGGGAACCGCACTGGTTTTCAATATTGTGATTACGTAATATTATTTGTGAATAATTAATTATTGATTCATATGATGAGGAAAATATTGATTTTATGTGGATATAGATGGAAAATTTTTAATGTGACAATTGTTGAAAATTAAAATTTTATCTTTTTACGATAAAATAATTCATTTAAATATATATTATTATATTTTAATAATATAATAATGGTGATATTTTTACAACGAATGTGGAATATATGAGTATCTGAGGAGGAAGAGTATTTTGTTGCAATAAATGTTTAAAACATGTTAAACATGTCGGTGGACCCTATTTATTGGTGAAATTTGATTATAGCCTCTAAAATCGCTTCTGTTTGTGGATTTTGGTCAATTTCGCTTGGAATTTGGGAAAACTTTCTTACGCAAAGTTGTAGAAAATTGAATTTTCTATAAAACTCATAATATTTGAATTTTTTACGACAAAAGGGCTATTTATTGTAAATTATTAAAGTTTCAGCTCAAAATAATTGATTTTTGGAAGTTTAAATTATTTTAAATAATAAAAACGTTTTTAACAAGGTAGGTGTGCTTACTAGCATGGAAAAAAAATTGAGATCAGATTGTCCAAGGTGTGCGTGAAGATTATATATATATATATATTAATATTTTAATAAATTTTACGCTTTGGTGTTCTAAGCATTTTCCTATAAATAGGGTGCTTGGGTTAGAATTGAAAATCACACCGTAAGCTGAAGTTTTCTCTCTATATTATCGAAGCGTATTCTTGTGAGTATTTTGAGTATACTTTGAGTATTACTATACAGTGAAAGTTCAAGTTATAGCCTATATTCAGTATTCCAGTTAGAAGTACTTTCTTTCCGAGGTAAGGGATATTATTTTTTTTCGTAATGATATTATTTCTTCAATATCATTATGCTGAAATATTGATCTGAAATTTTTATCAAATTTGGAACTTTTGGTGTCGAGTTACTATTCACGTATACAACACTATTCACGATATGCATTATCTTATTCACGAATCAAGACTATTCATCGAAAAATGAAAATTTTTCTTTTTCGTCAAAATATCTATTATGGATACTAGCTTTGATTGTATCCATGTTTTGATCATTCTTGAATTTTACACCACTATGATTATTTTTGAGGTATTTTTGGACGTGGATAAAACAAAGTACGAATCCTTAATCCTTAATCCTTGTCATTTTGTTTTTTGGATTGGATTCGCTTTCTAAAAAAAAAAAATATTTTCATCATCCTCGGTCTTAAATGATGATATTATGGAATATCTTTGGCTTTTGTAGTGCAAAAGATGAATGATTTCGATGAATATCTTTGGCACGTAATGCGTAGTGCAAAGATGAATGATTTACGATGAATATCTTTGGCCCGTAGTGCAAAGATGAGCAGTGTTTAGATGAATATGACCAAGGTGGTGAATGTCCTTGGCTTTTGTAGTGCAAGGATGAATATATGATTCCGGATATATATTGATTGATGTTATGAGGATAAAAATATTGATGATGGAATATTAAATTCATAGATATTAGTAGATTTTATCCTCTACGTAACTCTTCTATAAATTAATATTTTCCGCTGCGAGTATTGATTTAAAACTTGTTGTCTATTGTATTCTATTAGATTTTTTTTTCCTTGTTGAAGACCAACGATAATTTGTTCTGTATTATCTTAATCATAATATTCTTTACTGGGCTAGTTGAGCTCACAATTTTCCTTTTTGTTCCATTTTTCTTCTCAGGAGGCGAGAATGTAGCGAGTACGAGTCGGGGTATGGAATGATGGTTTTAGAGAGTTGTTTAGTAGTCCTCACCATTTATGTAAAATAATGTATCAATAATTATGATGAGGATTTATTTGTATGTGGATATTGTTTAGATGGAAATATCTGTATTTAAACTCACAGTTTTACTGTCGTAATAATAAAGTTGTAGTTGTTTCTGTACCGTGTATTGACAACTCAGAATGGGTGATGTATACCTATTTTGGGGGTGTGACACGTTGAGTCACCAACGATCAATGCCCAGGGTAATGTGCAACAGGAAGATAATAATCCTCATGAAAATAATAACACCGATGAAATGGTGAACGATGGGATGGTCAGAGGCTTTATGCAATTCATGCAACATCAGGCGAAGGCAGCTCCTGTCCAAAATGTTGGTGGAAACACTGACAACTCGCGGTCAGTCACTGCTAAGCAGTTCAAGGAACTGGGACCACCGGAGTTTTTTGGAGAGCCAAAACCACTTAAGGCGGAGATGTGGATGAAGCAGATCAACAAGATATTTGATGTCTTGGGATGCTCCGAGGAGCAAAAGGTTCCCTTTGCCACCTTCATGTTGCGTGCAGAGGCAGATTACTGGTGGGAATCTGTAAAGCGTACTCAACCTGCCGCACTAAAGATGTCTTGGGAGAAGTTCCAAGAGCTGTTCAACGACAAGTACTTCCTAAAAGTATTCGTCACATGAAAGAGGTAGAGTTCATCAAGCTTGAGCAAAACAATATGACCGTGGCGCAATACGAAGCTAAGTTTACCGAGTTATCTCGGTTTGTGTCCCACTTGGTTGATAATGAGGAGAGAATGACGCGGATGTATCTAAGAGGTTTGAAACCCGAGATACGTCAATACCTATCTCTCATAAACTGTGTTTATATTCAGATGTTGTGAATAGGGCTCAGTTATTGGAGTGCGATAATGTGTCAACCCAACCAAGAGAGAGCAGCAGACAAGTCGATAATACAAGTGGTAGTAGTTATCGAAGTGGTGACAACAAACGTGGAGGGAATCAACATGCCAGAAATGATAACCACTTCGGTGGTAATCATGGCCAAGACACTAGGAGTGGAAAGTTCAAGAAGAGAAGGTTCAGCAAAGATGGAAAGACGTCAGGACCAGCACCCGTTGTTAAGGAAGGAGAACGACCGCCTGTTATATGTTACAAATGTGGAGGGGAAGGACATATAAGTCCAAACTGCACGATGCAGTCCAAAACGTGTTATAATTGTGGAAAAGAAGGCTACCTAGCCCGATTTTTTCATGCACCAAAGTCAAGTCCAGCTGGGATGGAGGCATCAAAGGGTGTCCCAGACAAGACAAAATCGGTAGTTCAAGGGAGAGCGTTTGTCGTAACCTCCCAAAAAGCGAGGAATCCGGACGAAGTGATCACGGGTAAGTAAATTATAAACGCTTGCAAATTTTATACCTTATTCGGTACCGGTTCTACCTATTCTTTTATCTCTCTTGCTTGCCTTCAACGTTTAAATTTGACTCCGGAGAAGTTAGACTTTGACTTATCTGTTGAAAAGCCGTTAGGAGAAACCTTCATTACATGTGTTATCCAAGTCTTGGATGAGAGTCACAGTTTTGAATGATATTTCTATTGTTAATAAATTTCCTGACGTATTCTTGAAGACTTCTTTGCCTACCCTAGAGCGTGAAATTGAATTTTGTATTGACCCCAGTACAAAACCCATTTCTAAAACCTTCAAGTATTCCTTCAACTAAAACGAACGTATCATGCGCCAAAGACGTTGGCCCGAGCTGTTGAAGATTACGATCGTACCATTCAATTCCATGTGGAGATAACGAATATACGATTAGAATCGACTTTAATCGATAAAGTTAAAGCCGCTCAAAACTACATACTCAGAGCTGATGATTGTGAAGAAGAAGGTTCAAGAGGGCGTTATTTTAGAAGCAAGAATATATCGACGAAGAGAGGAAATCTCAAGCCTCGATTTTAATTGGCCCATTTAAAATCCTTAATCGAGTAGGAATTGTGGCCTATAGACTCGTTTTACCGCCAAGTATGTCGAGTATTCATAACGTTTTTCACGTATCGATGTTACGTAATTATGTGGACGATCTGAACCACATTATTGAATTAGAACTAGACGAGATAGTAGAAGATTTAACGTATGAGGAGATACGTGTTAAAATCTTGGATAAGAAGGATCGTATGCAACACTCAAAGGTTATACCACAAGAGTTAGAATCTAACGAGGTATCCTCATCTGTTCGGCATGCAAGGTACGTACGTAAATTTTGAGGGCGAAATTTCATAAGGAGGAGAGATTGTAAAATCCAAGATTTTATGAATAAATATTTAAATTTCTCGAATTTTTTTTTATGGAGTGGATTTGATATAATGTTATAGTTGTGGGTAGTATTTGAAAATTTTGCAAAGTATGCAAGTTGTTATATAATATTTTTTTTATCGGGGAAAATCCGTACGACGGCACAATCATTGGTGGACCTCGCAACGGAATTATTATCGTATTGAGAAACGACAAAATATTTTTATGAAAATAACGACGGAAGTTTTACCGTTAATACTATTGAACTACTTGGTAGTAAAAGTACAGTAATACGCGTGGTTGCATAGTAGCACACGGTATTGATTATTGATGCTTACGTGAGAAGTCACTCAGTTATACTCAATTATTTCTATAGTAATTGCTGCATCATATTTCTCATATTATTGATTCGATTATTGTCACAGTATCATCTGCATAATATGTTATATTCTTAAATCAATAATTGAGACGACAAAGTTATTCATATTATAAATTGCAATATTTACAATGTCTAGAAGATCTGTCAAGGAGAGGTTAGATAATCTAATTGCGCCCCAATAGGGAGAAATCCTTATCGGAAAGCCCCCTCTTTCCTAGGAACGACCTGGTTGATAAATATTGTGAGTTATAATATTAATGATGAATGTTATTAAAATTGAAGTTGTGTTCGGAGTTGAATTTGGAGATGCGGGCGTGATATTTGACTCCGAAACGACAAAATTAGTAAAAATAGTCTATAAAAACAAAAAATTTCGGGATTCACTATTTGGTTAAAAAGTCAACAATTAACTTTTTCGGGAAAAGTGAAACTTCAAAATTAGCAACCTTAAGTTTAACTCCAGAAATTCCCAAATCTTGGCAGGATCTTACACATGTTAACATAAGCTTCCAGTTTAAATTTCATGGTCATCGGAGTTATAGAACTCCGGTTATAGCGTTTTTCGTCAAAAAAACCTAAATATTAAAATGGTCATAACTTGCTCATTTTAAGTTGGAATGGGCTCATTTTTGGACAGTATGTTCTTTATACCATATAATTTCATTTCCTAAAAGGCCAGAATTTTTCTCATAATTTAAGTGGGCGAAATATCCCCTCTAAAAATCTGGACAGTATCATTTCGGTAATTTCCAGCTTTTTCATCCTTTACAAAAATAAGTCCACACGAAAATTTACAACACATTTTCCAGTGATTCCACTTAGAGATGCTACAAACTCATAGATCTAACTCTAGAACTGAACCACACTCAAAAATTCAAAATATAATAGGAGATATGGTCAATTGAATTTCATGTTCTATTTTCACCAAAATCTGATTTTTCAACCCTTTGTGATTTCTAAGAAACTTTCATGTTTTCACATATTAACCAACATAACTTATCATAACACTTACTAATACCACATATACCCATGATTTTCATTAGTACAATGCTTTTATTATGACTTTCATCATAATCCACATAAACAATTCATTTTCATAATTTAACAAGGAATGAAATACAAAGGATCATTCACCATGCATGTGGTAATCCATATAGACATGTTATTCCAACAGAATAATAAAGAATGAAATAACAGAAGGATTCACCATGCATGCGATAGAGACCTCACAAACAGGTTATTCCCAACAGAATAATAAAGACGGAACCAGTCAGACGTAAAACGCATGCATGAGGATATTCCAATGAGAATAATAAAGAGCGGAACCAGTCCCCAAAAACGCATGCACAGGATATTCCAACAGAATAATAAAGAATTGAATAACAACAGAAATCACCATGCATGCGATAAATCGCACAGACATGTTATTCCAACAGAATAATTAATGGAACCAGGTCAGGCGCAATACGCACCGACAGGATATTCCCACATAATCATAAAGAACGGAATAATAGAAGAATTTCACCATGTATGTGGTACTTCGCATAAACAGGTTATTCCAACATAATTATAAAGAATGGAATAATAGAAGTTCTCTTCATGAATACGAAAGAATAACACCCCTTATGAGTACAACAAATAATATCCCTTACACAATAATGATATCCCTTACCTTAGGAAGAAACTGAATATTGGAGTAGAGAGGTAGCAGACTTCTCTTCTTCTTTCTCTCTATAGCTTCTCCATCTATAATTTCTCTATAATAATTGCTCTATATCTTTAGTGAATTGGTGAGAAATGAAGAAGAATGAGCTTCTATTTATAAGAAAACATAGTTTTGATAATTGCACGTTTTAGGGCTCGAAATATTACAGTACAATACCTTCATCTTTTTCGTCCTTTTTAATTTAGTCCTGCAAGTATTATCAAAATTGCAACACCTCCCCTAAAAGTAAATCATGTGACTCAATATTTCTAGACATGTAAAAATACGAATTACAGTACAGTACCTCCATCTATACCTCTATTTTTAACTTAGTCATGCAAGTATTATCAATCTTGCACCAACTCCCCTAATAATAACAAGAATGTGAATCAATAGTACACACATGTGAACAAATATTTATTATCGTGTGAATTAATAGCAATCAATTGCTCATTTATCTGGTTAATTACCCGACTGGTCAATATAACCTCCAGACATCAATTTTTATCGAAATAAATGTCGATTTTTACTAACACAAATAATTCTAACACAATAAACTATTTTTATCAAAAATATAAATTTTGAAATTTCGAAGTTTGACTTTTCTCGAAAAAGTCAACTGTTGACTTTTTAACCAAATAGTAAATCCCGGAAAATTTTGTGTTTATAGACTATTTTTACTAATTTCGTCGTTCCGGACTCAAATATCATGTCTGCGTCTCCAAATTCAACTCCGAACACAACTTCAATTTTAATAACATTCATCATTAATATTATAACTCACAATATTTATCAACCAGGTCGTTCCCAGGAAAGAAGGGGTTTTTCGATAAGGATTTCTCCCTATTAGCGCGCAATTAGATTATGTAACCTCTTCTTGACAGAACTTCTAGATATTGTAAATATTGTAATTTATAATATGAATAACTTTGTCATCTCAATTATTGATTTAATAAAATAACATTTTATGCAGATGATACAGTGACAATAATCGAATCAATAATATGAGAGATATGATGCAGCAATTACTGTAGCAATAATAGAGTATAACTGAGTGACTTCTCACGTAAGCATCAATAATCAATACCGTGTGCTACTATGCAACCACGCGTATTACTGTACTTTTACTACCAGGTATTTTATGACAATTTGCTTACTTTGAAAAAAAATTCAAATACTACCCACAACTATAACACTATCTCAAATCCACACCATAATATTAAAAAAATATTTTGAGAATATTAAATATTTATTCATAAAATCTGGGCTCTCACAATCTCCCCTCCTTATGGAATTTCGCCCTCGAAATTTACGTACGTACCTGGTATTTGAAGAGATGAGAATACCTTGCTTTCTTTTCGGATTGTACCTTCCCGGTTATTTTCGCTCTATCATGATATTCTCATTTCTCATCTCCTGTATTTCAAATATTATTCTAAAATATAGTTTCAAAATAAGGGTTAATTGACATATCACATATCATCCCTATACTCTGACCGACCAATTAAATACCAAATAAACTTAGGTAGGTCATACTAGCGAAGGAATTCCCCGTCTCTCCCCTCCTAGTTCTTGTCTCACATCTCTGCCAGGGATCATATCCCTAAGCTTTGATACCAACTGTGACGCCCCCAAAATAGGTACACGTCACCCATTCTGAGTCGCCAGATACATGGTACATAATTCAAATACAACTTAATTATACAACAGTCGTGTAAAATACGACAGAACATAAGCTGAGAGTTTAAACATGAATATTGTCTTCTAGACAATATCCACACCCAATGGAGTCCTCGTTACATTTATTATCACACTATCTCACAGAATAGTGAGGACTACTAATGCTATCATCTGGACCGTCACTCCATTCCCCGACTAGTCCGGGCTACGTTCTCATTTTCTGAAGAGAACAGTGAAAGAAAGGGTGAGCTCAACTAGCCCAGTAAGAAATATTATGACTAAGATAATGCAGAATGAATTATCATTAGCCTTCAACAATGTTAAACTGATAAAATACAATAGACATCAAGTTTAACTACAGCGGAACAAGCAATCCATTAGAAGAGTCAAGTAGAACATGATATCTACTATCTTCTATGATATTAATTTTTATCACTGTAATACTCATCAACAGTTCTTTGTTATACCCAAAACAAAGAGAACTCTCATCACCTGTCTTCACCTGAACCACCACGGGTTATAATTAAATTCACAATTCATATTTATAATCAGTTAAATCAACAGTTTCCCCTTGCCACAAAGGCTTAATAGAACGTCTACTCAATATCCTTACCCCAAAGGCTAAAGATATTCAAATGTAATAACAATGATCATACCAATCAGTTTTCTACCTTTGCACTACGTGCAAAGATATTCAACTATAAAACCAATCATTTGAGACTCAAATTTTAATAAATAATTCCCATCATCGAATCATCCCTGCACTACGGGCCAAGGATATTCGTTAGTATCATCAGTGGTCATGATCATGTCATACACCTGTCCATCTTTGCACTACGGGCCAAAGCTATCAATTAACAATTCATCTTTGCACGTAAGCCAAAGATATACAACTGTAAAACAAATAATCAACAGTCCATCTTTGCACGTAAGCTAAAGACGACTTTCATCACAATATAAACATTAAGATGATATGATATAAGCATTAATCAAACGAAATCAAGGATAAATATTAAAAACTTTAAATTTATCCAAGCATTATCAATCACTTAATAAAATCATAATCTAATATTGTTTATATTATAACAATATTTTAATAACTTCTTAAACTTATAAACAATTTATTTTAATTGTTTACACTTTAACAAATAATGCATTTAATCATTCAAAAATGTCATACTCATAAGATTTCATCACCAAAGATCAAATCCCTCATCAACAATCTGCATATACTTTATATAGGATTTCCAAGCCATAAAATCCTATTTTCCAACTTTGTTACTTCATATAACATATTTAACTCATTTACTCATAACTAGATTATTTTCATGAAAAATACAAAATCAGTCCCAAAAATATTTCTTTTTTGGGATTAAGTATAATATAGTCCCATATTGAACATATATTTTTCTCGGAATTTTTAAAATTCATTTACTATTTTTCAAAAATCAATTTCTAATTAATTCTTTAAGAAATTAGCTACCTTAAGTTTAACTCCAGAAATTCCCAAATCTTGGCAGGATCTTACACATGTTAACGGGAGCTTCCAGTTTAAATTTTATGCTCATCGGAGCTATAAAACTCCGGTTATAGCATTTTTCGTCGAAAAAACCTAAGTATTAAAATGTTCATAACTTGCTCATTTTAAGTCGGAATGAGCTCATTTTTGGACAGTATGTTCTTTATACCATATACTTTCATGTCCCAAAAGGCCAAAAATTTTCTCATAATTTAAGTGGAGAAAATATCCCCTCTAAAAATCTGGACAGTATCATTTCGGTAATTTCCAGCTTTTTCATCCTTTACAAAAATAAGTCCACACGAAAATTTACAACACATTTTCCAGTGATTCCACTTAGAGATGCTACAAACTCATAGATCTAACTCTAGAACTTAACCACACTCAAAAATTCAAAATATAATAGGAGATATGGTCAATTGAATTTCATGTTCTATTTTCACCAAAATCTGATTTTTCAACCCTTTGTGATTTCTAAGAAACTTTCATGTTTTCACATATTAACCAACATAACTTATCATAACACTTACTAATACCACATATACCCATAATTTTCATTAGTACAATGCTTTTATTATGACTTTCATCATAATCCACGTAAATAGTTCATTTCCACAATTTAACAAGGAATGAAATACAAAGGATCATTCACCATGCATGTGGTAATCCACATAGACAGGTTATTCCAACAGAATAATAAAGAATGGAATAACATAAGGATTCACCATGCATGCAATAGAGACCGCACAGACAGGTTATTCCCAACAAAATAATAAAAGGCGGAACGAGTCCAACGTAAACGCATGCACGAGGATATTCAGCAGAATAATAAAGAATTGAATAACAACAGAAATCACCATGCATGCGATAAATCTCACAGACATGTTATTCCAACAGAATAATTAATGGAACCAGGTCAGGCGCAATACGCACCGACAGGATATTCCTACATAATCATAAAGAACGAAATAATAGAAGAATTTCACCATGTATACGGTACTTCGCATAAACAGGTTATTCCAACATAATTATAAAGAATGGAATAATAGAAGTTCTCTTCATGAATACGAAAGAATAACACCCCTTACGAGTACAACAAATAATATCCCTTACACAATAATGATATCCCTTACCCAGGAGAAACCGAATCTTGGAGTAGAGAGGTAGCGAGACTTCTCTCTTCTTCTTTCTCTATAGCTTCTCCCTCTATAATTTCTCTATAATAATTGCTCTATAACTTTATTGAATTGGTGAAAAATGAAGAAGAATGAGCTTTCTATTTATAGGAAAACATAGTTTCGATAATTGCACATTTTGGGGCTCAAAATATTACAGTACAATACCTTCATCTTTTTCGTCCTTTTTAATTTAGTCCTGCAAGTATTATCAAACTTGCACCACCTCCCCTAATAGTAAATCATGTGACTCAATAGTAAATCATGTGACTCAATATTTCTAGACATGTAAAAATACGAATTACAGTATAGTACCTCCATCTATACCTCCATTTTTAACTTAGTCATGCAAGTATTATCAATCTTGCACCAACTCCCCTAATAGTAACAAGAATGTGAATCAATAGTACACACATGTGAACAAATAGATATAATCGTGTGAATTAATAGCAATCAATTGCTCATTTATCCGGTTAATTACCCGACTGGTCAATATAACCTCCAGACATCAATTTTTATCGAAATAAATGTCGATTTTCACTAACACAAATAATTCTAACACAATAAACTATTTTTATCAAAAATATAAATTTTGAAATTTTGAAGTTTGACTTTTCTCGAAAAAGTCAACTGTTGACTTTTTAACCAAATAGTGAATCCCAGAAAATTTTGTGTTTATAGACTATTTTTACTAATTTCGTCGTTCCGGACTCAAATATCACGTCCGCGTCTCCAAATTCAACTCCGAACACAACTTCAATTTTAATAACATTCATCATTAATATTATAACTCACAATATTTATCAACCAGGTCGTTCCTAGGAAAGAGGGGGCTTTTCGATAAGGATTTCTCCCTATTGGCGCACAATTAGATTATCTAACCTCTCCTTGACAGAACTTCTAGACATTGTAAATATTGTAATTTATAATATGAATAACTTTGTCGTCTCAATTATTGATTTAATAAAATAACATCTTATACAGATGATACAGTGACAATAATCGAACCAATAATATGAGAGATATGATGCAGCAATTACTGTAGCAATAATTGAGTATAACTGAGTGACTTCTCACGTAAGCATCAATAATCAATACTGGTGTGCTCTTATGCAACCACAGCGTATTCATTGCATTTTTTTACTAGGGTATTTTATGACAACTTGCTTACTTTTAAAAAAAATTCAAATACTACCCACAACTATAACACTATCTCAAATCCACACCATAATATTTCGAGAAAATTAAATATTTATTCATAAAATCTGGGGTCTCACAGTTGGTGCAAGATTGATAATACTTGAATGACTAAGTTAAAAATAGAGGTATAGATGAAGGTACTATACTGTAATTTGTATTTTCACATGTCTAGGACTATTGAGTCACATGATTTACTATTCATTCACATGATTTACTATTAGGGAGGTGGTGCAAGTTTGATAATACTTGCAGGACTAAATTAAAAATGAAGGAAAAGATGAAGGTATTGGTACTGTAATATTTCGAGCCCCAAAATGTGCAATTATCGAAACTATATTTTCCTATAAATAGAAGCTCATTCTTCTTCATTTCTCACCAATTCACTAAAGCTATAGAGAAATTATTATAGAGAAAAATTATAGAGAAAAGCTATAGAGAGAAGATCTATAGAGAAAAAGAAGAAGAGAAGTCTACTGTCTCACTACTCCTATATCCAGTTTCTTTCAAAGGTAAGGGTATTATTTCTTTCTTATTCATGAAGAGAACTTCTGTTATTCCATTCTTTATTATTCATTGGAATAACTCAGATATCGCCAGATACCCTATACTTAGTGAAATCCTCTATTATTCCATTCTATATTATTTCATTGAATAACTTTTTTTCACAATACCGCATATATGGTGAAATTCTTCTATTATTCCATTCTATATTATTATGTTGGAATACCTGTTTATGCTAAGCACCGCATACATGGTGAAATTCTTCTATTATTAGTTCTTTATTATTCGCGTTCGGAATATATCCGCTTAAGTCTTAAATTTACCTCGACTGGTTTCATTTATTATTTCGTTGGAATAACTCAGTATACGTGACATAGTATACTTGGTGATGTCTGTTGTTATTCCATTCTTTAATATTCATTGGAATATTCTGTCACATGTGTTTTGGGACTGGTTAAAATCTTTATTATTACATTGGAATAACTCGTGATACCCCAAAATAGGTATACAACACCCATTACGAGTCACCAAATACATGGAGTGCAGAAAGCAAACTACAACTTCAATAATACAAATAAATGTATATAATACGACAACACATACTGTGAGTTTAAATACAAATATTGTCTTCTAGACAATATCCACACCCAAATGAGTCCTCATTACAATTATTCATACATTATTTTATAAAAATAGTGAGGACTGCTACAACAACTTTCTAGAACCATCACTCCATACCCCGACTAGATCCTGCTATGTTCTCACCTCCTGAGAAGAAAAATGGAACAAAAAGGAAAAGGGTGAGCTCAACTAGCCCAGTAAAGAATATTATGACTAAGATAATATACAACAAATTATTGTTAGTCCTCAACAGGGAAAAATCTGATAAAATATAATAGACAACATGTAAGACCCCGAAATTTATTTAAATAAAAAGGAATTTCCTTTATTTATTATTTTGAAATAGTAAGGGTGGATTTGATTAATATGATTAGTTATGGGTAAAATGCGCAAATATTTTAAATAAGCAAGTGGTAATATAATATTCATTATTGTCGGAGAATATTCGTTTGGTCGTGGAATATTAAATCTTTTGTGAGAATATTAAATGCGACGGTAGTGACCCATGTGTGTGGGCCCCATAACGGAAAGCGATTGGAGGAAGAAAGCGACAAAAATAAGTTGTTTAAAAATAATAAGCGTAGTTATTACTGATTTTTAATTGTTGGAATACCCTATTGGTTAAAACACGAATACGCGTTATTGCACAAGAAGGCACTGTATTGCACCAATTATTGATTCTTACGTGAAGAAGACACTACTCAATAATGGTTACAAATGATAATTCTTATTCAAAGATTTTATTTTATTGATTCAATAATTGTTGTATTGATATTTTATATTCTTTGTTGTTTCAATAATTGTCATTACACAAGATTTTTTTCATTATCGAACCAATAATTCATATTATCCGAATAATATTATTAGATAACATTATTGGCAATGTCTAGAAAGTTCATCTAAGGAGAGGTTTGGTCACCTAATTGCGCGCCAAGAAGGAGAAATTCTTATTGGAAAGCCCCCTCTTCCTGAACCGCCACGGTTGTCAATATTGTGATTCGTAATATTATTTGTGAATAATTAATTATTGATTCATATGATGAGGAAAATATTGATTTTATGTGGATATAGATGGAAAATTTTTATAGTGACAATTGTTGAAAATTAATATTTTATTTTATTTTTGATAAAATAATTCATTTAAATATATTATTTTAATAATATATTAACGATGATATTTTTATGATGAATGTGGGATATATGAGTATATGTGGAGGAGGAGTATTTTGTTACCAAAAATGTTTAAAACATGTTAAACATATCAATTGGACCCCATTTATTGATGAAATTTGATTATAGCTTTGTAAAATCGCCCATTTGTGGATTTGGTCAATTTTCTGTTTGGAATTTGGAAAACATTTCTTCTGTAAAGTTGTAGAGAATTGAATTTCCTATAAAAACTCATGAGATTCGAATTTTCTGGCAAAAGGGCTATTTATTGTGAATTATTGAAGTTAGAAGCTCAAAATAATTGATTTTGGAAGTTTAAATTATTTTAAATTAGAAAAACGTTTTTTAAATGTTTTTGGGCATCTTTAACATGTGTTGATGGCTGAGATCAGATTGTCTAGATGGGCGAGAGAATTTATTAAATATATTAATATTATATTAAATTTTTACGCTTTTGGTGTTCTAAGCAATTTCTATAAATAGGTGCTTAGGTTAGAATTGAAAATCACACGTAAGCTGAAGTTTTTCTCTCTATATTATCGAGCGTATTCTTGTGAGTATTTTGAGTATACTTTGAGTATTGCTATACTGGTGCAAGTTCAAGTCATAACCTATATCAGGTGTTTCAATTTAAAGCATCTGTCTTTTCGAGGTAAGGGATATTATTTTTTTCAGTAATGATATTATTTCTTCAATATCATTATCTTTGAAATATTGATCTGAAGTTTTTATCAAATTTAGAACCTTTGTGTGTCGGGGTTACTTATTCACGTATACTGTGACTATTCACGATATGGTACTATTCACGAATACTAACCTTTATTCATCGAAAAATAAAATTTTTCTTTTCGTCCAAAATATCTATTCTGGATACTAGCTTTGATTGTATCCATGTTTTGATCATTCTTGAATTTTACACCACTATAATTATTTTTGAGGTATTTTTGGACGTGGATAAAACAAAGTACGAATCCTTAATCCTTGTCATTTTGTTTCACTGGATTCGTTTCTTTAAAAAAATATTTTTCATCATCCTCAGTCTTAAATGATGATATTATTGAATATCTTTGGCCTGTAGTGCAAAGATGAATGATTTATGATGAATATCTTTGGCCCGTAGTGCAAAGATGAATGATTTCTGATGAATATCTTTGGCCTGTAGTGCAAAGATGAATGATTTCTGATGAATATCTTTGGCCCGTAGTGCAAAGATGAACAGGTGTTTAGATGAACATGACCAACTGGTGAATGTCCTTGGCCTGTAGTGCAAGGATGAATTTTTGATCTCAGATATATATTGATTGATGTTACAGGGATAAAAATAGACGATGAACTTTAAAATTCATACATAGAAGATAGTAGTTTGCATTCTCTACTTAACTCTTCTAATGAATTATTATTTCCGCTGCGAATATTGATTTAAAACTTGTTGTCTATTGTATTCTATTATATTTTTCCCTGTTGAAGACTAACGATAATTTTGTTGTATATTATCTTAGTCATAATATTCTTTTATTGGGCTAATCGAGCTCACCCTTTTTCTTTTGTTCCATTTTTCTTCTCTCGGGAGGCGAGAATATAACTTGAAATGCTAGCGGGGTATGGAATGAAAGTTCTAGGGAGAGTTGTTTAGTAGTCCTCACCATTTTTGTAAAATGATGTATCAATAATTATGATGGAGATTTATTTGGGTATGTATATTGTCTAGAAGACAATAATTGTATTTAAACTCACAGTATATATGTTGTCGTATTTTGCACGACAAATGTATTAATAAAGTTGTAGTTATTTCTCGGACCATGTATTTGGCGACTCGAGAATGGGTTGGGTGGAATGGACCTATTTTGGGGGGCGCCACGATTGGTATCGATGCTTAGGGATATGATATCTGGCGGAGTTCGTGGAATAGAACTAGGAGGGAGAGACGAGTAAATCCTTCGCAAGTGTGTCCTACCTAAGCTTATTTGTTAGTTAGTCGAAGATATAGGGATATTATGTGATATATTGATTTCTTAATTAACCCTTGTTTTATGACAGTATTTGAGAATGTCGACTGAGAATATTAATAGTGGAGTAAATGAGACCGTGGAGATGCATGTATTTACCAACGAGGAGAACCTGCAACAGGCTGGCAATGTACCTCATGTGAACAACACCACTGAGCAGATGATGAACGAGGGGATGTTTAGAAGTTTTTTGCAGTTCATGCAAAATCAGACGAGGGAGACTCGTGTTCAAAACATAGGAGGAAATGATAGCAATTCACGGGTTGTCACAAATGCAAGCGATCAAAGAGTTGGGACCACCGAATTTAAAGGAAAGCTTCGATCCGATCATGGCAGAAACATGGGTCAAGCAAATTACCAAGATATTCGATGTCTTGGGATGCACGGAGAACAGAAGGTTCCATTCGCCACCTTTATGTTCCGTGGCGAAGCGCAGACTCTTGGTGGGAGTCGTGAAGCGTTCCATCCAATTGCTGGCCAAGATGTCTTGGGAGACGTTTGAAACTATTTAATGACAAATACTTTTCTTGAAAGTGTTCGTCATATATGAAGGAAGTGGAGTTTATTAGACTGGAGCGACGAACAACATGGCGGTGTCTCTCAAGATGAGGCGAAGTTTCATGAGTTGTCGAGTTTGCACCTCATTTGGTGGAGAATGAGGAACGATAACGCTGGATGTTTCGAGAGGTTTGAAACCCGGCATACGTTAGTATCTCACTTCTCATAAATTTTCTCTCTATTCAGATGTTGTCAACAGGGCTCAGTTATTAGAGCGAGATAACATGTACGTTCAACCGAGGGACCATAACCAGGATCATACCGAAGATAGCAGTCATCAGAATAACGATAACCAAGCGGAGAAAGAAGAATACGGACAAAGGCGATAACCACTTTGGTGGTAATCGTGGCCATGAAAATAGAAGAAGCGAGTCGGGAGGAGATTTTAAAAAGAGGAGATTCAACAACGATCATGTGAAGACGAAGGCGTCGGCCAAGTGAAGAATGGTTCAAGGGAGAGAAGCGACCACCATATTATATGCTATAAATGCGGGAAAGATGGACATATCGGTCCAAAGCGCCCACAGCATTCGGTATGCTATAATTGTGGAAAGGAAGGACATATAGCTCGAGAGTGTCTACAGAAGCGAAACCAAGTCCAATGAGGATGGTGACTCAAAAGGATGTCCTAAAAGAAAAGTCAAGTCTGCGGTTCCTAGAAACGGCGTTTGTCGTGGCCTCCAGGTCAAAATGCGAGAACCCGAACGAAGTTTAGCACGGGTTAGTTAATTATAAATTCTTGCGAAGTTTATACCTTACTAGATACGGTTCTACCCATTCTTTTATCTCTTTGCTTTGCGCTCAACGTTTGAACTTGACTACGGAGAAATTAGACTTTGACCTATTTATGGAGACTCAGTTAGAGAAACTTTCATTACATCCGTTGTTTAGAAATCTTGCTTGATTCAGTTGGCACTATCACATTACCGTTAACCTTATTTCTATAGAGATATTTGCTTTTGATGTGATTTTAAGGTTAACTACTCATCATGCCGAAATTGATTACTTTTCGTAAGGTTGTTAGTTTTCATATTCTAAGCAACTTTGTTATTCAATTCAAGCAACCAAACCATTGAAGTCAAACTCTTTCATATTAAATTATAAAGCCATTTGTTTATTGAAAACGAATGTCAAGCTTTCTTAGTCCATGTTATGGATTTGAATAAAGACACGTCGATTTGAATAATATTCCCTGTTGTTATTGATTTTTCCCGACGTATTTCTAAAGAATTTCTTGGCCTACTCCAGATTGTGATATTGAATTTGTATCGACTTTAAATCCCAAGACAAAACCCATTTCTAAAATCTCATATCGAATGGCTCCTATTGAACTTGAGGAGTTAAAAACCCAATTGTAGAAGTTGATACCGAGCCTCTATCCGGTGACTTCCTTTGTGGATTATACCGCCGGACTCTCGTAGGGACACCATATTCGATGCGATAGTAAACCGATATGTGTCATTGTAACGTTCTATCCAAGATTGGGATGTGAGTCACGATTAAGAACAACCTAAGTCAGTAATCGAAAATCGTAGTTTTGGGCTTAAATTTGGTTAGTATCGGAGATTCGTTGAAAGATATTCTCGAATCGCTATTCCATTAACGCAATTTGACTCGTAGAGATACAAAATTCGAATGGAGCAAAAATGTGGGAAGAGCTTCAAGAACTCAAGAGGAGACTCATTTCAAAGACATGTTCGACCATGCCATCCTAGAAAAGCGAACGTGGTGGTGACGTGTTGAGTAGAAGATCGATATACAAACGAAAGTACGATATTGTCAAAAACTAATTTCAGTATAATTTATAAATAATAGAGATGGAGATGAAAACTTTAGGTACCCACGTGATGATATCTGAGTATAATCGACTTTAATCGATAAAGTTAAAAGTTTTCAAGCCACACACCGGAGTGATGAATTTGAAGAAGAAGGTGCAAGAAGTTGTTATTTCAAAAACGAGAATCGGTGAGGTGAGGAAAGCTCAAACCTTCGATTTATTAATCCATTTGAAATTCTCGATTGAATAGAGCGTGGCCTATAGACTGCTTTTTCGCCAAGTATGGCGCGTGTTCATAACGTTTTTCACGTATCGATGTTACGTAAATATGTGGACGACCCGAACCACGTCATTGAGTTAGAACAGGACACGAGATAGTGAAGACTTAACGTACGAGGAGGTACCTGTCAAGATCTTGGATAGGAAAGAACATGTCCTATGTACCGAGGTTATACCACAAGTTAAAGTTTTGTGGAGAAACCATGCTATTGAGGAAATAACCTGGGAGTTGGAAACGAAAATGAAAGCGAGGTATTTTCATCTTTTGAAACTGTGTACGTCACGTCAATTTCGAGGACAAAATTTCATAAGGAGGGGAGGTTGTAAGACCCCGAAATTTATTTAAATAAAAAGGAATTTCCTTTATTTATTATTTTGAAATAGTAAGGGTGGATTTGATTAATATGATTAGTTATGGGTAAAATGCGCAAATATTTTAAATAAGCAAGTGGTAATATAATATTCATTATTGTAGGAGAATATTCGTTTTGGTCGTGGAATATTAAATGCATCGCTTTGGGAATATTAAATGATTTGCTGCTAGTATGACCATGTGTGGGCCCCATAACTGAAAGCGATTGGAGGAAGAAAGCGACAAAAATAAGTTGTTTAAAAATACTAGCAGTAGTTGTTATTCAGATTTACATCGTTGGAATACCCGGTGGTTAAAACACAAGAATACGCGTTATTGTTACAAGAAGACACTGCAGTATTGCACCAATTATTGATTCTTACGTGAAGAAGACACTACTCAATAATGGTTACGAAGTAATTCTTATTCAAAGATTTTATTTTATTGATTCAATAATTCTTTGCATTGATATTTTATATTCTTCATTGTTTCAATAATTGTCATTTACAAGATTTTTCATTATCGAACCAATAATTCATATTATCCGAATAATATTATTAGATAACATTATTGGCAATGTCTAGAAAGTTCTATCTAAGGAGAGGTTTGGTCACCTAATTGCTACCAAAGAAGGAGAAATTCTTATTGGAAAGCCCCTCTTCCTGAGGCGCTGGTTGTCAATATTGTGATTCTGTAATATTATTTGTGAATAATTAATTATTGATTCATATGATGAGGAAAATATTGATTTTATGTGGATATAGATGGAGAAAAATTTTATAGTGACAATTGTTGAAAATTAATATTTTATTTTATTTTTTGATAAAATAATTCATTTAAATATATTATTTTAATAATATATTAACGATGATATTTTTATGATGAATGTGGGATATATGAGTATATGTGGAGGAGGAGTATTTTTGTTACCAAAAATGTTTAAAACATGTTAAACATATCGGTGGACCCCATTTATTGACTGAAATTTGATTATAGCCTGTAAAATCGCCCATTTGTGGATTTCGGTCAATTTCTGTTTGGAATTTGGAAAACATTTCTTCTGTAAAGTTGTAGAGAATTGAATTTCCTATAAAACTCGCGAGATTGAATTTTTACGGCAAAAGGGCTATTTATTGTGAATTATTGAAGTTCAAGCTCAAAATAATTGATTTTTGGAAGTTTAAATTATTTTAAATTAGAAAACGTTTTTAAATGTTTTTGGGCATCTTTAACATGTGTTGATGGCTGAGATCAGATTGTCTAGATGGGCGAGAGAATTTATTAAATATATTAATATTATATTAAATTTTCGCTTTGGTGTTCTAAGCAATTTCTATAAATAGGTCTTTAGGTTAGAATTGAAAATCACACACGTAAGCTGAAGTTTTTCTCTCTATATTATCGAGCGTATTCTTGTGAGTATTTTGAGTATACTTTGAGTATTGCTATATCGGTGCAAGTTCAAGTCATAACCTATATCAGGTGTTTCAACTAAAATCTTGTCTTTCGAGGTAAGGGATATTATTTTTTTCGTAATGATATTATTTCTTCAATATCATTATCTTTGAAATATTGATCTGAAGTTTTTATCAAATTTAGAACCTTTGGTGTGGGGGTTCTTATTCACGATACTCAAGTATTTATTCACGTATATGGTACTATTCACGAATACGCCTTTATTCATGAAAAATAAAATTTTTCTTTTCGTCAAAATATCTATTCGGATACTAGCTTTGATTGTATCCATGTTTTGATCATTCTTGAATTTTACACCACTATAATTATTTTTGAGGTATTTTTGGGCGTGGATAAAACAAAGTACGAATCCTTAATCCTTGTCATTTTGTTTCCTTTGGATTCGTTTCTTTAAAAAAATATTTTTCATCATCCTCGGTCTTAAATGATGATATTATTGAATATCTTTGGCACAGTAGTGCAAAGATGAATGATTTATGATGAATATCTTTGCCCGTAGTGCAAAGATGAATGATTTTCGATGAATATCTTTGGCTGTAGTAGTAAAAGATGAATGATTTCGATGAATATCTTTGGCCGTAGTGCAAAGATGAAGCAGTGTTTAGATGAACATGACTAATCGGTGAATGTCCTTGGCCTCAGTAGTGCAAGGATGAATTTTGATCTCGAGATATATATTGATTGATGTTACGGGGATAAAAATAGGCGATGAACTTTAAAATTCATACATAGAAGATAGTAGTTTGCATTCTCTACTTAACTCTTCTAATGAATTATTATTTTCATTGCGAATATTGATTTAAAACTTGTTGTCTATTGTATTCTATTATATTTTTCCTGTTGAAGACTAACGATAATTTTGTTGTATATTATCTTAGTCATAATATTCTTTCTTGGGCTAGTCGAGCTCACCCTTTTTCTTTTTGTTCCATTTTTCTTCTCGTGAGGCGAGAATATAACGAAGATGCAGTGGGGTATGGAATGAAAGTTCTAGGGAGAGTTGTTTAGTAGTCCTCACCATTTTGTAAAATGATGTATCAATAATTATGATGGAGATTTATTTGGGTATGTATATTATCAGAAACAATAATTGTATTTAAACTCACAGTATATATGTTGTCGTATTTTGCACGACAAATGTATTAATAAAGTTGTAGTTATTTCTGGACCATGTATTTGGCGACTCAGAATGGGTTGGGTGGAATGGACCTATTTTGGGGGCGTCACACAACAAGTTTTAGATCAACAACTGCAGCGGAAACAACAATCCATTAGAAGAGTCAAGTAGAGAATGAGTTCTACTTTCTTCTAAGATTTAAAAGTCCATCATCAATATTTTATCCCTGTAACATCCCTGTAACAACAATCAATATACATCTTTAATCAAATATTCATCTTTTCACTACAGGCCAAAGATATTCATTGTATCACCAGTTGGTCATGTTCATCTCAACACCTATTCATCTTTGCACTACGGGCCAAAGATATTCATCAGTTAATCATTCATCTTTGCACTACAGGCCAAAGATATTCAGTAATATCATCATTTAGGACTGAGGATGATGAAAAATATTTTACATAAAACGAATCCAGAGAAAGAGAAGGACAAATATTAGGAATTCGTATAACAGTTTATCCAAGATCAACAATACTCCATAATAACCAATTTTGAAGCAGAATTCAAAAATAACGATCAAAAAATGGATACAATCAAAGATAGTAACCATAATAGACATCTTGGACAAAAAGAAGAAATTTCATTTTTCGATGAATAATGCCGTATTCGTGAATAGTGCCGTATACGTGAATAGTAATCTCGACACAAAAAGTTCTAAATTTGATTAAAAGTTCAAACTAATATTTCGACATAATGATATTTAAGAAAATAATATCATTTAAGAAGAAAATAACATCTCTTACCTCAAAATAACCGTACTTCTGACTGAATTTCGGATATAAAGCCGACAGAAACTTGAACGGAATAGCAACTCTCAAAGTATCAGAATACTCACTAAAATATGCTCGACAATATAGAGAGAAAGAAAACTTTTTTCTGGTGTGATTTTCAATTCTAACTTCGCCCTCTATTTATAGGAAAATGTTAGAACGTCATAGGAGACAAAAATAATTAAATAATATTTTTATTAATCAAACTTCTACGCATGCTAGCCATCAAAGACCAGCATGCCACTCTTGAAAAATCCCAGCAGCCCTCATGCTTTAAATCACAAAAGTGGGTCCCACCCATAAATTAATAAAAATCATTTTATTTTCTGAAACTTTAACAATTCATAGAAAATAGACCAGTTATCAGAAAAATACGAATTTTATGTCCATTCTGCCTGAAATCGAATTCTCTACAACTTTTTAGCTTTGAGTTTTTCCAAATTCCAAACTGAAAATATCCGAAATCCATAAACGGATGATTTTTAATACTTCCCTTCCGATAAAATACTTGATAAAATACCTCAGCATTAATTCTTTCATTTATAACCACATAAAATAAATAAATCCATCATTTATATCCACATCAAATAAATATTTTCTTATTATATAAATCAATAATTAATTATTCACAAATAATATTACAGAATCACAATTATGACAACCAAGCAGTTCTCAGGAAAGAGGGGCTTTTCAATAAGGATTTCTCCTTACTGGCGTGCAATTAAATTATCTAACCTCTCCTCGACAGAACTTTCTAGACATTGCCAATAATGTTATCTAATAATATTATTCAAATAATATGAATTATTGATCTGATAATGAAAAATATTGTGCAGTGACAATTATTGAAACAATAATAATATAAACTAACAATACAACAATTATTGAATCAATAACATAAAATATTGAACAGTAACTACTGTAACAATTATTGAGTAGTGCCTTCTTACGTAAGAATCAATAATTCAACAATATTGTGCAATACCGTGTGCTACTATTCAACCACGCATATTACTGTATTTTAACCACCAGGTAACCCAACAGTGTTAACGGTAACAATTTACGCCGTTATTTATAAAATTCAAACTTTGTCGTTTTTCTTTATCCAACCGTTTTCCGTAATAGGGCCCACAAATGACTGCGCCGTCGTACGGAGATTCCCGACAAAAAGAATATTCCACGACCAAACGAATATTCTCTGACAACAATGAATATTTTATAACCACTTGCTTATTTTGTAAACTTTGCACATTTCACCCATAACCAAAGCATTATATCAAATTAACACCTTATTAATTTAGAATAATGAATAGAAGAAAATTCAATTTTATTATAATAAGTTGGGGTCTTACATAACCTGTCTATGCGAAGGCATGCATGGTGATTTCTATTGTTATTCCATTCTTTATTATTTTGTTGGAATAACCTGTCTATGTGGATTACCACATGCATGGTGAATGATCCTTTGTATTCATTCCTTATGAAATTGTGGAAATTCTCCACAAAATTTTGACTTGAGGTATAACCTTGGAGCGTATGATATGTTCCTTCTTATCCAAGATTTGAACAAGAACCTCTTTATACGTTAAATCTTCCGCTATTTCGTCTGGTTCTAACTCAATAATGTGGTTCAGGTCTTTCACATATTTACGTAACATGGATATGTGAAAAACGTTATGAACACGAGACATACTTGGCGGTAAAGCGAGTTTATAGGCCACAGTTGTAAGACCCCAACTTATTATAAATAAAATTGAATTTTCCTTTATTCATTATTCTAAATTAATAAGGGTTAATTTGATATAATGCTTAGGTTATGGGTGAAATGTGCAAAGTTTACAAAATAAACAAGTGGCTATAAAATATTCATTTTTGTCGGAGAATATTCGTTTGGTCGTGGAATATTCTTTTTTTGTTATGAATCAGACGACTTGACAAGTAAATATTCAGGGCCCCATAACGGAAAACGGTTGGATGAAAGAAAATGACAAAAATTGAGATTTATAAATAACTGGCAGTAAATTGTTACCAATTAACTTTGTTGGGTTACACGGTGGTTAAAAATACATGAATACGCGTGGTTGCACAAGATAGCACACAAGATTAAGACGAAGATTGTTGAATTATTGATTCGTGACGTAAGAAGGCACTACTCAATAATTGTTACGATGAGTTACCGCTCAATATTTTATTGATTCAATAATTGTTGCGTTGTTAGTTTATATTATTATTATTTCAATAATTGTCACTGCACAGTATTTTCCATTATCAGATCAATAATTCATATTATTTGAATAATATTATTAAATAACATTATTGGCAATGTCTAGAAAGTTCTATCAAAGAGAGGTTAGGTCATCTAATTGCGCGCCAGTAAGGAGAAATCCTTATTGGAAAGCCCCCTCTTTCCTGAGAACGGTCTGGTTGTCATAATTGTGATTCTGTAATATTATTTGAGAATAATTAGTTATTGATTTATATGATAAGGAAATATTTATTTGATGTAGATATAATTGATGGATATATTTATTTTATGTGGATATAATTGAAGGAATTAATGTTGAGGTGTTTTATCAGTATTTTGTGGGAAGGAAAATATTAAAAATCATCCGTTTGTGGATTTCGGATATTTTCGGTTTGGAATTTGGAAAACTCAAAGCTACAAAGTTGTGAGAATTGATTTCAAAGCGAGAATGGACATAAAATTCGTATTTTTTTGATAACCAGGCTATTTTCTATGAATTGTTGAAGTTTTGAAAAAATAAAATAATTTTTATTAAATTTATGGGGGGACCCACTTTTGGTTGGTGGAATATGCACATGGGCTGCTAATTTTATTCAAAGATGGCTGATTCCAACCTAGCATGCGTAGAGAAATTGGTAAAGAAATAATATATTTATTATTTTAGTCTCCTTTGGCGTTCTAGCATTTTCCTATAAATAGAGAGCTAAGTTAGAATTGAAAATCACACCAGAAACAAAGTTTTCTCTCTTTCTCTCTCTATATTATCGAGCGTATTTTGTGAGTATTTTTATACTTTGAGTGTTGCTATATGGTGCAAGTTTCTGTCAGCACTATACCCAAAATTCAGTCCGAAGTACGGTTTCTTTGAGGTAAGGGATGTTATTTTCTTCTTAAATGATATTATTTTCTTCAATATCATTATGCCGAAATATTGGTGAACTTTTAATCAAATTTGGAACTTTTTGTGTCGGGGTTACTATTCACGATATCAAGACTATTCACGATATCTGACTATTCACGAATCTGAAGACTATTCAATAGAAAAATGAAAATTTTCCTTTTGTCCAAGATGTCTATTTTGGCTACTATCTTTGATTGTATCCATGTTTTGATCGTTATTTTTGAATTACGCTTCAAAAAATCGGTTATTATGAAGTATTATTGATCTTGGATAAAGTGTTATACTGAATCCCCTAATATTTGTCCTTCTATCTCTTTGGATTCGTTCTTAAAAATGTTTTCATCATCCTCGGTCTTTAATGATGATATTATTGAATATCTTTGGCACCGTAGTGCAAAGATGAATGATTAATCGATGAATATCTTTGCCCGTAGTGCAAAGATGAGCAGTGTTGAGATGAACATGACCATTTGGTGATACAAATGAATATCTTTGGCTCAGTAGTGCAAAGATGAATATTTGATTAAAGATGTATATTGATTCTTTGATGCAGGATAAAATATTGACGATGGACATTTAAATATTAGAAGATAGTAGAACTCATTCTCTACGTGACTCTTCTAATGGATTGCTGTTTCCGCTATATTTGTTGATCTAAAACTTGTTGTCTATAATATTCTATCAGATTTTTCCCTGTTGGAGACTAACGATAATTTGTTGTATATTATCTTAGTCATAATGTTCTTTACTGGGCTAGTTGAGCTCACCATTTCCTTTTTGTTCCATTTTTCTTCTCAGGAGGTAAGAAAATAACAGGATCGAGTCGGGGTATGGAGTGATGGTTCTAGGAAGATGTTTTAGCAGTCCTTACTATTTCTATAGAATAGTGTTTGAATAATTGTAATGAGGACTTATTTGCGTGTGGATATTGTCTAGAAGACAATATTTGTATTTAAACTCACAGTATGTATTGTCGTATTTCACACGACATTTGTATTATTGAAGTTGTAGTTGCTTTATGTACCATGAATTTGGCGACTCAGAATTGGTGTTGTATACCTATTTTGGGGGCGTCACAGTTGGTATCAAAGCTTAGGGATATGGTCTCTGGCGGAGATCGGGGAATAGAACTAGGAGAGATGAGTAAATCCTTTGCTAGTGTGTCCTAACTAAGCTTATTTGTTGGTCAGTCATAATATAGGGATATTATGTGACATGTTAATTTGTTTAATTAACCCTTGTTTTATGGCAGTATTTAAGAATGGCTGCTGAGAACGTTAACAATGGAGTTTATGAGACTGTGGAACAACCTTTAGTCACAAACCAGGAGAACGTGCAATAGGAAGGCAATATTCCTCCTGTAAACAACACTACCGAGCAAACGATGAACGATGGAATATTTAGGAGCTTTTTGCAGTTCATGCAAAATCAGACGAGGGAGACTCGTGTACAAAATACGGGTGGAAATGATGGCAACACCCGATCTGTCACAGCCAAGCAGTTCAAGGAGTTGGGACCACCAAATTTCTGGGGAAAGCCCGATCCGATCAAGGCGGAAACGTGGGTCAAGCAAATTACCAAGATATTCGATGTCCTGGGATGCACGGAGGAGTAGAAGGTTCCATTCGCCAACTTTATGTTCCGTGGAGGAGGCGAGACTTGGTGGGAATCAGTGAAGCGTACTCACCAGTACCGTGACTCAACATGTCTTGGGAAAGATTTTAAACTGTTCAATGACAAGTTCTTTCCGAAAGTATTCATCATATGAAGGAGGTAGAGTTTATTAGACTGAAGCGTAACAACATGGCGGTGTCTCAAAGATGAGGCAAAGTTCGCAGAGTTATCCGTGTTTGCACCTCATTTGGTGGAGAATGAGGAACGATGACGCAGATGTTTCGAGAGGTCTAAACCCGAGATTCGTCAATACCTTATATCTCATAAATTTTCTCTCAGATTCGGATGTTGTAAAAATGAGGCTCAATTATTAGAGCAAGATAGTGAGTATACTCAACCAAGGGACCACAACCAGGGTCATATCGGTGACAGCAGTCATCAGAACAATGATAACCAGCGAGGAGGGAAGAATACAGACAAAGGCAGTAACCACTCAGGTGGTAATCGTGGTCATTATAACAGGAGAAGTGACTCAAGTGGAAATTTTAGAAAGAGAAGATTCAACAATGATAGGAAGACATCAGCAGCAGCACCAGCACCAACAACAAATTCTAGGGGAGGGGAACGACCGCCAGTTAGATGTTATAAATGCGGAAAAGAGGGACATATCAGCCCAAACTGTCCACAACAATCCAAGGTATGTTATAACTGTAGAAAAGAAGGACACATCGCTCGTGATTTTACTATAGCAAAACCAAGTTCAGCGGGAATGGTGACTCCAAGGGCTGTCCCGGATAAGTCAAAATCAGCGGTTCCTAGAAGAGCGTTTGTCGTGACTGGCCAAAACGTGAGGAACCCGAACGAGGTGATCACGGGTAAGCTAATCTTGAATTCTTACGAAGTCTATACCTTACTAGATACCGGTTCTACCCATTCTTTTATCTCTCCTGCTTGTGCTCAACGTTTAAACTTGACTCCGGAGAAATTACACTTCGATTTATCTGTTGAAACTCCGTTGGGTGAAACCTTCGTTACATCTACAGTTTATAAATCTTGCATGATACAAGTTACATGTTGATCTTATCTCTTTAAAGATACTTGCTTTTGATGTGATTTTAGGAATTGATTGGTTAACCACTCATCATGCCAAAATCGATTGTTTTTGTAAGGTTGTTAGTTTTCATATTCCTAACTGCAGGCACATAAATGCAATTCAAACAACTAAACCACTAAAATCAGTCACTGTCATATCAAGCCACAAAGCTATTCGTTTATTGAAAAACGGATGCCAAGCTTTCTTAGCCCATGCTATGGATTTGAACAGAGACAAGTCAGATTTGGATAATATTTCATTGTTAAAGAATTTCCGATGTATTTCGAAGAACTTCGGTTTACCCCGTAACGTGATGTTGAATTCTTTATTGACCTTGAACCGCACAAAACCCATTTCTAAAATCCCATATCGAATGGCTCTATTGAACTTCAGGAGTTAAAAGTTCAACTACAGGAATTGTTAGACATCGGTTTCATTCGTCCTAGTACATCTCCTTGGGGTGCTCCTATTTTATTCGTAAAGAAGAAAGACGGGAGTATGCGACTTTGTATTGACTACCGAGAATTAAACCATGTCACCATCAAGAATAGGTATCCACTACCTTGCATTGATGACCTGTTTGACCAGTTGCAAGGAGCACAATTCTTTTCAAAGATCGATCTTCGTTCTGGATATCATCAGCTGAAGATTAAAACTGAGGATATTCCAAAGACTGCCTTCAGGACTCGGTACGGGCATTATGAATTCTTATTCATGTCTTTTGGATTGACCAATGCTCCTGCTGCTTTCATGGATATGATGAACCGTGTATTCAAGGAATATTTGGATCAATTCGTTGTTGTCTTTATTGATGACATCCTCATCTATTCCAAAAGTCGTGAAGATCATGAGCACCATTTGAAGCTAGTACTTCAAAGACTTCATGAACACAAGCTTTATGCCAAGCTGAAGAAATGTGAATTCTGGCTTGAGGAAGTAGCATTCCTTGGGCACGTGGTGTCAAAACATGGAGTATCTGTGGACCCGGTAAAGATTGAAGCAATACAAAGTTGGGAGCAGCCAAAGTCAGTGACCGAAGTCCGTAGCTTTCTGGGCTTAGCTGGTTATTATCGGAGATTCATGGAAGGATTTTTTCGAATCGCTACTCCGTTAACTTAGCTAACTCGGAAGGATGCAAAATTCGTATGGAGCGAGGAATACGAGAAGAGCTTCCAAGAGCTCAAGAGGAGAATCATTTCGACACCTGTTCTGAAAATACCATCTGGTTCGGATGGATTTGTTATCTACAGCGATGTTTCTGACAAGGGGTTGGGATGTGTTCTCATGCAACATGGGAAAGTCATAGCCTATGCCTCACGACAACTCAAAGAATATGAGAGGAATTATCCTACTCATGATCTGGAGTTGGCAACAGTCATTTTTGCGTTGAAAATCTGGAGACACTACCTCTATGGGGAAAAAGTGGAGATTTTTACGGATCATAAAAGCCTCAAATATTTCTTCACCCAAAAAGAACTCAATATGCGGTAACGACGTTGGCTTGAGCTGTTGAAAGATTACGATCACACTATTCAATATCATCTTGGAAAAGCAAACGTTGTAGCTGACGCATTGAGTAGAAGATCGTATTCGGGTACGAGTGCAATGTTGTTAACACAAAGACCCATTGTGTACGACTTGCAAAGGATGGAGATAGAGTTAAAGACTCCAGGGACCCACATGATGATGGCAAATATACGAGTAGAACCGACTTTAATCGATAAAGTTAAAGCTGCTCAAGCTACGGACCTGGGGCTGATACATATGAAGAAGAAAGTGCAAGAAGGAGATATTCCAGAAGCAAGAATCGATGAAGAAGGAATACTTCGAGTCAACTCTAGACTTTTCGTTCCTAATGATTCTGACTTGAAGCATAAAATCATGATGGAGGCACACAACACCCCGTTTGCAATCCATCCTGGGAGTACCAAAATGTATCATGATATTCGACATACATTTTGGTGGAACAATATGAAGAGAGAGATTGCGGAGTTTATCTCAAGATGATTAACCTGTCAACGTGTAAAGGCGAAGCATCAAGTGCCAAAGGGTCCATTGCAACCACTTGAGATTCCGGAATGGAAGTGGGAACACATTACTATGGATTTCGTTACAGGTCTTCCCAAATTTTCTCAAGGCGTAGATGCAATTTGGGTTATTGTTGATAGATTAACCAAGTCTGCCCATTTCTTGCCGATACGTGAGACTTATTCCCTTGAACGTCTTGCTCGTATGTACGTGAATGAGATTGTGTGATTGCATGGCATGCCAGTATCCATATTTTCGGATTGTGACCCAAGATTCACTTCAAGATTTTGGGTTAGCTTATAGAAAGCTATGGGCACGGATTTATGATTCAGTTCAACATATCATCCTCAAACGGACGGACAATCAGAGAGGACTATTCAAACCCTTGAAGATCTATTAAGACTCTGTGTTCTAGATTTCAAAGGAAGTTGGGATAAGTACTTTCCATTGGTGGAATTCTCCTACAACAACAGTTATCAAGCAAGTATAGGCATGGCTCCATTCGAGGCGTTATATGGACAAAAGTGTCGTTCTCCAGTATGCTGGGATGAGGTGGGAGAAGCAACATTGTTGGGACCAGAATTAGTACGCATGACTACAAAAAAGATCGAAATGATTCGACAACGTATTCAAACCTCACAAGATCGACAAAAGAGTTATGTTGATCTTCATCGAAAGGACGTGGAATTTAATATTGGCGATCATGTACTGTTACGTGTTGCTCCATGGAAGGGAGTTACAAGATTTGGAAAGAGAGAAAAGCTCAATCCAAGATTTATTGGTCCATTTGAGATTCTTGACCGAATAGGAAATGTGGCCTATAGACTCGCATTACCTCCAAGTATGTCTCGTGTTCATAATATTTTTCACGTATCTATGCTTCGTAAATATGTGAAAGACCCGAACCATATTATTGAGTTAGAACCAGATGAGATAGCCGAAGATTTAACATACGAGGAGGTACCTGTTAAGATCTTGGATAGGAAAGAGCATGTCCTACGCACCAAGGTTATACCACAAGTTAAGGTTTTGTGGAGAAACCATGCTATTGAAGAAATGACCTGGGAGTTGGAATCGAAAATGAAAGCGAGGTACCCTCATCTGTTCGAAAAACCAGGTACGTACGTCAATTTCGAGGACGAAATTTTATAAGGAGGGGAGGTTGTAAGACCCCAACTTATTATAAATAAAATTGAATTTTCCTTTATTCATTATTCTAAATTAATAAGGGTTAATTTGATATAATGTTTTGGTTATGGGTGAAATGTGCAAAGTTTACAAAATAAACAAGTGGCTATAAAATATTCATTTTTGTCAGGGAATATTCGTTTGGTCATGGAATATTCTTTTTGTCGGGAATTTCCGTACTACGGCGCAGTCATTTGTGGGCCCCATACCGGAAAGCGGTTGGATGAAAGAAACGACAAAGATTGAGTTTTATAAATAACGGCGTAAATTATTCTTTATTAACCTTTGTTGGGTTACACGGTGGTTAAAATCTGATGTCTGGCGTGGTTAGTTGATGATGATAGATTATTAGATTGCAAGATTGTTGAATTATTGATTCATACGTAAGAAGGCACTACTCAATAATTATTACGATAAGAATTGTTCGCTCAATATTTTATTGATTCAATAATTGTTACGTTGTTAGTTTATATTATTATTGTTTCAATAATTGTCATCAAGACAATATTTTCCATTATCAGATCAATAATTCATATTATTTGAATAATATTATTAGATAACATTATTGGCAATGTCTAGAAAGTTCTATCAAAGAGAGGTTAGGTCATCTAATCTAATTGCTTGAAAGAAGAGAAATCCTTATTGGAAAGCCCCTCTTCCCGAGAATGCGGTTGTCATAATTGTGATTCTGTAATATTATTTGAGAATAATTAGTTATTGATTTATATGATAAGGAAATATTTATTTGATGTAGATATAATTGATGGATATATTTATTTTATGTGGATATAATTGAAGGAATTAATGTTGAGGTGTTTTATCAGTATTTTGTGGGAAGGAAAATATTAAAAATCATCCGTTTGTGGATTTCGGATATTTTCGGTTTGGAATTTGGAAAAACTCAAAGCTACAAAGTTGTAGAGAATTCGATTTCAGGCAGAATGGACATAAAATTCGTATTTTTTTGATAATCGAGCTATTTTCTATGAATTGTTGAAGTTTTGGAAAAATAAAATAATTTTTATTAAATTTATGGGGGGACCCACTTTTGGTTGGTGGAATATGCACATGGGCTGCTAATTTTATTCAAAGATGGCTGATTCCAACCTAGCATGCGTAGAAAAATTGGTAAAGAAATAATATATTTTATTATTTTAGTCTCCTTTGGCGTTCTAGCATTTTCCTATAAATAGAGGGCTAAGTTAGAATTGAAAATCACACCAGAAACAAAGTTTTCTCTCTTTCTCTCTCTATATTATCGAGCGTATTTTGTGAGTATTTTTATACTTTGAGTGTTCTTTATACTGAGTGCAAGTTTCATCAAGACTATACCCGAAATTCAAATTCAAGTATACGGTTTCTTTGAGGTAAGGATGTTATTTTCTTCTTAAATGATATTATTTTCTTCAATATCATTATTAGAAATATTGGTGAACTTTTAATCAAATTTGGAACTTTTTGTGTTTGAGTTACTTATTCACGATATAATCACTACACTATTCACGAATCACTGACCTTATTCAATTCTAAAAATGAAAATTTTCCTTTTTGTCCAAGATGTCTATTTTGGCTACTATCTTTGATTGTATCCATGTTTTGATCGTTATTTTTGAATTCTACTTCAAAATCGGTTATTATGAAGTATTATTGATCTTGGATAAAGTGTTATACGAATCCCTAATATTTGTCCTTCTATCTCACTGGATTCGTTCTTAAAAATGTTTTTCATCATCCTCAGTCTTTAATGATGATATTATTGAATATCTTTGGCCTGTAGTGCAAAGATGAATGATTAACTGATGAATATCTTTGGCCCGTAGTGCAAAGATGAACAGGTGTTGAGATGAACATGACCAACTGGTGATACAAATGAATATCTTTGGCCTGTAGTGCAAAGATGAATATTTGATTAAAGATGTATATTGATTGCTGGTACAGGGATAAAATATTGACGATGGACATTTAAATATTAGAAGATAGTAGAACTCATTCTCTACGTGACTCTTCTAATGGATTGCTGTTTCCGCTATATTTGTTGATCTAAAACTTGTTGTCTATAATATTCTATCAGATTTTTCCCTGTTGGAGACTAACGATAATTTGTTGTATATTATCTTAGTCATAATGTTCTTTACTGGGCTAGTTGAGCAAACCCTTTCCTTTTTGTTCCATTTTTCTTCTTAGGAGGTGAGAACATAGCAGGATCGAGTCGGGGTATGGACTGATGGTTCTAGGAAGATGTTTTAGCAGTCCTTACTATTTCTATAAAATAATGTTTGAATAATTGTAATGAGGACTTATTTGCGTGTGGATATTGTCTAGAAGACAATATTTGTATTTAAACTCACAGTATGTATTGTCGTATTTCACACGACATTTGTATTATTGAAGTTGTAGTTGCTTTATGTACCATGAATTTGGCGACTCAGAATGGGTGTTGTATACCTATTTTGGGGGCGTCACAGTTGGTATAAAAGCTTAGGGATATGGTCTCTGGCGGAGATCGGGGAATAGAACTAGGAGAGATGAGTAAATCCTTTGCTAGTGTGTCCTAACTAAGCTTATTTATTGGTCGGTCATAATATAGGGATATTATATGACATGTTAATTTGTTTAATTAACCCTTGTTTTATGGCGAGATTTAAGAATGGTCACGAGAACGTTAACAATGGAGTTTATGAGACTGTGGAACAACCTATAGTCACAAACCAGGAGAACGTGCAATAGGAAGGCAATATTCCTCCTGTAAACAACACTACCGAGGAAACGATGAACGATGGAATGTTTAGGAGATTTTTGCAGTTCATGCAAAATCAGACGAGGGAGACTCGTGTACAGAATAAGGGTGGAAATGATGGCAACGCGCGATCTATCACAGCCAAGCAGTTCAAGGAGTTGGGACCACCAAATTTTTGGGGAAAGCCCGATCCGATCAAGGTGGAAACGTGGGTCAAGCAAATTACCAAGATATTCGATGTCTTGGGATGCACGGAGGAGCAGAAGGTTCCATTCGCCACCTTTATGTTCCGTGGAGAAGCAGATTCTTGGTGGGAATCAGTGAAGCGTACTGACCACCAAGACTCAACATGTCTTGGGAAAGATTTGAATCTGTTCAATGACAAGTACTTTCCGAGAAAGTATTCGGCTATATGAAGGAGGTAGAGTTTATTAGACTCAAGCGTAACAACATGACGGTGTCTCAAAGACGAGGCAAAGTTCGCAGAGTTATCCGAGTTTGCACCTCATTTGGTGGAGAATGAGGAACGTATGACGCGGATGTTTCGAGAGGTCTAAAACCCGAGATTCACAATACCTTATATCTCATAAATTTTCTCCAGATTCAGATGATGTTAAATGTGGCTCAATTATTAGAGCGAGATAGTGAGTATACTCAACCAAGGGACCACAAACTGTGGTCATATCGGTGGCGATGCAAGCCATCGAACAATGATAACCAAATGAGGAGGAAGAATACGACAAAGGCAAGAACCACTCGGTGGTAATCGTGGTCATTATAACGAGGAGAAGTGACTCAAGTGGAAATTTTAGAAGAGAGAAGATTCAACAATGACAGAAGACATCAAAGAAGAAAGCACCAAAGACCAACAACAAATTCTGGGGAGGAAGCGACCGCCATTAGATGTTATAAATGCGGAAAAGAGGGACATATCACCAAACTCGTCACAACAATCCAAGGTATGTTATAATCGTAGAGAAAAGAAGGACACATCGCTTCGTGATTGTACTATATAGTAAAACCAAGTTCAGTGGAATGGTGACTCAAGGTCGTGTCCGGATAAGTCAAAATCACGCTTCCTTGAAGAAGCGTTTGTCGTGGATCGGCCAAAAGCGTGAGGAACCCGAACGAGGTGATCACGGTAAGCTAATCTTGAATTCTTCACGAAGTCTATACCTTACTAGATAATTGGTTCTACCCATTCTTTTATCTCTCCTGCTTGTGCTCAACGTTTAAACTTGACTCCGGAGAAATTAGACTTCGATTTATCTGTTAAAACTTCGTTGGGTGAAACCTTCGTTACATCTACAGTTTATATATCTTGCATGATACAAGTTGGCACTATCACATTACCTGTTGATCTTATCTCTTTAAAGATACTTGCTTTTGATGTGATTTTAGGAATTGATTGGTTAACCACTCATCATGCCAAAATCGATTGTTTTCGTAAGGTTGTTAGTTTTCATATTCCTAACCGACCTATCATACGAATTCAAACAACTAAACCACTAAAATCAGTCACTGTCATATCAAGCCACAAAGCTATTCGTTTATTGAAAAATGCATGCCAAGCTTTCTTAGCCCATGCTATGGATTTGAACAGAGACAAGTCAGATTTGGATAATATTTCTGTTGTTAAAGAATTTCCTGATGTATTTCCCGAAGAACTTCCCAGTTTACCCCCAGAACGTGATGTTGAATTCTTTATTGACCTTGAACCGGGTACAAAACCCATTTCTAAAATCCCATATCGAATGGCTCCTATTGAACTTCAGGAGTTAAAAGTCCAACTACGTGAATTGTTAGACATCGGTTTCATTCGTCTAAAGACATCTCCTTGGGGTGCTCTGCTTTATTCAGTAAAGAAGAAAGACGGAGTATGCGACTTTTTGTATTGACTACTGAGAATTAAACCATGTCACCATCAAGAATAGGTATCCACTACCTCGCATTGATGACCTGTTTGACCCGATTGCAAGGAGCACAATTCTTTTCAAAGATCGATCTTCGATTCGGATATCATCACCAAGATTTAAAACTAAGGATATTCCAAAGACTGCCTTTAGGACTCGGTACGGGCATTATGAATTCTTATTCATGTCTTTTGGATTGACCAATGCTCCTGCTGCTTTCATGGATATGATGAACCGTGTATTCAAGGAATACTTGGATTAATTCGTTGTTATCTTTATTGATGACATCCTCATCTATTCCAAAAGCCGTGAAGATCATGAGCACCATTTGAAGCTAGTACTTCAAAGACTTCGTGAACACAAGCTTTATGCCAAGCTGAAGAAATGCGAGTTCTGGCTTGAGGAAGTAGCATTCCTTGGGCACGTGGTGTCAAAACATAGAGTATCTGTGGACCCGGCGAAGATTGAAGCAATACAAAGTTGGGAGCAACCAAAGTTGATGACCGAAGTGCGTAGCTTTCTGGGCTTAGCTGGTTATTATCGGAGATTCATGGAAGGATTTTCTCGAATTGCTACTCCGTTAACTCAGCTGACTCGGAAGGATGCAAAATTCGTATGGAGCGAGGAATGCGAGAAGAGCTTCCAAGAGCTCAAGAGGAGAATCATTTCGGCACCTGTTCTGAAAATACCATCTGGTTCGGATGAATTTGTTATCTACAGCGATGCTTCTGGCAAGGGGTTAGGATGTGTTCTCATGCAACATGGGAAAGTCATAGCCTATGCCTCACGAAAACTCAAAGAATATGAGAGGAATTATCCTACTCATGATCTGGAGTTGGCAGTAGTCATTTTTGCGTTGAAAATCTGGAGACACTACCTGTATGGGGAAATCTGGAGTCATAGCCTGTGCCCCTTGCAACTGGTCAAACAAGTCATTAATACGAGGTAGAGGATACCTATTCTTTATAGTGACATGGTTCAATTCTCGATAGTTAATACAAAGTCGCATACTCCCGCTCTTTCTTCTTTATAAATAAAACAGGAGCACCCCAAGGAGATGTTGGGGACGAATGAAACCGATGTCCAACAACTCCACGTAGTTGGACCTTTAACTCCGAAGTTCAATAGAGCCATTCCATATGGGGTTTTAGAAATGGGCTTTGTACTGTGTTCAAGATCAATAAAGAATTCAACTTCACGCTCAGGGGTGGCAGGGAAGATCTTCGTGAAATAAGTCAGGAAAGTCAATAACAACAGGAATATTATTCAAATTTGACGTGTCTTTATTCAAATCCATAACATGGGCTAAGAAAGCTTGACATCCATTTTTCAATAAATGAATAACCTTATGACTTGATATGACAGTGATTGATTTTAATGGTTTAGTTGCTTGAATTGAACCAACAGGTTGTTTAGGAATATGAAAACTAACAACCTTACGAAAATAATCAATTTTGGCATGATGAGTAGTTAACCAATCAATCCCTAAAATCACATCAAAAGCAAGTATCTTTAAAGAGATAAGGTCAACAGGTAACGTGATGGTGCCAACTTGGATCAAACAAGATTTATAAACAGTAGATGTGATGAAAGTTTCTCCTAACGGAGTCTCCACAGATAGGTCAAAGTATAATTTCTTCGGAGTCAAGTTTAAACGTTGAGCACAAGCAGGAGAGATAAATGAATGGGTAGCACCGGTATCTAGTAATGTATAAACTTCATAAGAATTTATGATTAGCTTACCCGTGATCACCTCGTTTGGGTTCCTCGCATTTTGACCAGTCACAACAAACGCTCTTCCAAGAACCGTTGACTTTGACTTTTTTGGGACAGCCTTTTGAGTCACCGTCCCCGCTGAACTAGGTTTCGCTACCGTACAATCTCAAGCGATATGTCCTTCCTTTCCACAATTATAGCACACCTTGAACTATGTGGGCGGTTTCAATGACAGTCCTTCTTTCCAAGATTTGAAGATACGCCGGTGGTCGGTTCTCCTCCTTAGAACCGATTGTTTCTTGGTGTTGATGTCTTCGCATTGTCATTGTTGAATCTCCTCTTTTTAAAATCTCCCCCGACTCGCTTCTTCTATTTTCATGGCCATGATTACCACCAGAGTGGTTATCATTTTTGTCAAAATCTTTTCTTTCTTCTTTGGTTATCGTTATTTCATTGAATCGCTATCTCCAGATGATCCTCGGTTATGGTCCCCGGTTGAACGTACTCGTTATCTCGCTCTAACAATTGAGCCCCGCTGACAACATCCGAATAGAGAGAAAATTTATGAGAAATGAGATATCGACGTATCGGGTTTCAAACCTCTTAGAAACATCCACGCCATATCGTTCCTCATTCTCTACCAAATGAGGTGCAAACTCGATAACTCGCAAACTTTGTCTCGTCATCGGGACACCGCCATGTTATTTTGTCCATCTAATGAACTCCACTTCCTTCATATGACGAATACTTTCGGGAAAGTACTTGTCATTGAAAAGTTTCAAACATCTCCCAAGACATCGCCGAAAAGTTTGGATGGGTATGCTTCATGATTTCCACCGAAGAATTTGCCTCATTACGGAACATAAAGGTGGCGAATGGAACCTACATTCTCCTCCGCATCCCAAGTCATCGAATATCTTGGTGATTTATTTGACCCACGTTTACTTTTAATCGGATCCGCTTGCCCCAAAATTTTGGTGGTCCCAACTCTTTGAATCGCTTGTTGTGACAACCCATGAATTACTATCATTTCATCCTCAGATTTTGAACACGAGTCTCCTAAATTCGATTTTGCATGAACTCGCAAGAAGCTTCTAAACATCCCATCGCTCATCATCCTGCTCGGGGTGTTGTTCACAGGAGGAACATTGCCATTGACTGTTGCACGCTTTTCCTCGTTGGTGAAGACTGCAAGGCGTCTCCACGGCCTCATTTACTCATCATTAATATTCTCAATCGACATTCTCGACATCGCCATAAAACAAGGGTTAATTAAAGAAATCAATATATCACATAATATCCCTATATATCGACTAACTAACACATAAGCTTAGGTAGGACACACTAGCGAAGGATTTACTCGCTCTCCCTTCTAGTTCTATTCCCGATCTCCACCGAGATCATATCCCTAAGCTCGATACCAACTGTGACGCCCCCAAAATAGGTATACATCACCCATTCTGAGTTGTCAATACATGGTACAAAAACAACTACAACTTTATTAATACAACATAAAAACTGTGAGTTTAAATACAAATATTATCATCTAGACAATATCCATACCCAACAAAGTCCTCATTACAATTATTCAAATATTATTTTACAAAAATGGTGAGGACTACTAAACAACTCTCTTCTAGAACCATCATTCCATACCCCGACTCGTACTCGCTACATTCTCGCCTCCTGAGAAGAAAAATGGAACAAAAAGGAAAAGGGTGAGCTCAACTAGCCCAGTAAAGAACATTATGACTAAGATAATATAAAACAAATTATCGTTAGTCTTCAACAGGGAAAAATCTGAGAGAATATAATAAACAACAAGTTTTAGATCAATATTCGCAGCGGAGATAATAATTCATAGAAAAGTTACGTAGAGAATGAAATCTACTATTATCTATGAATTTAACAAATCCATCAATGATATTTTATCCCCAGTAACATCAATCAATGCACATCTTGAATCATATATTCATCTTTGCACTACAGCCAAAGATATTCATCACCGGGTCATGTTCATCTCAACACTGCTCATCTTTGCACTACGGGCCAAAGATATTCATTATATAATCATCAATCTTTGCACTACAGGCTAAAGATATTCAATAATATCATCATTTAGGACTGAGGATGATGAAAAATATTTTAAAGAAAACGAATCCAGTGATACAAAAGAATAAATATTAAGGATTCGTATTTCAGCTATTTCATGTCCAAAAATACCCTATAAATAATCATAGTGGTGTAAAATTCAAGAATGATCAAAACATGGATACAATCAAAGCTAGTATCCATAATAGATATTTTGGACGAAAAGAAAAAATTTTGTTTTTTTTATGAATAGTATCGTATTTGTGAATAGTGCCGTATATGTGAATAGTGTCGTATACGTGAATAGTAATCCCGACATAAAAAGTTCTAAATTTGATTAAAAGTTCAAACCAATATTTCGGCATAATGATATTGAAGGAAATAATATCATTTAAGAAGAAAATAACATTCCTTACCTCGAAAGAATAAGATTTTTAATAAAACACCAGGATATAAAGCTATATGACTTGAACTTGCATCAGTATAAGAACACTCAAAGTATTAAAATACTCACAAGAATACGCTCAATATATCGAGAGAGAAAGAGAGAAAACTTTAGTTTCGTGTAATTTTCAATTCTAACCCAAGCACCTATTTATAGGAAAATGCTTGTAACACTAAAAAGAAGTAAAATTTAATAAAATATTAATATATTTTTATTAAATTCCTACGCACACAATCTTCAACTGAACTCAGGCCCTAGCACATGTTAAATGAGTCTCACAAAATGTAAAAAACATTTTTCTTAATAAAAATAATTAAAACTTCAAAAATTAATTATTTCGGAGCTTCGGAACTTCAATAATTCATAATAAATAGCCATTTTGTCAGAAAAATTCGAACCATATGTCTTTTCCATAGGAAATTCCATTCTCTACAACTTTGCAGAAGAAATTTTTTCCAAATTCCAAACAGAAATTAACCGAAATCCACAAACGGACAATTTTTTAGGCTATAATCAAATTTCAGTCAAGAAATGGGGTCCACCGACACACAAAACATGTGTTTATCATTTATTTAGCAAAAATACTCTTCATCTTCGTATACTCATATATCCCACATTCATTGTAAAAATATCACCATTATTATATTATTAAAATATAATAATATATTTAAATGAATTATTTTATCAGAAAAAGATAAAATATTAATTTTCAACAATTGTTACATTAAAAATTTTCTCCATCTATATCCACATAAAATCAATATTTTTCTCATCATATAAATCAATAATTAATTATTCACAAATAATATTATGTAATCACAATATCGATAAACCGTGCCGCTCCTCGTGGATAGAGGGGCTTTCCAATAAGAATTTCTCCTTACTAAGCGCAATTAGGTGACCAAACCTCTCCTTAGATGTAACTTTCTAGACATTGCCAATAATGTTATCTAATAATATTATTCAGATAATATGAATTATTGCTTCGATAATGAAAAAAATATTGCAGTAGTGACAATTATGAAAAACAACAATAATATAAAATATCAACGCAAAGCAATTATTGAATCAATAAAATAAAATATCGAACAATAATTATCGTAACAATTATCGAAAGTAGTGCCTTCACGTAAGAATCAATAATTTGTGCAATATCGGTGTCTACTTGTGTTTTAACCACCGAGTATTTTAACAAAGATTAATTGTAATAACAACGCGTTATTTATAACCAACTTATTCTTGTCGTTTTTTCATCCAATCGCTTCAGTTATGAGGCCCACACAAGGTCATACTGTCATTGCATTTAATATTCCCCGACAACAAGAATATTCCACGACCAAACAAATATTCCACAACAACAATGAATATTTTATATCCACTTGCTTATTTGAAATATTTATGCATTTTTACCCATAAATAACCACATTAATCAAATCAACCTTTACTATTTTAAAATAATAAATAGAGGAATTTAAATTTCATTTATTAATAATTTGGGGTCTTACAATATTCGTGTATTCATCAATGGTCATGATCATGCCAACAACTGTTCATCAATGCACTACGGACCAATGAGGACTTTTACCACATTATTTGTAACATTACGGTCATGATTACACCGAATAATCATTGGTCATAATCATACCAAGTCCATCTATGCACAACAGGCCACAGATGACTTTCAACAAAAATATAAACATGAGGATGATGACAATGATATAAGAATTCAATAAAACAAGTTCAAGAATTAATTTATCTAGGAACTAATAACGTCCAAATTGTCAACATGATACTTCTTTGCAGAGTAAAATTTAAGAATGCTCAGAAGAATATTTCCATGAAAAGATACTAGATGAAGCGCAAATATCAAGGATATTCCATTAATTTCATGGACTATAGAAGTCAAAACTTTAACCAACCGAGTATAATAAAGAATGGAATAACAAAATAAATCACCATGCACATGCAGATTGCAGATGTATAAAAGTTATTCCAATGTAATAATAAATAACGAAACAAAGTCGTGCAAAATTACGCAGACCAAGCGAGGATGATGTTCCAATGAATAATAATAAAGAATGGAATAACAAATGAAATCACCACGCATGCGGTACTTCACATAGATAGGTTATTCCAATGTAATATTAATAAAGGCGGAACCAGTCCCACAGTAAAAACGCATGCATGTGATATTCCAATGTAATAATAAAGAATGGAATAACAATGTAAATCACCATGCATGCAGATTCAGATAGATAGGTTATTCAAGCAAAATAATAAATAATGGAATAACAGAATAATTTCACCAAGTATAGGGTCGATCACAGATACAAAGTTATTCCAATGTAATAATAAAGAATGGAATAACTGAAGTTCTCTTCATGAATACGAAAAAAAATAATACCCCTTACCTTATAAAGAAGAGTATTCCGACGATAGGGCGGGGATATACTTGAAGAAACTTGCACTACACTCAAAGCTTTCTTAAACGCTAAAGAAATACGCTCAAGATTATAGAAGAAGAATTCTCTCTACAGTTTCTCTCTCTAGAGTTTCAGTGAATTCGTAAGAAATAATGAAGAAATGAGCTTCTATTTATAGAAGAATGGACTGAATAGTAACCAATCCATAAACGGTCCAAATTGATTTACTTTGAAACGGACGGTCCAGATTGGTTTACAATAAAATATAATATATTCTATTTATAATCTAATAAAATGAATAACTTTATAAAAGTATTCTGTTTTATATAAAAAGATTTTACTATGCAAACACTATGCAGGCAATATGCAAATACTATGCATAATAAAATATAATATATTCTAATTATTGTCTAATAAAATAGATAACTTTATAAAAGTATTCTGTTTTATATAAAAAGATTTTACTATTAGCCTAATAAAACGAATAACTTTATAAAAGTATTACATTTTATATAAAAAGCTTTTCTGCTTTTATTACACTAATAATACTAATAAAACAAAACTTCATCATCATTATTATAATTCACACTATTAATCAACCGAAGTCATTCCTGTGAAGAGGGGTTTCAATAAGGATTTCTCCCTATCGGGCGCCGCAATTAAGTGACCAAACCTCTCATCGCGTAACTTCTAGACATCGTTAATAATGCAAATAATAATATTAACAACTTTGTTATCTCAATTATAAAATATTGACAATAATTGAATCAAATAACGTGAGATACTATGCAGCAATTACTGAAATAATAATTGAACAAAACTGAGTGACTTCTCACGTTAGCATCAATAATCAATACCGTAAGTGCTACTATGCAACTACACGCCGTATTCTGTATTTTTAACACTAGGTGTTTCAACAGCTAATCAGTAAAACTTCCACCGTTATTTTCATAAAATATTTTTGTCGTTTTTCAATCCGACAATAATTAGATTAATAGGTCCACCAATGATTGTCTTAGTTATGCGAATAATATTTTACGTTAAAACGAATATTCCCAAACAAATCGAATATTATATAACAACTTCATGATACTTTGCAAAATTTATAAATACTACCTACAACTGTAACATTATATCAAATTCATTCCATAATATTCAAATATAATATTTATAGAAGAATCATCTTTATTAAAAAGTTGAGGTCTTACATAAAATATAATAATACCTCTCTCACAAAAAACATAATATCATTATTAATTTCTTGAAAGTTACTGTTAGATATTTTAAAACTTAAAATTGGTATAAGTTCATTTAATTTTAGTAAATACAAAATACTAATAATCATTAAATTTATTGTTTTATACTTGTGAATAAATCATTTTGTAAATTAATTTTAAAAATTTAGTAATTATTATTTTATATTATAAAAAAGAGTACAAAAATTGATAACATAATATTAATATATATTATGACATATGATGAATACTATATATCACCCAGATCTCAAAAAAGAGAGACACAATTTATGGAATGTATTTATGGGAGTGTATCTCTTTTTTTCTTTCCTAAATATGTTTAATTTTGGTGCAACATAAAATAATATGGGTATTAACGTAAAAAATCCATTCATTTACCTTCGCGAATAATCACCAAATTTTACGCAAATTTTATCTTGTACAAGACCATTAAGAGCTATTCAGATTTTTAATTTTACAAAACAAACAAGTTTAATGACATTTCTTATTCGGTCAACAACATTCAGTCTTGTTCAGAAGCTATCAAACACCCCCTCAGTTTGAATCTTGTATGTGAGCTTCACTAATGGCGGACTAACTACTTTAAAATACTCTCTCCGTCCCTTAATATAAATTTTTTTAGAGTTGTGTACAAATATTAAGAAAATGATTGTATAACATTAAACATAATATCAAATGTCTATATTGTCCTTGTATTGAAAAAAATATTATTATTTTTTGGATAAAAAATAGTGAGAACTAAAGTTATATTTAATACTTGGGGTAATATTAAAAATTAAACAATTAATACTTACTTAGAAATTTAAAACGTCATATATTAAGGGATAAAAAAACTTATCTAAAACGTCTTATATTAAGGGACGAAGGGAGTAGAAAGTAGTCCGATCTAACTAACGCTGGACATGTGTCATATTGGCTAATTAAATATGTGGCCCACTTTTCATTTGGCCATTGCATTATATCTAAGGATGTAAAATGATCAAACAGTTCGGGCTCGATTCGCGTCACTCGATTAAAAGTTCGATTCGAACTCGACTCGACATATAAATGAGTCAAATATGAATAAATTTTAAAATTCGATAAATTACTCGAACCTCCTCAAATTATAATTTTCTATTGATACTCGGATCATATTCGTTCGAAAAGTTCAAATTGTTCGGGCTCGATTCGAGATCATGCTCGACTCAGTAGCTAAATGAGCCTCAATCAAATCTTATTTTATACTCGATAAATTTTATAAATCAAATCTGAGCAACTCAATATTCGACTCGACTAAATTCGTTTACACCCTTTATATCTCATATTATTGTGTTGCTAAGATTGTTATTTGTGTATACTTAAATGGATTTTTATGAATGTTTGTTGCATATTGAAAATTAGATCATATTCTAGTGGGCTGGCTAAATTTCAGTACTAGCTTACTAGTTACTACCTCCATTCCATAATAACTGTCTTTTTAACTTGATGCACATAAATTAAGAAACTCATTTAATACTATTATTTAAGAATTAAAATTTGTAGGAAATTCCATCACTACCCCTTTATGAGAAACTAAAAACTATTAATACAAGAGAGAAAATTTCTTGGGACAATGAGAAAAATTATGGGTAACATAGAAAAATAAATAATTTATTCTCCTAAAAAGTTGTAAACGACAAATAAATTGAAATAAATTTTTTCTTCTAAAAAGACAGGTATTATGGAATGGAGGTAGTAAATATTTTGTGGGACAGAGACACACATATTGTTATTAAAATTTCCTGGACTTTGAGGGTTAGCTCTGACTATGAGATTGTTTGTGCTTATGCATCCAGAAAACTGCTCTAAGGGATGTTGTTGTCATAATTGTAGTGAAATTCCACCAACTAGTTGATGGAGAATTTTTGCTATTGATTGCCTCTGCCTCGAGATGTTCTAGCAGTTGAAGTCTTCTCTTTTTTGATTACTTTCTAACTAAATTTGGCTCTTGCTAATTTTTTTTAAATTATTTTTATATTTTATGCTGCGTTGCGTACAAACCGAGTCTGACTACTAAACTACGAAAGGATAGTATTATAAATTAAAGTTTGATACATTGACATTGTATAAACGAACAATATTAGGATCATGACACATCATTAGTAAAGTACTTATGTTAGACATAATTACCCTTATTTTAATGATGTGTAATAATTCTAACACCGTTCATATATACATTGTCAGTATATCAAATTTTAACTCTAGTAATATTCATGGCACTACTTATTAAAGTGTTTCCAGATTTCATATTTGTTTTTTTTTGATATATTAAAATTGTAACATGTTATAAATGATAATAGTATTATAAACAACAAATTCAAATAGTAATTCTTTCAAATACAATAATAGATAATCAGAAAAAATTATCAATCGTAGCACTAGTAGACACAGAATAAACTCCTGAATACAGTTATATTCCAAAAAAATTAATAAGTTACGCAGATTCATACCGTTTTTCAACAAGTACAACAAAAAAAGACACGAGCATATGTAAGCCACACCCACATGTAAGATGGAGGTTGGGGTTCTTGATTAAAGAAAAAAAAATTAAAAAGAAAAAAGAGAAGAAAAAGATACTTTTAGAATGGAGTCTTCTGTTTCATATTTGTTGATAATAATAAACATGGAGTTATTTATTAGATAAACTTTGTATATCGAATTTGTCATTGCAAGTGTTTTGAATTGACAATCTTCTTTGCCACAAATTAAGATCTTTTGGGCATGTATATTTTGGATTAACATAGCTTGCTGTTTTATGCAACATATGAATTGATAAATTATTTGAAATTAGTTGAATGTTGAATTTTATATATCGTATTTTAAATAAACATGCATATAATTATTGTGCTAAATAATTTTTTGAAAATAAGAATTGTGTCGACTGTCCATCCTTCACCCTAATTTCATAAATAATCTTAAGCCAATACTTTCAAAACATTTTGAAAGTTGACTCATCGCCTAAAAATAAGTCGACGAGTAAACAACAATTAATAATTATTGTTTACATTGTTGTCTTGAGAGTAGGGGTGAATATTTTTTTCGATTTCTAAGTTAACTGAACTGATTTGGTACAAAACGAAACTGATTATTCAGTATCGGGTTCGGAAAGATATTTTGGAGATTCGGTACATACAATACCGAACCGGTTGTACTGATAGTAGAATTTTTTTTTTCTCAAATTGTTCTCCTGTTGATTGATCTGTTTCTATAGTATCTGCTCTGTTTGGTTTCTTGTAGAACAACCAAATATTTTTCATTTTATACTTTACAAACTTTCATTACTTCAAATCTATTTCCCCCTAATTGTGCAGATAACCAATGGAAATGCTTATTCAAGAATCTAATTGTAACCCCATGGAGTATATGCATATGTATGTATATATGCATATATACCGAAATGATTAACCAGTTCGGGACACCAATTTATCGATATCAAATGTATAATTTTGGATATTTTTGATAACTGATACAGTTATTTACCGATGCACAATAACGAACGTATCACCAAAAAACATGAAATTGTCGTTGATTAAAAATCAAATAGCAACGGTTACAGATAACCAATAAATTACGGTTGAAGAAGAAAAATGTAAAAAGATTAAAAATGTAAGTATTAAAATTACTATTTTATTTCCATGTGTTTGCATGTAAAAAGGATATATTAGAGATTATTTAATTTTTTCATTAAATTCGCCCTTTTTTGGATAAAAAGTAAACTTTTTAATTATTTTTAATTTATTAAAAACCTCAAAAAAAAGAATAGAGAAGTTGGACTTTTTGTCATTTTTTTTTCTTTTTCCAATTTTTAAATTTAAAATTTCCCCCTTTTTGTCCATTTTAAAATTTTAAAATTAAAACACAGAAATATTGTAATGCTTCCCAGCCCCCAGCCCCCAGCCGAAAAGCCCAGAAACGTTGAAGTCAGATAGAGCGGGAGAAAGAGAGAGAGAGCAAGAGAAACCTAAGAATTAACGGTTGAACATTCAAATACATAAGAATTAGACCTTAAAGAAAGTTTTCCTCTCACAGTTCTGGCTTAACAATGGCCACTCTCTCCACCCCTTTCACATCCCCTCCAATTTTAAGACACAAAAACTCTCATCAACTCAGCAAAACCTTCCTCTGCACCAGACCCATCTCTATCTCAATATCCTCTCCATATCTGCGTCGTCGTCGTTTTACTCTCACACCCATCACAGCTTCTCTTAAGGTACAGCTTCCGTATCTTTTACATATACCCACCAGGTGTTTGTTTCTATGCCTCAATGACTTCTTTTAATTGCTTCTAATCTCAGGAAAATTTGGGTCGAATTACAAAGACTTGGAGTGACATCACCAGCTTAAATTACTGGGTTGTTCGGGATTATTACCGTCTTGTGGATTCGGTTAATTCCCTTGAGCCTAGAATTCGAAGTCTTTCTGATGATCAGGTTTGTGGGTTTCAATTTCTTAGGTGTAAAGGTTTTATTTTCTGGGTTGGTTTCATTTTCTTGTTATGGTTTTGTAGCTGACTGCAAAAACCGTGGAGTTTCGTAATAGGCTGGCTCAAGGGGAGACACTTGCAGATATTCAACCTGGTTTATAATAATTCCTTCTTGTGTTTATAGGATTAAAGTTCATTCCCTTGGAAGAGAATGATATCATATTCTAATGTTGTAATATTTTTCAGAGGCATTTGCTGTTGTTCGTGAAGCGGCCAGAAGGAAGGTTGGAATGCGTCATTTTGATGTGCAGGTTTCTTTCGGTCCTTAATGACACATATATATGGATGTATATAATTAATTGGTTGTGGCTTTATTCACTTAAAGATTTGTGTTTATTTCTTTTACAAATGCTAGATTATTGGTGGAGCAGTGCTTCATGATGGAAGTATTGCTGAGATGAAAACTGGGGAAGGAAAAACCTTGGTCTCCACATTGGCTGCTTATCTTAATGCCTTGACTGGGGAGGGTGTTCATGGTATGTTCTATAGAGACTTTGATCGATATGCAAATGGGAATGACAAGCTAGGGTTTGCAACCAATTTTTTACTTTTGCTCCAAATTCTTTGAAATTAGTAGCGTAAAATGTTGTTTGCTAATTATATTTAAATGTTAGTTTTATTTTATTTTGTTTAGAGTTAGTTTAAAATTTTGTTGTTGACAAGATTCGCTGCTTGGACCTAATTAAAGTTGGAGTGGCTTGTGTTGCCAAAATTGAAAAAGCACATTTTTGTGTTTTTACTATTTTGATGCCAAAGTGGATTTTGCTTCCACTTTTTTTCAAAAAAAAATCAAACACTATTTCCTGTTTTTGATATAAAAAAAGTAGAAGTATAAACAAAAATTGGAAAGCAAAAACAGTTACCAACGGACCCTTTGTATTTGGAAAGTTCAATGTTTCTTGGATGATTATAGATTATATTTTAGGCTATATTTGTCTACAGGGATTATTTTTTAAAGATTATACTAATATAGACTCATGGACTATAATGAGGGATGTCATAATCAAGGGAGGTGGTATTAGATGGTACCTCTTTTTGGGTATCCCCGATGTATACTGTGCAATAAGGACCCGGTTACCATAAATTTAACTTCATGGTAAGTTGATTAATTGACCAATACAGTGCTGACACGTATAGAGAGAGAGAGATCACCTCCCGGCCAGCCTATCGACACTGTATTGGTCAATTGACCAAAGTTAACTTCATGCTAACAGTCCGGTGCAATAAATATTGATACAAAACATAGGATTAAGGCTCATTCAAGGACTACATTCCAATCTCCCAAACATTATATGCCAGGAACATAGCCTTAGAGCTATAAGGATGTGAGGCGAAAATTTCATTTTCTTTGGCAATCAGTGTGCTTTGAAACTATTTGGCTATTACTATCACTAGAGAAACATTGTTTAGAACCTATGCAAGTATTGCTATGCCCAGATGTCCTCTTAGTGATACTTTTGCACATTGATATAACGGTGCTGATTTTTATTTATTATAACATGGATCAAATGTACTTCTTAGATGCGTTATATTGAAAAGCTGTTGTAACTTGTAACTCCATTGTACTGAGAGTGGAGTATCAGGCCTTATGACGTGTTGTTGATTTTCTTCTTCCTTTTTTTTTGTATTTGGCAGTGGTTACCGTCAATGATTACCTAGCTCAACGCGATGCTGAGTGGATGGGCCGTATTCATCGTTCCCTTGGTCTTACTGTTGGCCTTATCCAAGTAATATTTAATAATTAAAACAGCTAGTTATGCTTGTTTTTGCCTTGTCCCATTGATTCTAACTAGATTTGAGTAATGAAACTTGAGATATTAGGCCTTTACGCCATCTCTTGTGTCACACATGCAAGCTAGAATGCTAGATCATCTTCATAAATTTACAATTCTGCATATACATATTAGTTATTATTTATTTTCTTCTTTTCTACGCTATTAGCTTATCTTATTCTATTTTGTTTTCTTTTAAGAGAGGGATGAAACCCGAGGAGAGGAGGTCCAACTATAGATGTGACATAACATACACTAATAATTCGGTAAATTACTATAGTTTCTTAGTGTACACTATTAGCACATTTCTGTTAATCTTATATTGAATTAGTCCAGTTGGTGCTATTGGCTAATTAGTAAAGTGTTTCTTACCTGTAAATTCTTATGATTGCCATAGGAACTTGGTTTTGATTATCTGCGAGATAATCTTGCTGGAAGTAATGGAGAACTTGTGATGAGATGGTATTTCACACATTTTATGGTCGTTGGGGTTTGTCTTTAGATTTCAGTTGACTATAAACATTTTATCATGTGAAAACAGGCCAAAGCCATTCCATTTTGCAATAGTTGATGAAGTTGACTCTGTCCTTATCGACGAGGGAAGAAATCCTTTATTGATAAGTGGTGAGGTAAAAGTTCTTAATCTAACTGCTGCTTTATATTGCTGTTATAAATTTTCACTTGTAGCTATTTATTAGTAATATCGAGATGCTTTTTATTTGTTTATTTTTTTATAACAGCGTAAGGCTGTTTTTGAATAAATTTTTGCATTTCAGGCAAGTAAGGATGCTGCACGATATCCAGTTGCTGCTAAAGTAGCTGAGCTGCTAACACTGGGCCTTGTACTTATTTTCTTTGCCTTCTTCAATTGTTATATGTTTTAATTTATTTTATTTTTTCATATTTTTGACTGTATATCTATCTTTACAATTTTAATTTATTGATACATTCACGTTTTTGCTTATGTTACAGCACTACACTGTGGAACTTAAGGATAACTCTGTAGAGCTGACTGAGGAAGGAATTGCACTGGCTGAGATGGCTTTGGAAACAAATGACCTATGGGATGAGAATGATCCTTGGGCTAGGTGAACATTAGTTTCCTTAATTCTGCTGCCACTTTGTAAATCCTCTTATCGTGTGGACAAACAGTTCTCGCCTCAATTTTTTAATGATTTTTTTCTAGATAATCTTAATCTTTCTAAGTTCCAAGTAACACTTCAAAATCTCCCCAGCCTTGGAACAGGATTGAATAGAACATTAGTTTGGGCATACTTACTTACTTAGTGCACTCATAGTTAGTGTAATCGTTTCCGTTGTGCGACTCTTTGTGTTATTCTTATGTTGTGTTTTTTTGGGGGTAACGGTGGGAGGAGGATCCCAAGCAACTATTAAGGTGCTTCATTGTAGACTAGTAAAGTTACTCGACATCCTGGTTGGTGGCTTGGTTCTTTAATGCTATTTTTTTTTGCTGACAATTTCTTACTTGTATTGACATAATTGCAGATTTGTTATGAATGCTTTAAAGGCTAAAGAGTTCTATCGGCGGGACGTCCAATACATGGTAAAAGATGGGAAGGCTCTCATCATAAATGAGGTATTGCGACAATGGCTTCTGCAATAATTTTCGCAAGCACAATTTTTATGTTTATTTTTCAGTTATGAAACAATGTATACTAACTCTTTGAATATATATATGTGCGTGCGTGGGAATTTTTCTCCACCCCGATTCCATAAGAAGAGAATTACAAGATCTTCCAAAAGTGTGAAGTATTATCTAGTATGCTGATGCATAAATTAGGCCTTTTCAATATAGTTGAAGGTTTGCTCTTATTAAGAAAGCTAAGCTGAAGAGTTGTCCAGCAGCAAGCTTACACGTGAAGAATAATAAGTTGTAAAGGTAATAGAAAAGTTCAATGGATTTATCCTATTCACTATACCTCTCTATAATGTCCTCACTTAATATAGTCTGAAAAATATTTTTTACTTTACTTCACCACAAAACCGAAAAAAAGAAGACATGACATTAGACAGTAGGCACAATTTCCTTGGTCATTCTTTTGGAACTCCGGAATATCGTTTCTGACTTCTGCTTCTTATTTTTTAATCATCTATGTAACTTGTAGATTATGGTGTGAGTTTAGTACACAAGTTAACTTCTTGTTAGCTCTCGATTCTCTTGCTCTAAAGCCAAAAAATAGAAGTTTTTTTTCCTTGAATCATATCCATACCACAAAAATAAGGACTACAAAAAAAATCTGGTTCATTTTTTAGGTCTTTATTGCGTTAACACCAATGTTCGAAATAGCGGTCGAGGCATGCGCCTCGAGGCGAAGCGGGAGATGGCTATGGTGAGGCGTCAACCTCAGATGGAAAATCAGATGCTTGCGCCTTATATGCCTGAGGCTTTGCGCCTCAAGGCGTTTCAAGGCCTACGCCTCAGTTTGACTTAAAAAACCTAGATTTGATCGACTTCTCTCTCTTTTCTTCTTTTCTTCAGTTCGACTTCTCTCTCTTTTCTTCTTGCTAGTTGCGAGTCGCGACTTCAGTTCGACTTCAACAGCCGACAAGTATGGTCTTCTTCTTCAGTTCTTCTTCTTTCTCTCTCTTCTTCTTCAGTTATTCTCTCTCTCGTTCTTCTTCTTCTTCGACTGGGTAATGATCTATTCATCTTAGGTACTTAATTAATAACTTATATATTATATATATAATATATATTATATATACATTATATATTAATAATCGGTAATGATATATATATATATATATATATATAGTATATATTATGTCTTAGGTACTTAATTAATAACTTATATATTAAATGTACAATATATATTATATATACATTATATATTAATAATCTGGGTAATGATATATATTATATATACAATATATATTATATCTTAGGTACTTTTTTTTATTAGTCACTTGGCATCATTTAAAATTAATGATCTTAGGCAATTTTTTTTAATTACAATTATATATATATATATATATATATATATATATATATATATATATATATATATATATATAAAAGTTACAATAATATAACAATCATATGTGGAATGCAGATTTACAAATGATTTGATAGTCAATTTTAGTCAATTTACAGTGAATTGTTAGTCAATTTCAATTAATGATCTTAGGTGGTGTTTGTTTTACCACTTATTACCTCTGAAAACTCCTCATTTTTTTTCGTTCAGACCCAAATAATTGTTTAATAAAAAATCTGTCATATCTGTAAGCCTATATTTCGGTAAGACATGGAATCAAATCTGGATGGAAGAGAGGAACATCTGAACTCTTTATTACAAGAATACCCTCACAAATTTAAAGAAATTATCTCATTTGCCTTTCTTCTTCTCTCCTCTGTTCTTGCAGCCCACCAAGTCGCCGGTGATAAAGCTCCATAGATTCCGGTGAAGATCAATTAATGGAAAGCTCCGGGCTCTATGAACCGATCCAAAGCTATAGCTGTAAAACAAAGCCACGACTACTTACAATGAAGTTAAATAAAAACCAAATCACATCTGCATCTCAGAATTTGGGCAATTTTTTAAAACAATAAAACTTGGATGCAACAACTTTACCGATTGAAAATATACTTCCCAGTAATTTCCAAACCTAAAATTATATAAATATATATATGATGGAAACACAAATAGTTCAGATGTTAAAAGAAATAGGAACAGAAAAGAAATACTACCTTAATCGTGATGGACCACAACAGATCCATCAATGACAAAGGAGTTCAGATGTTCATTCAAATATAGATTTGTATGACATTATTTTAATATTTATTTATATAATTAAAAATTTGAGTAAAGCTAATAATTTGATTGTGTATATTACAAGGTTAAAATCGTAAAATACAGTTATTCAGATGTTTTAACAATTTTAATTACCAAACAGCTTTATAAGTTCAGATGCAATTTCATTCAGATAATCTAATTTATTAAGACGTCATAACCATTCAGATCTTAATTACTTAATTTTATCAAATACCACCTTAGTCAATTTCAATTAAGTTACAATGATATAACAATAATGGATGATCACTATATAAGTAGTTGATGATATTATGTTGTTTTGATGTTTTGTAATGATACATTAACGTGACGTTGGTTATTTATGTCTTTTATGACCTTGATTATAATGATGGATTATTTTATGATTTTATTAGCATATTTTAATAATTTTTTGGGGACTTTTAGGTCTTCAATTTGAGGCTTCCGCCTCGTCTCGTCCGTAGAAAAACGAGTCGTACCGCTTTTAGCTTTTTTGAACATTGGTTAACACCAATAGTTTCCATGGAAATCAATGCAATTTTTGTCTTTATTTATTTAATATAAGCACAAGTTTATTAGAGAAAAATGGCAATGGGGTGAACCCTTTGAAAGCATCATGACAAACCAACTACACAAGTTTTTATCTTTAGAGTTTCTAGACTAGTAACTGCAACTTGTTTCACATCTATTTTTGACGTTTGTAAAGCAAAGTAGAGCTTCGTAATCTTGAGTGCTTTTTAAATACTTTAAGGATAATTCTATCTAACAAACTTGTATTCTAAAGATAAGTTAAGTTGTGGTGCAACTACCCTGATACTTATTTCTGAAAAGTAATTCAGAAAGTCTACAGTTCTTCATATTATCTTAGGATTAGAATTCACTTTTTTATTTTTCAAATCTACGTATAATTTTTTATTTTGAAACCCATTTACAGTTGACTGGGAGAGTGGAAGAGAAAAGGCGATGGTCTGAGGGGATTCACCAAGCTGTGGAGGCTAAAGAAGGTCTGCAGATTCAGGTATATCTTGCTTTAAATATGCTCTCTTAGGCTTGTTCATTCTAAAACCAATAACAACTAGTTTTTCTTACTTACTCAAAATTTGTTTCACGTGAACTTGGTAGTCTTACTCAAAATTTGTTTTATGTGAACTTGCTAGGCTGATTCAGTTGTTGTAGCGCAAATAACATACCAATCACTATTTAAACTATATCCGAAGCTATCAGGGATGACAGGGACTGCGAAAACGGAAGTATGAACATTTTTTATCCAAATAATGTGCTTTGTAGAAATTTATCATCTTGTTGGCAACTTTCATGACGACTCATTCTGCCGTCATTGTTTCAGGAGAAGGAGTTCTTAAAAATGTTCCAGATGCCAGTTATTGAAGTGCCTACAAATCTGCCAAATATACGTAATGATTTACCCATCCAAGCTTTTGCAGTAAGACATCAAATGTTATTTGCTGTTTTTTTGGGGGAATATATCCTGTTATAGAAGCCCATTTGATTTTACTTTGTTTGGATATTATATTGTCTTAGACTGCAAGGGGAAAGTGGGCATATGTTCGTGAAGAAGTTGAGTCCATGTTTAGACTGGGTCGTCCCGTTTTGGTTGGAACCACTAGGTATTGTTATGGCGTATGCTTAATAAATGTAAATTCCCTGCTTCACGATTTTTCACTGGCTTAATTTCTTAATTTTACCTGACATAGAATTGCATCCTAAAGTTTCCATCACCTTACTTATGTTCTATGTGATCACAGGCGTCTTTTGATTCCTAGCATACAAATTAAACTGCATCTGTAGTATTGAAATACGCATAAATGCATTCTTCTTGTATTGTATAGGTAGATATATCTATATCTTCGTTGATGTGTTGTGCTTTAAAGAAGGCTCCTCTCCCATTATAGGTATGTTCAGAATAGAGTTTAGATGAGTAGTATTCCAAGCTAGACTGAAAAATTAAAGGTAACTTAAATTGTTTGTCACGGATAAAGGCTTTATTGGATGGTAAATTTCTTTTTAAGTCACGCTGCAGAGAATGCATTAGCAATTAACGGGTGAAAAATGTCTATGATTGTCTTTTACATGTGAATGGAAAATAAGGACAGGGTAATTTATGTGCTTGCTTACTTATGTAGGCACACCAAAGGGTACCCGTCACCCTCACTTCTCTGGGAACTTTACTTCATTTTCATAATTATCAATTTGTATTTGTCCCACTTTGTTAACTTGTTACAAATTACTGAAGAGTTGTAAAGACAACGGGAATTTGTGTTCCCCATCACCAGGAACTCACAATACTGTGTTAATTTTGCCAACCACTGTTTCAGTTGACACTTTGTTCAAAAGCATCGATGAACTATTTGGTAGTGGTTGGTTCAGAAGGATGATTGAAGCCATTAAATCTTCCTCGGCTGCTAAGCTTAATATATTTGTTTCCTCAATTTTTTTTAATTAGTCTAATTGTTTTTCCTAAATAGTTCTACGGCAGTGTTAGAGGTATAGATCAATGAAATGCAAACCTGTGGTGGTTGATGAGGAATTCTTATGGTAGAATTAATTCAAATGTTATGGTACATGGCTTACTCTACATGTGCTGTGATGAGCATGAATTTGTAGATACTGTTGGCATATGTTCAGGTAGTTCTAATAGTTGGAGTGCTATTATGACCATTAGCTCTTAAGCCAGGGACTAAAACTAGTTATTTAGTGGAACTCAGAAGCTGCCACCAAAAAGCATTGATCATTTGCCATGAAACTGATACACGCTGGGCAATAATTGGAAGTAGACAGTGGTTATATCATCAATAATGTTCAATTTCTAGTTTGAATGAGGATAAATTAATTGAAAGCTACTTTAAAAGTTATGCTGAATAGGTCTCATAGATTATGATATAGGATTGTCATGTTTCCATTTGGAAATAAATGGGTTTGGAGAAGTAGAATTGTGGGAGCCAATGAGTGGAAGTGGAAGGCAACTATTTCTTTGGGATAGGAATGCTTCCTTTTTCATTTAATACAACGGGAACTGTTGGTTGCCAGGATGTTCTATTTATGTATCTTTGCCTAATTGCTTAGAAAGTCTTACGATTTATCATATACCTTGGTTCTGCTGGATGCTTTTCTAGTTTTTGGCATGCTCAAAATTTAGTTTATGAAACAGAATTTGTTTATTTTATCTGTTTGCATCTTTTAAGCTACCAAACTTCAACAAATTCCTATACAAGACCTATTTCATTGTTGATGCAGTGTTGAGAATTCTGAGTACCTCTCTGCTCAGTTGATGGAGTGGAAAATCCCCCACAATGTCCTCAACGCACGACCCAAGGTTTATTATAAATTTAACTTACGAAGTCCTTTAGTTGGATTCTTGGTCATCTGGGGCTAGAATGCTTTTTTAACTGTTGTTTGTTTTATGTATTACTGCATTATACTCGTGCTATATATCTATATATTTTGCAGTATGCCGCTTGGGAGGCTGAGTTTGTTGCCCAGGCAGGGAGAAAATATGCAATCACCATATCGACAAATATGGCAGGCAGGGGCACGGATATAATTCTTGGTGGAAATCCAAAGGTAGGTGTACTTGTTAAATACTTTTTCTTGAGATATCTCCAAGAATGATTGAGTGGCATCACTATTTTCAACTTTAGGGGAACTTTGGAGGCCTGGGCATCAACCAATTTTGTCATATATACGAGTATAATCATATGTGGTGTTGATGAATACCTCTGATTTACTTTGTTGTTTATTTATTCAATGATGACAAGTTGTTTACTTCTACATGTTGTCTATTTCAAAAATGTTTCAGATGCTTGCAAAAGGAGTTATAGAGGATAGATTGCTTTCTTTTGTCACTCAAGATGCTCCTGATGCTGAAGATAATGGAGTGCCAATGTCACAGAAGGTAATTGCCTGTGGTTAGCTGTAGCTGAACAAAGATGGCAAGTTTCTTATCTCTTCAATTGGTACAGGTATTGTCAAAGATAAATGTTGGACCATCGTCACTAGCTTTGTTAGAAAGGACAGCGCTAATGGGTGAGTGGTCCCGGTCTTCAAGTAAAGATTCAGTTTAGATACACATGAGTTCTGTCATAATCTCCTTTTCTTTTTCCTATTTGCTTTGATTATATATTTGTATCATGCAGCTAAATATGTATGCAAAAGTGAGGGAAGATGGACATATCAGGAGGTAAAATCTATGATTTCAGATTCGGTGGATATGAGTCAGTCAATGGACTTGAAAGATATAGAGAGGCTTGCTGATGAAGAAGCAGAGATGTACCCTCTTGGCCCTTCCATAGCACTCACTTATCTATCAGTTCTAAGTGATTGTGAGGTTCACTGTTTTAATGAAGGTTTGGAAGTGAAAAGGCTCGGGGGCCTTCATGTCATTGGAACATCACTGCATGAGTCCCGTAGGATTGATAACCAGGTGAGCCATTCAACTAGACAGACTGTCCAGGACGAAACAAATACTCAAACTAGTGTAGCAATAGTAAAGTTTATAGGATCCTTTTCCTTTTTTCTTTTTCTTTCTGTGTTGCCCGCTTTGAAACTCTCTGTTCATTCTTATTGAATACTTTTCACCCTCAGTTCTCACTCATTAAGTAATTCGTTTGCTTGCAAGAGTTGTACCAGATATGTAGTTCATTAAGTGAGGCCTAAACCTTTGTGTGTGATACTTGCTTATCTTTTTAGCAAAGTGGACAACTAGTTGGTGGCATAGTTGCGTTACTGTGATACTGTCATGTTTCTCTTATTACTCCCTCTGTCCTAGGATAAAAGTCTTTATTACTATTTTAAGTAGTCCCAAGTTAAATGTCTACTTACTTTAAATAATCTATTTCTTACAATAATTTGCCTATAATACTCTTAGTATTAATTGTCATATTTACATTCTTTATGTATATTTATGGAATATCACTAATCATGTGCAAAAAACTACCCCCTCCATCCCATTATATCTGACGCTTTAGAGTGTTTCTTTTTTCTCAAAATATTTGACGTTCTACAATACCAAGAATATTTTGCCTATTTGTTTTCCTTCTTTACCCTTCCTTCTTCACCACCATTAATGACTATTTTCTCTGTTTCCAAGGATATATTTATGAGAAGCCTTCAAAACTCTACTGCAATTAGGCGAGAATTTCTTTTTTTTCAAAACTACAGTTTCAATAGTTGAGAGCAAACCCTAGGTTTCATTGAAGATGAAGAATGATAGAGATTTCATGAAGTCTGAGTTCGACATCAATACAGTCAGGAGTTATAAACAAATCACCTAGAACTTGTTCATCCCATCCTCGTTTGACGACATCTCAGTCATTCTGCAAAAAAGGCATCACTAATAGATTCAGTTCCACTTTTACTGGAAAGATGGAATCACACCAAGAAGCACGCCTATGAATATAACAAAAAATTGGTATTTAGGACTTCCACCTGTGTTCCGAAATTGGTAACATGCCTGAATCGGAAATTGCTTGAGATTTGACAATGACTCCTCAATCAGTCCATACAGATCTTTGGCGGAGAGAGAAATTTTTACCAGGATGTGAAACGTCCTTAATTAGGAGGAGAGAAAGTATGAAATCAAGTAATGGATAATTAAATGAGATGAAAGTATTAATTAAGGGTAAAATAGTAAAACTGCATCTATTCTTAATCTGTGTGAAAATCTCTAGAACATCAAATATAATGGGATGGAGGGAGTATGTAATTAAATGAGAATTTAAAAATGGACAATTTTGTCATTTGATCCTCTTTCTTAATATGTTCAAAAAGTCAACTAGGACTTTTATCTTGGGTCGGAGGGAGTATTTAAATTATATTATATCCCCAGTTGAAACTGCCAGAGAATTTTTCTTATCTACATTAAATGTACAAATTTGAAAGTGCATTTTTCTGATCTCGCGTGAAAAATGCATATATGCTTCGAAGTGGTTTTTATTTATCACCGTTACCACAACTATTTCTTAGTGGTGATCGTTCACATTCTCATTCATTTTTTTGGCATATATTGAAAATTTACTTTAAATAGCTGTCAAAGGAAGAGCACTTTTTCATTTTTAAATTGTGAAGGAATCATGTATTTTTTCCTTACTTAATTATGGGCTTAAGCTTCTAGGGCTTTTAGAGCGGTTCTAACTACTGAGTATTAATGTTGTCAGGTATTGAAGGGCTATTCTGCTATGTATGTGTTATTTTCTGTATTATTTTCTCCTTTATTATAGCAGGACTCCTGATTCTCTTCAGTTAGAAAATTTTAAGTATATGAATAGATAGTATAATGATTTGATGAATAGATGTTAATTACTATCTCTCATCACCCTAGGCCCTGCTACACACGCGACACCTACTTGCAGGTGGAGAGTCTGTACTAAACAAATGCATACATGTAAACAAAATGCAAACTAAAAGGCTGAGACACCTAATCCATTGACCTTATGCACCGTCTTTGAGTTTTTAAGAGTTAGAAAAGAAGAGAAGGGAGGAGAAGAGAAGAACTCCTTTTCTTTCCAAAAGTGAGAAGAAAACATTTTGTCCTAAATAACACTTGTTTTATCTTCTCTTCTCTTCTCTTCTCTCGTAACTAAATCTCCAGGATATACCCTCCTTTTGTTTATCTTCTTTTTTCTCTTGGGGAAAAAAACAACTCCCAAGACACCTCATCCTTTTGTTTTCCGTTCTTTTCTCTCCAAATCCTGATTTTGGTATCATTTTAAAGCATCCAAAAGCCAAACCATATGGAAATTAGTGGAGAGGCCCATAATAATACGTATTAGCATTAGGACTTACTTACATGCGTTCCTCGCATGTCTTATCCTCACATCCTTCTACAGATCAGCACCGGTAGATGAATCACATTTCTCTCTATGATTTGCTACTAAATCTTTAAGGTCAACAAGTAATTCTAACAAGTTTTCTGCTTGACAATTTGGATTTGTCTATTGGCTTTTGAAGTGTGATTGTGCATCCAATCTTGAAATGTGGTGTTCAAATTTTAGAATGTATAGAGCATATTGTTTCTTTTGTACTTTCTCTATACTTTTCTGTTACTCAGCCTGTGCTTAAAAGCTATCAGTAAAAGAGGTTTTGCTGAAAGTATATTAAATTTTTCTTGGGTTTAATTCTTAATGATATAAACCTAAGTTTCCACATTTATTTATAGATTATATTTTCTGTTTTCTTGTTTTTCCCTTTTCATGCATAGCATTAATAAAAGGCTCTTTTTTTCCTTCTTTTTTGTTAAGCTTCGGGGCAGAGCAGGCAGACAAGGGGATCCTGGATCAACACGGTTTATGGTGAGGTAAAGTAATCTTGAAGCGATCTTTGTTATATAAATCAGAGGAGACTTAGTCACGCAAGTGGTCTAATGATACACTTCTAGGGGGTTCTAAGCTCCACAATACCAATAAAGAAATGAATTTAAATTTCAGCCTAGATGACTTTCTTCTGTAGTTCTTTAATATTCATTATTGGGACAGGCCACACTTTGTTTATGTATCGATCGTTTTGTTCTTTATATCCTTTGCAGTGGCACAACTTAAGGCTCAACAATGGTTTCTCAGTTTTCCATCTTAATGTTTATGGTGAAAATAATAGTCCTACCGATTTCTCGATTATTTGAGTTTCTGTATGTTTATAGAAGAGAAAAAAAGTAAGAGCTTTTAACAATTTTGAAAGGCTAAAGTGCAAGATAGAAAATACATACTTCTATTGTGTATGTAGGCTACTTAAATTTCGAAGCTAAGTATGCAATTTGGACAGGCTGGTTTTGCCCAAACCACCACTACTGTCTCTGCATTCTAATCTTAAATTTAGGTGTGAGTGCTTTCCAGCTTTTGAATGATAAATTATAACTTGAAGAACAGCTTTTCTCGGGGAGGTTTGCATGTATGATCCCAGGATTTGATTATTAATTATCAATAGAAGTGATGATAGAACCATGTCTGGCCATGTTTGATTCTTTAGGTGGAGTATAAGTTTGGATCAATTAAGATTCTAGTCAAATGAACTTATGCTATATCGAAGTGGTGTTGATCTCAAGCAACACGGGAGCAGTCAGGAAGAGAAGAATATTTCCACGATTGACTCCTACAAAGAGACTGATTTGATTTTGTAGACAAATAGGATCTTCATAGTCCTTGGTGGGGCGGGCTAAGGTAAAGGGTTTTGTAGGGTTTTGGGTGGTCTCTGTCTATAGGGTTCAGGTTTCTTTACATTCCTTCTGCGAACTATTGAGTTCATTTATGGTTTTGTTTACTTCCATTGTCTTGTATATATGTTATTCTTTTCTAAATACCAATGCTGTCTTCTCAAATCCAACAACACTATGGTTGTGAGTAGATACAAAAAGCACGAAAATAAAAAGCTCTTATATGTGAGTGATAGCCCTGCTGGGTGGCGAATTCATGAGTTCTGTAAAAAAAGAAGTCGTTATGTTGCATGTTGCTTGTTTGATTTAGGAGTTATGTCTTATGTTTTGAAATATGGAATGACCATTTGCAGTTTTGGTTGGTGGAAATTGGAACATTAAAAATACAAGATCACATGCTGGATGTCTCTGTCTTGTGCTTTGATATTTTAATTTTTTTACTAAGGAGAATCATATGTTTCTTAAAACATATATTTCGTATACTAGAATTCTAAAGTACTGAGTGTATAGATATCTTAAGCTAACAAGAATATTTTGATTTACATGGAAATACCATTTCTTCTTCAAGTTTTCCTTTGTTAATTTAATTACGACTACTAGGACTAAGCAGTAGAGTTTACTGTTAATTTCAAAATTTGTTAACCACTAATTCAAATAACCTAGTTGTGTACAGCTTGCAGGATGAGATGTTTCAGAAGTTTAACTTCGACACTGAATGGGCTGTGAAAATTATATCAAGAATCACAAACGATGAGGATATACCAATTGAAGGAGATTCAATTGTTAAGCAGGTTCGACTCAGTGGTTAATTTTACAGCCTATTTCTCTTTCCTTATATTTTGTACGCAAATACAAATCTCTTTCTTTCTTTGAAATTGTTTCTCAAATTATCTTCTTATTGTGAAGTTGAACTATTGCAAAATTTCAGCTTCTGGCCCTACAAGTTAATGCAGAGAAATACTTTTTCAACATAAGAAAAAGCCTCGTAGAATTTGACGAAGTTTTAGAGGTACACATGTGAAAGTAACACAGCCTGACTTTGAGTTTCATTGCAATTTCTTTCTTCATCACCTTCTTTTGAAATTTATGCACCTCACCTCATGAACATATTATAGGTGGCATGCTTTTCACTTTGACAACGACTTTACGAGAGACTGTTTTAATTTGAGTACCTTCTATTTAAATTCAAATAAAACTACTAGCTCCCATTCAAAACTATTGATTAACAATGCAGTTGCTGCTTTCTATGTGCATATATTGTTATATGAATATTTTATCATTGGATTAGAAAAATACTCCCTCCGTCCCCAATGAGTAAAGTATAATTTGCACACATATTAAGAAAACTAAAAGTAGAGGAAAGAGAGTAAAAAAGTTTCAAATTTGTACTTAGTGGCCCCAAGATTATATAAAGTGATGAGTACTTCTATTTTTTTATACTAATGAACCCCACTAAATGACATATTTACCCTTCACCTTATGTACTTTATCTCATCCTTTTGGGGACAAAAAAATTTGTACCTTTAGTCATCCTTTTGGGGACGGAGGGAGTAATGATTTTTTAATATGTATCTAAAATTGAGTTTTCCATGAAATTTGAAGTTATAGCTAAAATTGAACGTCTGATTTCTTTTATCAGGTGCAAAGAAAACATGTTTATAATCTTCGTCAGTTAATTTTAACAGGGGATTCTCAATGTTGCTCGCAACAAATATTCCAGTGAGTGGTTTTTCCTAATCCTTTATCACTCCATGTCTGCCACATATCCAGTTAGATTTTGCAACTTGCTTTGCTTTTTATGTGTAAACATTTCACCCATTTGATATGATAAATAATACAATGTATTGTAATTATTTGTCAAAGCATTATAAGATATTTAGAGAATGAAAAGAGTTTTTCTTTTATTTTTCTCTTGCGGAAAATTTATAGCAAGTAACATTGTATCTTATATATTATCTCTCGGTAATGTTATTTCTACGACACTAGTAAAGAGATGCATCTCTTCTTGATTGTGTCTAAGCATTGTGGTGGAGTTAATACAATATGTTTTAATGTTATTTCTACGACACTAGTAAAGAGATGCATCTCTTCTTGATTGTGTCTAAGCATCGTGATGGAGTTAATACAATATGTTTTAATGTGGCAAACTTCAAATGAAAATATAATAGGAGAAAGAAAATACTGTCCTGCATTCGATTGTTTTTGATAGGAAAGTTTGCCACTAGTAGGGGATTGAGACCAGCAACCTTGACGTTATTCCTCAAGGCCTCTGGCATTTCTCCCACCCCTGGGATTAATATTGCCCTCTTTTTTTTACACCTTAGTGGATTATGCTTAGTCAATCTTTTTATGGCCTCCAAGCCATCTTCGAAGCATATTTAAATATGCATTTTCTTGTGAACACCATCTGTTGCTTGTCTAAAGTCTAAAAAAAAAATCGATTTCTGCAACTGTTACTGCTCATTTTTGCTTTTAATTCAATTATCATTTTTATCTCTTTATGCCAATAATTTTATAATAATGAGTCGGAGAATATATGCCACATATGACTCGTGCTGCACATACTTTGACATTGCCGCATACGGTCATATTCCATTAGGCCCATAAAACAAAATAAGTCAAGAATACTGATTTTGCTTTTTAATGATTATGTTTATTATCAAACACAATTCAGTGTACTATATGTTTAATCCAGCACAACTTGATAAGAATGATAGAAAGGACGGTCACTCATTATGCTCTCCATGGTATATGCAAACTTTGAGGAGCAAATAAGGCTGAATCTAGGATCTTCTTGCTATCTTTTTTTTTTCTTTTCCTGTGATTAAAGAGTTACTTGTATGTATATCTATATATACAAGGGATGATCACCAGTCATCAAGATCATACTCAGCAACCTAGAAGCAAAAAACTGTCAAAGAAGACGAACAAAGGCCTACGACAACATCAATGCACCTTTAAGAGAACACATTATTTACCCTTTAATTAGCTGCAATGTGGATCCTGTCCTGCCAAGTACTAAAGACAGGTGTACATATAGGAATAGGCGGTCATATTTTTTGTTCTTAAAGTATGTGCTGTGTCTATCAAACCTAAAATGGGATTGCGGGAGTAGTAAATGTTCAGCAAATTATATTCGTCAAATTAGGTTGTTTAACTTACCTTTATGGCTTTCACTCTGTAAAACTGACTATTCTACGAATTGGTCAATGAGTTGAATCATGAAACTAAATCGCCAGCCTCACAAGTTAGAGCTAGGTTTACATGACCCTTGCAGCTTTTAGTATCTTCTTTGAGTGATTCTTGTCGTATCCTTGGCAATGATTTAAACTGAGTGATGCCCCATGATTTAAGTTCTCTGTATAATTAGATACAATGTGCTCACAATTTGAACATAGAAAGCCATTATTATGTGTTGTTATACTGTACAAGTTCTCATTCTGCTTTTTAGTTGTTTTATGTACAATAATATCGGTAACATCAGACAGTTTAAAAAAATGCCGAATTTGAATTTGTTGCTTCAGATTACAATGTGACATCATGTTCTATCTTCAGTATGTTTTAAATCGTTCCACTACAGTATGTTTTAAATGAAAGCTATCCATGTAGTCCATATGAATGTCTCTATGGCTGCTTTATTTTGATTATGTTCTGCGTATTTTTAATTATTTGTTGTTATGATGTTAAAATATTGCCAAGGATGGTTTGGAGAATGTTGTGTTTTCCTTTTCCCATATACCCTCTCTTCTTTTATACAAAATAAATAAATAAATATATTATCAGATCAAATGAATGTACTGATAAATTGTTTATAGGTACATGCAGGCTGTGGTAGATGAAATCATTTTTGGAAATGCCAATCCATCAAAGGTAGCACAATACTGCTCTAGAATGTATTATTTGTAGTCTACATTTTATATTTATGTTTCTTTATTACATTATAGCATCCAAGCAGCTGGAATTTGGGTAAGCTCTTGAAGGACTATAATGAAATTGCTGGGAAGATATTGGATGGTGAGTTTGCTAGGAACTATGTCTGTCTTGCAATCTTACTTTTTAAAACATTATCTAACTAATTTCAATAATGGTTATTCATCTTCACTGTGTACATAAATGATTTAAGAGTATCTCCAGACTCCTCTGCAGGGATTACAGAGGAAGCTTTACTCACATCACTCAAGCAACTTCATGAATTAAGTTTCATCGATATTAATGACTTTTACCTTCCAAATTTGCCACCACCTCCAAATTCTTTCAGAGGTATCCGCAGGAAGAGCTCTTCACTAAAACGCTGGCTTGCCATATGTTCTGATGATTCGACAAGGTGTGCCAATCATGATAACTTAGCATTTATTTTCTATTTATAGTTTGTTTTCGTTTCAATCTTATGAGTTTTTATGGTTACTAATGTCGTTTAGGGATGGAACATACCGAGTGACTGTTAATCTTCTTCGCAAGTACCTTGGAGATTTCTTAATTGCATCATATTTGGATGTCCTACAAGAATCTGGCTATGATGATGCATATATAAAGGAAATAGAGGTTAGATCCTTTCCTCATGTATTTTGTGCTGATAATAAAAAGCTTTATTCCAACAAATAAGTTAAAGCTTTAAGCTTACTTCACAGCGTGGTCATGGAAGACTTGAGCAATAGGAATCAAATTGAACACAAATGCAACTGAATAATCTTTGCATTCTGACTGTATGAAATTTGAACCCAAAGCTATTAAGATATGACTTTATGTATCACATTTAGTTTTTTAGTGTGAACATTACTTCCCTTCTCCTGAGGAGCATCATCAGCTCCAATCAAGCTAAAATATTATATGTAGTTAAGCACTAATACCTATAGGTAGTAAGATGCTATCTTGAAAGCCAAGCTACCTCACTTCTCCTGTCCAGGCATCCCAATAATGGGCATCCTTAATTCAACTCTTATCTTAGAAGATCATGGCAATACGAGTAGGGTGTTACCTCACCCATTAAACCCAGGGGCTGGGGGGTTTTACTGGCTGGGTGGGCAAGAAGGAAGTATGTCGGCTATTTGATTAACACTGAATGGGTGAATGACTGATCGATTCAGCCATTCAGTATGTTTGTTTCAAATAAAAATCATCTGAATGGTTGAATCGGTCAGTCATTCAGACGATTTGGGTTGGATGGTTAAATTTTATTTTTTTTGTTGAATGGACTGAATGACGGCTGAATGATTTTTTTTTACAATATTAACTATTATTAAGTAATATTAAATAAATTTACAACAATTTTGAATTTTTTCAGATGGGTAAAATAATAAAAATATGTTATTCAGATGTTTCAGACATGTCAATTATCTAACAACTTTTTTCATTTAAATTCAGATTCAGCTCATTCAGAGTCATTCAATTTTTATCAAACACTTCCTTAGTTGATGAAGTTCAAACCGCACCCGAAACCGCTTAGGTGCGGTTTGAAAAATTCAAAACCGCACACGAAATCGCTTGTGATTGGTGCGGTGCGGTTTTAAAGTGTGGTGCGGTTTTAATTAGTGCGGTTTCGGTTCCAAAACCAATTGAAACAACAAAAAAGTCTAAGCCTTCGATAAAATTTAACATAGAACTTACATTGATCAATTAACTTAGTGACAAAGTCGGCAATGTGAATTATATCAAGCATAGAACCAAAGTTCCTTCTGCCAAACATGTCAAATATTTCACCATCAAATCATAAAACAGTGAGACACGTAAAATAGTTTTAGTTTATAATAAAGGAATGATGCTTTAAAACTAAAACATTCGCTATATAAAATAACGGAGACCATATATTCGATAACAAGCAAGAAGGTTTATTTAGTTCCCAAAAATTAACAGTATATGCTGGAGATAGAATGAAATTCTATCTTATATATTGCAGGGAGGACTTATAGAATATAATCCTAACTATACCTAATTTGAAAAATAATCTATTAGACTATTACTATTATAGTATTGACCTTAACCAATGCATCAAGTGCTCGAACTAACGAATTTGGTCCCAAAACTATAAGGCATAAGCCCTCCAATAACGCATCAAACAAATTCAAAATTTCAAAACTCAATTACTTAATTTTTGACCTATAACCTCTAACAATCTTCTTTCAATTGGTGAAAAAAATGACAATGTAAGACTGGTGTTTTCTCTGAGCGTGTTCAAGTGAAAAGTAACTTTAGAATTTACTAGAGATGATAATACACATACACACATGGTGCGGTTTCGGTTTTATGCGTGCGGTTTTGGCTAGTAACCAAACCGGAACCGTAAATTTGGTTATTCAACCCATCTAAAACCGCCACATACGTCGGAACCGTTGGTGCGGTTTTAATTGGTGCGGTTCGTGCGGTTTTTGATGTGATTTCGGTTCCAATTTGGTTACTTGCTCAGCCCTAGTTGATGATGTACTAAATCTCGAAAGGCTATATAGTCTTGGTGATGCTAATCAAATCAAGAGAATAATTAATTATCTTTTTACTATATTCTTATTAGTTTTATTTATAGCGTAATAATTAGGGATTTGTTTCTTTCTTAAATTAGCTTACCAGGTAATATAAGGGTCCAAGTTTTTAGGATTTTACTTTGTCAATATAAATTGATGTAACTCAATATTATAATTCAGTGAATTGAAGATTGTTTTAATTTTACATTGTTTTATGCATTTTAGCATTCAAGCATTATTCTTTTTTCTACCTCTTCCTTCATTCCACCTTTTCATACCCAATTTTCTTGGCTTCCATCGTTTGTCGAAATTCTCTAGAGAGTCGGCATCAATATTCCTCGCTCGAGAATCGGGAGCAAAATAATATAAAATATATCGTTCATTGGGCACTATTTACCGTGATTATTGTTTGGCGTGGGGATTGTTCATTTTTTTGGGGAGGAGGTGGTGGGGGGGGGGGGGGTGAAATTAAACGAATTTAAGTTGTTGTACCAGGAAGAAGATAAGGAAAAGAGACGAAGCCAAAGTTGCTCATCATCAAATTACAGTTAGTACCTCATAGTTTTTGATTCTTGAAATTTTCTGTCTTTGGGATACCTTGATCTTCTTGTCTTTTCAGATTTACTTCCTATCTCTGTTTTTCTTTTTCTTCGAGTCTGAAAAATATAACAGAGAAACAAAGAGTAGAAAAAGAGTAGAAAAACATTAAGTAAAAAAACAAGAGCCAGGAAAAAAACAAAAAACAAAAAACAAAAATCAAAGTAAAGGTAAAAAAAAATAAGTTGAAAAATATTGTCATCTTCATTCACCATGGTTACTAGTGCTAGGCTTTACTCCAGAATGGATACTCTGCTAATACTTTGGAAGTAAAGTTGAAATCAATGGATGAAATAATCAAGTTCTTAAAGGAGTCGTTGATCTTCTTCTTCATCGACTTAATGACGTAGCTGCAGGTTCAATAATTCAAAATCAAGAGAATTCCTGACAAATTGATGATTAAAGATGTTGAGTGGTGAAGGAGGAAGATGAATTTATTGAGCAATTTGAAGAAACAATTGAAGAATCAACCGACAACCAAGCTGTAGTGGAAGAACTCAACAATAATTATGAGCTATCAGTGGAAATTTAGGTTTTTGTCCCCAAAACTTATCAGTTATCAAGATATCTATTTTTCACCGATGATAGCAGGGGCGAAGCCACATATAATATTGTGGGGTCAATTGACCCCATTGAAAAAAATAATTACTTTATAATATAAGGTAAATTTTAAAAATTTTAAGTATTATATATAAATTTACCTCCTAAAATTTTATAAATTTTCTACTATATGGGGTCAAATTGAAAATGTAGAACTTTGTCAATCAAATTTTAACCACATATGACTTATATCCTCTCAATATATGTATCTCTCTCTATATTATTTTAAACTAAATAATAATCTAATTTATATTATTTTTAAAATAATTAATGAATTAATTAATTTTTAATAGTTGTGATTAAAAAATCTATTATGAGTTGATATAATGTATATATACCATATATTATTACTTACTCCCTCCGTTCCATATTAAATGTCCTAATTTTTTTTAGGATGTTCCAAAATAAATGTCCCATTTTTATAGTAGTAACTATATTTATCCTATTCTTTCTCTTATACCCTCATAATCTATTTAATATGCTTATTGGGAATGTGAGAGTTAAAAAAATATATCTAGAGAATTAAATGACATAGGAAAAAGTAATTATTAGGGTCATAGAAAAATGAAAAAACAATTATTGGGGTCATAAAAAAGTGAAAAAACAATTATTGGGGTCATAGAAAAGTGAAAAAATAATTATTTGATTCATAGAAAAGTGAAAAAATACTTCAATTAATAAGTAATCAAAAAGGGTAATTTAGGTAAAAGAAAACTTTATTAATCAGCGTGTCGAAACTAATTAGGACATTTATTTTGGAATGGAGGGAATATTATATTGTCATTGTAATATAGTGTATATATATATGTGTGTGTGACCCGAAAGTATAAAAGTATTAAAAAAAATTGGCTCGGGGTATTCCCGGCCAAATTATTTATAGTTTAGTAATAATTTTGACCCCACTGAAAATTATTCGTGGGTTCGCCACTGGATGATAACTCCAATAATATGCTGTAAAAGAAAGTTATCTCCTTGCGGTTTTCAAGTTATCAATGTGCATACAAGGAGGCTCAAGATTTCTTGCATATTTTGAGTCAAGTTTGTGGATTATGTAATATCCCATACTTTATAACTCGACCATGAGACATGAGTTTGTTTATGGAATGGAGAATATTGTGGATCAAGCCAAGAGAATATTCATTACTATTATTAAATATTTATGCTGTTATTTAGAGAGAAAGTAATTACAGTTATTATCTAATCTTTTCAAGTTTAAATAATATTATGTAGATTATACAAGAGTATTTGATAATAAATACAGATTTGTTTCCTTTGAAAATTTTGTTATCCAAGTAATATTATTTTTTTATTTGGTCTCCATGTTTTAGTATTTCCTTATGTCTATATTAACTAATGTAACAAAAATCATCATAATTTAGTGATGATTGATTTTTGATTATTTTTATGTTGGTTTTGTTGCATTGTGGCCTTCGGGCAGTATTCCTTTTTCTCCTTTATTTCCTTATTCCACCTTTATTCAGCATCAACCGAACTCTTCTTGCGTTTTGTATGCTATAGTCTTTCCAATCCTCCTCCTTTTGCGGCTAAGTTTAGTACAGTACTAGGGGAGGCCATTACCATATTAAAAGGAAGAGAGGTCTTGCAAGTTTTGGTTCCGGAAGAACAAGATGTTAAGATTACTTGTTTCCTTGTCAGATTTATTTTCTTTGTGTATATGCATAACTTCATAAGACTGACTGCTTGATTTACTGGCTTCACAGAAGTTCATTTTTTACTTATTTCTGTTGTCCTTGTTGGAATTCAGAGAGCAGTTCTTGTGAAGACCCTAGATTGTTTCTGGAGGGATCATCTTGTTAATATGAACAGACTCAGTTCAGCGGTATATGAAATTCTTAGCTGATTTGCAACTGTTCTGGTTTCCCATACACAAGGCTTATATAAGATGTTCTTCAGGTGAATGTGAGGAGCTTTGGGCACAGGAATCCTCTGGAGGAATACAAAATAGATGGTTGTCGATTTTTTATCTCAATGCTCAGTGCCACGCGGATGTTAACTGTGGAGTCCCTGTTGCGGTATTGGTCATCTCCGATGGAGTCTCAAGAATTATACGTATGATAGCAATGGATGAGTGTCGTACTAAATGTATGCATCAGGTTTCTGCTTATTTTGAAGAACAATTTTTGCATCCCAATACATATGAAGAAACAAAGTAAGCACTGATCATACTCATTTCTTTTTATGCATCTGCATGTTTTTTATATTATTATTAATTTTATGCATCTACATGCCAACCAGTTACAACTAATGTTTCATTATGAATGAGATGAGCAATTGATTTCTTTGCATGTAATGGACACCCAACAACACAGGTTTCTCTCTTTTTTTTTTCTTTCTATTTTTTAAGCTAAATGAAGAAGAATCACACCTCGGCTTCTATAACTGTAATCTATTCATTTTCTATCAATAATAAGAAATTATTTAAACATTTCCGTTCTGTTTATCAATGTTCCTCGCATGCAGGTCCCGTGAACCATTTCCTTGCATCTAGAATCCACCAGAGCATTATCAGAGTCGAAGATACTCCCAGAGCTACGGGTGCAGAATTGAAATTGTCCCATTTGATTGGATAGAGAAGAGTGGGCAACAGGAAGACTGAACAGGTACAACATATCCATCCATAAGAAGGTTACCAAGCAAACCGGTCTTCTTGCTTTACCCAAATAGAAGGGTCCTGGTTTGAACTTTTCCTCAGCCATCACTAACCTTGCAAAAATGGGAACTGATTTTCCCCCCAACCAATCCATCCCATTGTGCTTATGGCGCTGAAGATCACATTTAGCTTCAAGATCGGCAGTCCAAGAATAGCGGTTACGGCTGCACAGAGCCACACAACATTTAGTGAAACCTTGTGCCACCGGGTGAATTCTCCTCCTCCAAATTGGCGAAAATGGGATTCCATTGTCCCTGGATAGAGAAAGAATAAAGACAATTGCATATATATATTCTCTCTGTTTTTTAATATAGGTCGTTTTAGAGTTGTGCACAAGTATTAAGGAAATGATTGTATATGATTAACTATAATATCAATTGTTTATATTGCCTTTGTATTGGAAGAAGAGATTGTTATTTATTGGACAAAAAATAGTGAGAGAATTAAAATTGCATTTAATATTTGAGGTAATATTAGAAATTAAGCAATTAATGCTTATTTGAAATTCTTAAACGACTTATATTAAAGAACACAAATAATTATTTAAAACGATTTATATTAAGTAACGGAAAGAGTAGTAAGTAATAAGTTGTAAGAGGATGAATACAAATGACATATTAAGCTTATATTAGTTTTTGGTATATGGTAGGTATCTTTCTCCCTTTTTAGTGCAAAACAATCTATAAAGGGGCTAGGAACTCTATAAAATGGCTAATTTTAGTTTTTAAGCTTTTAGCCATTCAAAGTCCATGTAATAAATATAATGTCCATATCTTACACAACTTTAATACTTATATAGGTTGCATGAATAATTAATGGGTCTTTAACACTAATATACAATAATTAGAAAGTAATTATAAAAATAAAACATCTACAAAATAATTACAAAAATAACACAACACAATATTACCTTGCTAAAATTACGTGTCATTAACTCCCTACGCGTCAGTTACCGACTTTTATCTTTTCAACTGTCCGGTCCTAAATTCACGCTAATGAAGAAAAAACAACTTCAACAAGATCAACAACAACAACTCTGACGACAACAACTCTGAGAAACAACTTCAACAACAACAACAACTTCAACAACAACAACAACTTCAACAAAAACAACAACTTCAACAGCAACTTGAAGATCAGAAAAAACAGAGCAACGACAGATCGGAGAAGACGAGATACAACTCTGAGATCGGATAATAAAGGAGAAGATCAACAGCAACTTCAAGATCAACAACAACTTCAAGATCAACAACGACTTTAAGATCAACAACAACTTCAACAAGATCAACAACAACTTCAAGATCAGTAATCAACCTCTGTAACAACTTTGAGTTTAAAGTTTATATGTATATAGTTACCCCGTGGGTACTATATACTCGTATAATGGTTATCTTTCTTAAGTTTTTCACTCTTTGATTGGTAATAAAGTCAGTATACTGATTTTTTTGATTTCAAAATGCATGTAAAATATGTTTTATATTCTGGTTACTAAGTACATATAAATTGATTACTGTATAATATTTATTTGGTTGTTGTATACTTTAAATGTTTATTTGGTTACCCCATGGTTACTATATACTCGTATATTGGTTATCTTTCTTAAGTTTTTCGCTCTTTGATTGGTCACAAAGTCAATATACTGACTATTTTGATTTTAAAATGCATGTAAAAATATGTTTTATATTCTGGTTACTAAGAACATAGAAATTGATTACTGTTTATTATTGATTTGATTACTGTATAATGTTTATTTGGTTGATGTATACTTTAAATATATATTCTACTGATGTTTTTTATATTGATGGTTACTTATTAAATACATTGATTACCTTCCTGTAGCTGTTGAATCTTTAAGTACATATTGATGTTTTTTATATTGTTTGTTTTTGCTATAAAATGCATGTCAAATATGTTTTATGTTATGGATACTAAGTAAATATATGTTGGTTACTGTCTAATCTGGATTTGGTTAGTATATAATGCTGACTTGTTTATTGTGTAATATTACCATGGTTACTACATAATATTACTGTGTTTTATACTGATTTTTTTTATATTGATGGTTACTGATTAACTACATTGGTTACCTTCATACACCTGTTAGTCTTTAATTTGTAACAAAGTCATTACTGATTGTTTTGGTTGTAAAATGAATATAAAAATATTTTTTATAATCTTGGCTACTAATTACATATATCTTAGTTAGTGTATAATATGTATTTAGATACTGTAAGGTGTTTATTTGGTTACTCTATAATGTTATTGAGTTTTATAATTGTTTCTTTTATATTGGTGGTTACTTATTGACTATATTGGTTACCTTTATACAACTGTTAATCTGATTATATATATTGGTTGTTGTATACTATTTAATTGGTTACAATATAATGTTTATTTGGTTGTAGCGACAATTTGGCAATTTCTGTCAAGTTTGGAGTGTCAGATTTTGGCGTTTTCGCTGGTGGACTGCATGGTTTTTGGTCAAATTTCATCATTTAGGCCTTCAAATTTGCATGTAAAAATTTGGTTTATTTTTTGGTTACTAAGATTATGTAATTTGGTTACTGTCTAATATTAATTTGGTTACTTTACAATATTTATTCAGTTGTTAGACAATGGAGACAGATAGTAACTAATACAACAAATTTAATTATTTACAGGAATATATAATTGTTTACTGTTAGTAACTATTAACCACATGGTTGGTAACATTTTTGATGGTGTATAGTAACCAAAATTGATGTTGATTAATATTTTAATTTTTGATTTCATCATGAGTTATCAATATAAAGTAAACATATACATTGAATAATTGGTAACTGTTCTGAAACATTTTTATGTAACTTTGGTTACCCATCTAAAATAAAATGGTTACCTCTATATTCATATTTAACTACCAACTGGCATGGACCATTTCCAAATAACTTTTATAACTACGTAATTTAAAAGTATCCATCAGCTAGATAAATGGGAACCCTCACATGTACATTAAGCACTTGATAATTATTCTGATATAAGTTTTTAATTATTTGGTTACTAACAAAAACTAAAATAGTTACCCTTATATGCAGGTTTGGTTACCAACTGCACCTCTTAAACTATTTTTATTTTAATATGAGATCTATAAGTGACCATTATATATATAAATGAGAACTCTTAATTGGAGTTTCTTATTCTATCATGATGACATGATATAAATAAAATATATACATTTAACACTTTATAACAGTCTTGATACAAACTTATAATTATCTGGTTACTAACAAGCTTGTAACTATCTATGATAATTATCTGGTTACTAACAAGCTTGTAGATAAATAGGACACTCACACATGTACATTTAACAATTGATGTTTGTCCTGATACAAACTTGTAACTATCTGGTTACTAATAACAGTAACCATAATGTAACATAATAAAACAGTAACCACATAATTATATGATAGTAACCAGAACATGTTTTAATGGTAACCAAAACAGAAACATCATGTAATGAAACCCAATTTAGACAATCCATGTATACTAAATAATTACATATTAACCAGAATAAAAAATAAAAGTATCTGAAATCCCACATTGAGGACACAATAATAGTAGCCAAACCATAAGGTAACAGTAACCAAAACATAATAAAGAAGTAACCAAATAGTTATATGAAAGTAACCAGAACATGTTTTAATGATAACCAAAACAGAAACAACCTGTATATCCAACCAAGTTTAGGCAACCCATGTATACTCTCACATGTACATTTAACCATAGCTTTTTCAATAAATTTTCTAGAAGAGCATAACCCTTGTAGAATATATTTGAAGGAATTTACAAAAATAATACATCAATGTATACTAAGCAAATACATGGTTTATTATGACTTGGGTTTATTATTTACAAAAATAATACATTCACAAACTAATGATGCCTTAAACTTCTCCAACTGACTTGGGTTCAATTTCTTGGTAATAATGCTTGGGACTTCCATGTCACACCAATATATAACTTTTTCAGTGAATTTTCTGTTGCATTCCTCATAATAAAGATCTCATAACTGCAAATAAACAAAATTAGATTTACACAGTCATTAATAACCAGATATAAACAATATTTATAACATAATCAGTTACGTAGTGACCAACAAATAAAAACATACTAACCAAAACATAATATAACAATTACACAGTAGTCAAAACAGACTATAACAAATAACCAACATCCCACATTGACTGCACAATAATAATTATCATATCATAATATAACATTAACCATACCATAATAAAGCATTAACCAAAAAGTTATATTATATAATCTAATGGTGACCAAAATATAAACAACATGTAGTGCAGACCATTTTATGTAGTAAACAAACAGTTATATATAATATTAACCAAAACATAATTTCAAGGTCACCAAAACAAAAATATGTATACCAAAAAATATACTAAAGAAGTAACCAAACAGTTATATGATAGTAACCAAATCATGTTTTAATGGTAAAATCCCAATTGAGAAAAAAAAATTGTATCCAAATCATAAGCCAACAACAACAAAAAATATACTAATGAAGTAACCAAACAGTTATATATTAGTAACCAAAATATATATTAATGGTAACCAATACATAAACAACATATAGACCAAACACAGTTTAGTCAACCCATATATACTAAGCAAATACATGGTAACTAGAACAACAAAAAACAGTAACCAAAATGCCAACTCAAGGAAACAAAAATAGAATCCAAATTAAAAACTAACAATAACCAAAAATATACTAAAGAAGTAACCAAATATTTATATGATAGTAACCAAAATATGTTTTAATGGTAACCAATACATAAACAACATGTACATCAAAACCAGTTTAGTCAACCATGTATACTAAGCAAATACATGGTAACCATAACAACATAAAAAAGTAACCAAAATACCAAATCAAGATAACAAAAATGGTATCCGAATCACAAGCTAACAGTAACCAAAACATAATGCAGAAGTAACCAAACAGTTATATGATAGTAACAATAACAAAATTTAAATTAGCACACCTTTAAAATTTTTTGGGTTGGAAATATCTTCTGGCTATGAACTTGAGCTTCTGTCTTAACTACAGGAACATCAAAATCAGAATCCAACTGCACAAACCCAAACAAATTTCTTCAAGTCCTTAATAGAATCACCCTCTGTGATTCTTTTCCTCTTTCCATCCTTCTTCCTTGTATCAACCATTCTATACAAAACATAAAAACAACACAAACCCAAACAATCAATACCCCATTCTGTTAGAAACATAGCGTATATATATGATCATATTGACAATTAATTAGTAGAATGAGAATTAACAGAAATTAGAAGCAGACCTTAGAGAGAGAAATCATAATCCTTTCAGTTGTGAGAGAGTTGGAGAGAGAAAGTCACGTATTAGCCTGAAAACATAGCTTGAAAGTCACGTATTCAATTTTTTGTCAGAGTTGAGAGACTATGGTGTTGCGGCGGCGGTGGCAGAAGAGGATGACGACGAGTGGCTTCGAGAGGAGAGAGAGAAGTAGTAAGGGAGAAGAGAGAGAAATAGCAAGGGCGTAGAGAGAGACCGAAGGAAGATGGAAACTAATTTGTTATGTCAGCCCATTAATATTAATCCCTTAATTTAAGGATTTTTAATTGTATTAGTATTGAAAATAAAAATGATAAAGTGTAGTATTTTTGTAATTATTTTATGAATGTATGATTTTTATAATTATTTTCAAAAATGTACTAATATATATAATTAACCCATAATTAGTGACCCTAATAATAAGTTTCATTGTTTTCTCACAAAGCTTAGGTACTCATTGAGGTTGATTATATCTCACATACAAGCTTAAATTTATTTGTTCTATACTTAAATAATTGTCTCTTATTTTAGCTTTAAAAAATCAACTGAAGAAATCTTAAAATTTAAATTGTTACATTTTAAAAATAAGTAGTTTATAATTATATTTCTTAGAAAATTTATAGCAATGGACGATAAATATGATGAATGATATTAATTTAAATTAAAAATATAGTAAATTAACTTTTAAAATTCAAATAAAATTCTTATTTTGAAACCGAGAGAGCATATGGATTTCAAAATGTAAAAGCAAAGCTTTCTAATATAAAAATGAAAAATCCCTTTGTTAATTCAATATATTTCATTAAAAAATATTCTTTGATTTACCAATTAAGCTAAGCTAAGCTAAGCTATTAATTGTATATATCTAGATGGGATGGCCATTTGCCACGCAGTCCACGACTTTAGATTATTAATAGAGTAAAATACAGTCACACTTTTGTAGATAATCATAATAATATTCATATTTTTTTTAATTTTTTAAGTAATAGTTATTATTTTATAAATTTTTAGAGTGGACTAAATAGATAAAATTATATATTTATCTTTATATGTTATCAAATTTTAATTCCAGAATAATATATATATATATATATATATATGTTTGTGTGTGTGTGTGTGTTTAATTATCTTTTTTTTAATATAATACATTTTAATTATAGTTTTATTTGTAATTAAGATTATCTCATTCAAATAATTTAATTTAATTAACACATATTTTTGGACAAGTGATACAAATATTAAGAATTTTAAATTAAATTAGTATTGGAGGTTTTCTAATTTAAGTGATTGAGGGTCTGTTTGTTTAGGATTGAATGATGACCCGGTCAAGTGCTTGCTTGTTTTGAAAAAAAAATCGTCTAAATAATTTGAGATCGATTGACCATTCGGACAATTGAAATTTGAATGGTATAGTGTCATTTTTTTCTTTGAATGAAATTGAACGAGGTTGAATGATTTTTTTTTTTTTACAATATATATTAACTATTATATTAAGTAATATTAAATAAATTTACAACAACGTTGAATTTTTTTAGAGGGGTAAAATAATAAAAATCTGTTATTCAGATGTTTCAGACATGTCAATTATCAAACAACTTTTTTCAAATTTAGATTCATTTAGCTTTTATCAAACACCCCCTAAGTATGTTGATAGTTTAGTTTTTGGTGTTTAACAACAAAATTATTATTTGAATTCTTAGTTTTATATTATAATTTTTATATGTTAAATTTTCTCGAGTATATGTCAAAATTTAGAATGTTTATGATTTTAATTACATTTTTAGTATATAGTTGGTGTTGTTTTTATACAATATTGAATAAAAGAAAATATAATAATATTTATTACTACCCCTATCTTATTAATTTTTTTAATGTATTTTCTTTTTTTGACTAATAAAATTGTAATTTTATTGTAAATAATTATGCTTAATTAGTGTGACTTATGTTTAGTTTAATATTTGAGAAAAATAATTAATATAATTTTTAATACATTTTATTTGAAGAATAAGATTCATTATGTAATAAAAGTTTATTTTACATAAATTTTAATATTTGAAAAATATATAATTATATTTTTTTTGCTTTAATTTGCTTATAAAAGTTTTAATTTTTAATTACAAAAAATATATTTAAATATATATTACATAAATTTTAATTTTTAAGAAATTTAATTAGCAAAAAGTGTTTGGCTTTATTTTCTTCATAAAATAAATATTTATTATTTTTTGATATTTATGTTATTTATTGCATAAATTCATAATTTAATTAATTAGATCAAGTTAAGTAAAAATTATAACATACAAATTTATATTTAGTTGATATACGTGTTGCTTCATGGAAAGGAGTTACGAGATTTGGAAAGAGAGGAAAGCTCAATCCTCGATTCATTGGCCCATTTTTAATCCTCGGTCGAGTAGGAACTGTGGCCTATAGACTCGCTTTACTGCCAAGTATGTCTCGTGTTCATAACGTTTTTCATATATCCATGTTACGTAAATATGTGGAAGACCTGAACCACATTATTGAGTTAGAACCGGAGGAAATAGTGGAAGATTTAACGTATGAAGAGATTCCTGTTCAAATCTTGGATAAGAAGGAACATATTCTACGCTCCAAGGTTATACCTCAAGTCAAAGTTTTGTGGAGAAACCACGATGTTGAGGAAATAACCTGTGAGTTAGAATCTGAAATGAAATCAAGGTACCTAACCTCTTCGACATACCAGGTATGTACCCTAATTTCGAGGGCGAAATTTCATAAAAAGGGGAGATTGTAAGACCCCGACTTTTATGAATAAAGATAAATTTTCTATAAATATCATTTTTAAATATTATGGAGTGAATTTAATATAATGTTATAGTTGTGGATAATATTTAGAAATTTTAAAAAGTATGCAAGTTGTTATATAATATTAGATTGGTCGGGGAATATTCGTTTTAACGGGGAATATTAAATGACGGCAATACGATCATTAAGTGGACCCCCCTAGCGGAATTATTGTCAGATTGAGAAAGCGATAAAAATATTTTTATGAAAATAACGGCGGAAGTTTTATTGTTAATTGTTGAAACAACCGTTGATAAAAAATACGATGTCTGGCGTGGTTGCATAGTAGCACACGGTATTGATTATTGATGCTTACGTGAGAAGTCACTCGGTTTTGTTCAATTATTGCTACTGAAGAATTCTTTATATTATCTCACGTTATTTGATTCAATTATTGTCAATATTTTATATATTATTAAATCAATAATTGAGGCAACGAAGTTATTAACATTATTATTTGCAATATTAACGATGTCTAGAAGTTACGCTTGATGAGAGGTTTGGTCACCTAATTGCTTGCGCATGATAGGAGAAATCCTTATTGGAAAGCCCCTCTTTCACAGGAGCGACTTTGGTCGATTAATAGTGTGAATTATAATAATGATGATGAAGTTTGTTTTATTAGTATTATTAATGTAATAAAATAGAAAAGCTTTTTATATAAAAGCGAATACTTTTATAAAGTTATTTGTTTTATTAGACAATAATTAGAATATATTATATTTTATTATGCATAGTATTTTGCATAGTAAAATTATTTTATATAAAACGGAATACTTTTTATAAAGTTATTTGTTTTATTAGACAATAATTAGAATATATTATATTTTATTATGCATAGTATTTGCATAGTGCCTGCATAGTGTTTGCATAGTAAAATCTTTTTATATAAAACAGAATACTTTTATAAAGTTATTCGTTTTATTAGATTATAAATAGAATATATTATATTTTATTTAAAAAGATTTTGTTTTATTAGAATATTTTATTAAATCAATCTGGATCGTCCGTTTAAAAGTGAATCAATCTGGACCGTTCATGAATTAGTTACTATTCAATCCATTCTCCTATAAATAGAAGTTCATTCCTTCATTATTTCTTACGAATTCACTGAAACTCTAGAGAGAGAAACTATAGGGAGAAAGAAGAAAAGTATTCTGCTACTTCACTAGTCCTATATCCAGTTCTTCTTTATAAGGTAAGGGGTACTATTTCTTTCGTATTCATGAAGAGAACTTCTGTTATTCCATTCTTTATTATTTTGTTAGAATAACCTGTATATGGGGACTACCCTATACTTGGTGAAATTCTTTTGTTATTCCATTCCTTATTATTCTGTTGGAATAACATGTATATGCAAATTAAGTACCGCATACATGGTGAAATTCTTACATTATTCCATTCTTTATTATTACAGCCGGAAATATCACATGCATGCGTTCGCGTGACCTAGTTCCATTATTTATTATTTTGTTGGAATAACACATGCATGCGATCTATCGTATGCATGGTGAATTACATTGTTATTCCATTCTTTATTATTACATCGAATATCACATGCGTGCGTTTGCGCATGACACAATTCCATCATTTATTATTACATTGGAATATCATGTCGGTCTTGATTACGCTGACTGGTTCCGTTATTTATTATTACATTGGAATAACACATCTGCATGCGGATTCTATCGCATGCACGGTGATTTCTTTTTTATTCCATTCTTTATTATACTCGGTTGGTTAAAGTTTTGGCTTTTATACTCCATGAAATTAGTGGAATATCCTTGATATTTGCGCTTCATCCAGTATCTTTTCATGGAAATATTTTTTTGAGCATTCTTGAGTTTTACCCCCACAAAGCAGTATCATGTTGACAATTTGGACGTTATTGGTTCCTGGATAAACTAATTCTTGAACTTGTTTTATTGAATTCTTATATCATTGTCATCATCCTCATGCTTATATTGTGATGAAAGTCATCTTTGGCTTACGTGCATAGATGAACTTAGTATGATTATGTCCAGGGATCATTCGGTATAATCACGACCTGTAATGTTATAAATGATGTGGTAAAAATCCTCAGTGGCCTGTAATGCATTGATGGATAGTTTTTGGTATGATTATGACCAGAGATTATACGGTATAATCATGACCATTGATGATTTAATGAATATCTTTGGCCATGGTACATGGATGATTAGATGATGTGGTTTATTTATTAAGCTGAGTCTTAGCGATAAAAATTGATGAAAACATTTTAAATCATAGAAGATAGTAGATTTTATTCTCTACTTGACTCTTCTAATGGATTGCTTATTCTGCTGCAGTTAAACTTGATGTCTATTGTATTTTATCAGTTTAACATTGTTGAAGACTAATGATAATTTATTATGCATTATCTTAGTCATAATATTTCTTACTGGGCTAGTTGAGCTCACCCTTTCTTTCACTGTTCTCTTCAGGAAATGAGAATGTAGCCGGGACTAGTCGGGGAACGGAGTGATGGTCCGAGATGGTGTATTAGTAGTCCTCACTATTCTGTAAAATAGTGTGATAATAAATGTAATGAGGACTCTATTTGAGAGTGTATATTGTCTAGAAGGCAATATTCCTGTTTAAACTCTCAGTTATGTTTTGTAATATTTTACACGACAGTTGTATAATTAAGTTTTTATTTATATTTTGTACCATATATTTGGCGACTCAAGATGAATGATGTATACCTATTTTGAGTAAGGGTGTAAACGAACCGAGTCGATCCGAGTATTGAGTTGCTCAGATTTGGTTCACAAAATTTATCGAGTATAAAATAAGGTTTGATTGAGGCTCATTTAGCTACCGAGTCGAGCACGATTCCGAATCGAGCCCGAGCAGTTTGAAATTTTTTAACGAATATGATCCGAGTATAATTAGAAAATTATAATTTGAGAAGGTTCGAATAATTTATCGAACTTTAAAATATACTCATATTTGACTCATTTATATTTCGAGTCGAGCTCGAATTGAACTTTTAGTCGAGCGAGTACGAATCGAGCCCGAATTGTTTGCTCATTTTACAGCCTTAATTTTGAGAGCGTCACAAATATATTTAATTAGAATGTACTCATCAAGTTAACATTGCTCTTATGAAACTTATTGGATCTCCATCAAGTCAAAGCCGACCTAAAATAACTTCATATATTACATTATAGTATTACTTTATTTACTTATAAGGCTATCAAAGACCAATTTGAGAAAGAGTAAATTACAAATGAGTACATGTGGTTTACTCAAAGTTATTTATAATCACCTGTACTTTATTATCGATCACCCATGATTTCATAAATATAGCATGCTCTCACCTCACCAATAACAATATTAACAAAAGCTAACGGATGGATGGTGTGTAAGTACGTTGCTACCCTCCATATGTATATAAATATAAATTTTAAGATGAATCTAATTAGACATAAACAACTCATAATTTGATTTAGGGTTTGAAAATATAATGAAATCATATCTACAAATTAAAGGGTTAATTTGAGAGAATATAGACATAATTGATGACAGTTTACAATTTCGACTCTAAGGTACAAATTTCAACTTTTTATGATCTTTTAAACAAAAGTTGAATGAAAGCATATATATATTGTTTTTTTTTTTTTTTATAACTTATTAGGTATAGGATTTACAGATATATATATATATATATATATATATATATATATATATATATATATATAGAGAGAGAGAGAGAGAGAGAGAGTCTGGATCTTAAGCTCACTCCTTATCCAACTCACCCGAGCTCACCCCCCATTTAGCGACGGAAACGGCGACGGTTCGGTCATACAACCGTCGTCTATACTTTTAGCGACGTTATATGTTGTCCGTCACTAAAAGTATAGTGGATTAGGAACCGTAAAGAATTCAATCAAATTAGGCTTTATATATGGTTATTTGGGGATAAAAATAACCTTTTAAAGAAGACTGTAGCCATTAAAGCTAAATTCACTTGTTTTTAAGTAAGTGAAATGGAATTTCTATTAATTTAGATAAAATTGAGTTAATTTTCTATGTTTATGAAATTACATGGAGTCGAAAGTTCATTTTTAAAACAAAAGTCAACTGAAATTTTATTTATTCTATTTTTAAATAATTATACTCTTATTTTAGCTTTAAAAAGTCAACGGAAGAAATCTTAAAATTTAAATTGTTACATTTTGAAAATAAGTAGTTTATAATTATACTTGTTAGAAAATTTATAACATGCACGATAAATATGATGAATGATATTAATTTAAATTAAAAAATGTAGTAAATTAACTTTGTCAAAAGCATTCTAATATAAAAATAATAAATCCCTTATATAGTTAATTCAATATATTTCATTAAAAAATATTCTTTGATTTACCAATTAAGCTAAGCTATTAATTGTATATATCTAGATGGGATGGGATGGCCATTCGCCACGCAGTCCACCACTTTGGATTATTAATATAAAAGAAACCTCGAGATTATTATTTTTATAGTTTTTAATATATTATCAGTCTAAGTATGATGATGAGATCTATTGATTAAAAATAATGAAATAAACCAAATATTTAAATACGTGCAGCCACCCTAGACCATTTTTGCCTCCCTCATGGAACATGAATGCCTTCTGAGGGACACCATTTGTCAGCAGCATGTGTAAGTGATATATATTAATCAAGTATATATTAATTATTTTCCTTAATTATATTAATATATATTATTATTATATTATATATATAGAGAGAGGAGCTTACAATTCACTACCACTTAATTTCACTTGTTCCAAGACAACACAAATCCATGAAAAGTGTCTTGAGGGAATGAATTTGTATTAGTCATCTACGGGGTGGTTAGGCTGCAATGAACTTTATGGTAATTAAATTTATTTTATGATTAATATAGTTTTAACACGTATGTGGAGAGATTATTTTTTTGTCTATGTATCAGTTTATATTGAACATGAAATGAATTTATCATAAAAATACCTTCATACTAACCGTATCTATCATCTACTAATTAGAATAACGGGGTGTTTATTTAGAGTTGAATAGAACTGAATGGAGCTGAATCTGAATGGCTGAATTGGTCAGTGCGTTTGTTTTGGTCTAAATGACTGAATCGGTAAGATGGACGAGCTGAATGGCTAAGTCAGATTTTTTTAGCTGAATGGTGAATAAAGTAAAAAAAATTAAAAAATTAAAAAAAAATATTAACTTATATTAAGTAATATTAAATAAATTTACAACAATTTTGAATTTTTTTAGAGGGATAAAATAATAAAGTTTTGTCATTCAGATGTTTCAGACATATCAATTATCAAATAACTTTTTTTCATTCAGATTCAGATTCAACTCATTCATATTCAGATTCAGCTCATTCAGATTCAGATTCAGATTCATTCAATTTTTATCAAATACCCCCTAAGTAGAAGAATGGGGAATCATTTGTAAGGACACAAATAAGCTATATAATAATAATAATAGTAATAGTAGTAGGGAGTGGTTAGCATGAAATTAATTTTAGTTAATTGACCAATATAATATCAATACGCTGTAATTCTGTAATTAAGCACACCTAGAAGGGGGGGTGAATAGGTGTAAATATTCAGAGGTGATCTACAGTGGCCAATTTTTAAATTTAACTATAGCATGCTATAATCGGACGGTCTAACCCTGTACGTATTAGTTATGTTATTTTTCTATTATAAACGGACAACTAATACCTGTCCGTATTAGTGTAAAATTTTTTCGACGTAAACAAAATCTGCAGATTTTTAAAGTATATAACAAAAGCAAAAGAACAGTAAAGCACGACAAGATTTTTACGTGGTTCAGCCCCTATCCTCTACTCTAGTGGCCTAATCCACGTTCAATACCAACTAGTATTGGAGACACTTTTTTTATTAAACTTAATATTCAATTAAATACAATAAAAATAACTCCCTTTTCAAATAAAGCTTTCGACTGCGATGGACACCTCTGTCCCCTTTGCACCACTGCAGCCTTTCTCACCACTGAGACCTTTGCACCTCTGCAACCTTTAAAGCTCTCTATGAACAGACACTATCTACTGCTAGATAGACCAAACCCAACAAGACTTGAACTCAGATTTCGTTACAAGAAATATATGATTACAAAGAACTCTTATTTCCAGCCAATAAAGAATTAATTAAATAGCAAGACTTGCTGGAAAATAAACTTTGATAGCTCTCTATTGAAATATCTTTGTATAAGACAGATGCTTGCTTTGATTTTTTGAACTGATGTATCCTTCAAGTCTCTGTACATGATATAGCCAATAAGAAGAATATATATAGAGAGAAGGAACTACTTGGCTATGAAATTTGTTAGTAAAGAATGCATAGCTGATAAATCTCTTTAGCCCATGCAGTTGACCAACGGATATAATATGAATAAGTTAGCATGAAAAACTCAATCAGTTGGTATATCACAAGATTTTTGCAATTAAAGAGTCCAATAGATATAAGATATCAATTAATAAAGATATAATATCCAAATCATATATCAGATAGCTAAAATAATGGAGACATAGTCTAACAGGATTGTTTAGTCAACTCATTTAAAAAGACTCCTTATCAAAGAACATATCTAACTATGATTCAAAACAAGATAAATATTAGGGTCCTTTACATAAGTATACAATATTTAGAAAGTAATTACACTATTAGTGCACTCATAAAATATTTACACAATTAATACACTTTCTATATTTTACAATATTAGTACAATTAAGATTCCTTAATTTAGGAAAATAGTATAGGATTCAATTCATAATAATAAGAAAACCTAAAATCAAGGAGAAATAACTACCATAATTAATAATTCAAATTCAAATATCTTGGATCTAACAAACAAAACAAATTCAAATTCAAAAATAATAATTAAAATTCAAATATTCAAAGTTTGGCAACGTCATCTTCCTCCTCCCCTTCGCCGGTCATCTTCCTCCTCCCCTTCGCCGTCGCTTCAATACCATGGACGCCGGCCACATCTGCCATTATGACGAAGGTTGATTTAGTCCAAAAATTAAAAAGAGAAAAAGATAAATTTTAGTGCAGTTGGTATCCAAATATTTATACAAAGGTAACCATTTTAGTTTTTGTGTGTAACCAAGAGAAATTTCAGTGCAGTTGGTAACCAAAACTTTCAAAGGTAACAATTTTAATTTTTGTTGGTTACATTTGTATTAAGGTTTGGCTACCAACTGCACTATGGAAAAAAAAATCTATAATAGATTTTTTATAATTAATTGGTAACCCAATAAAACTGAATTGGTTACCTTTGTATTAAGGTTTGGCTACCAACTGTATTATAAAAAAAAATCTAATATAATTTTTTTTAATTAATTGGTAACTCAATAAAACTGAATTGGTTACATTTGTATAAAGTGTTTAGCTACCAACTGCACTATTAAAAAAAAAAACTATAAAAGATTTTTTAAAAATAAAATAGAAACCTAATAACACTGAATTGGTTACCTTAGTATGAATGTTTGGCTACCAACTGTACTATAAAAAAATCACAGCTACTGTACTATGAAAAAATCGCAGATGGAGACTCTAATCAATGTTTTCCATGAAACTTGAAAAATGCCAAATCAGCAACGAAGAAGATCACCATGCTGGCAACAGATCACCAAACCTTCATCTTTCTCTCTCTCACTATCCATCTTCTCTCTCTCTACATTTGTGTCTTTCTCTCTTTAAACTCGTCACGACGGCGCTTGCTTAACCTTGTTCCTCCTCCGTTTCCGTCGAGGGACGATGGCCTTACATCTCAGACAAAAACTAAGAGAGAGATTGGGTAAAGGAAAGTCATTATTGCATCTGAACTTCGTACTCCCAAGCAGGCGTTGAAGGAAAGGTGGTGGTTGTGGCGGCGGTGAGAGGCGGTGGCCCAGAGATGGTGGTGGTGGAACATAAGGTGGTGAAGGGCTTTGCCAGCGATTTTGCCATGTTTCATCATCATGTTGAGATCAAGCATGAATTTCCTCTTGGATATGCCTTTCCTTATCATGAAGAACAATACACGTACTATACTCCATATCTTTTTTGCTGAAACCGGTAGATTTGGTTCCATTTTAATTTGATAGATATATATTCGATATAGCTAGGTAGGTAGGTAATTAAAAAGATTGAGAGAAGGAATAATTACTTAGAGTTGATTTTTTATTATGTAGATATATTAATTACTTAATTTAATTAGTAAATTAATACTAATCCCCTAAATTAAGGAATCCTAATTGAATACTAATTCCTTAAATTAAAGAATCCTAATTGCACTAATATTATAAATAAATATGGAAGTGTATTAATTGTGTAAATATTTTATGAGTGCACTATTGTTGTAATTATTTTTAAAAATGTAATTGAATATGTAATTGATCCTAAATAGAATATTTAATTGATCCTAAATAGAATATGTCAACTAATGGACTATTAATCAAATTTGGACTAACAAATAAATTAACTTAAAAATTAAATCAACCAAAACAATAAAATCTATTTAAATAAAATCCAATAATATTGTCATCATTAAAATCATAAACCAACATACGCAGGTTAAAAGGTGATCTCTCTAAATATGTATCAATATTGTATTAGTCAATTAAACAACTTATTATGAAATTAATTTTATAATAAGCGGATCCATAATGGTATGATATAAAAAAATAAAAATAAAATTGCAATAACTCTTCCTTTTGATGACAAAACATATCTATATTATAAACGTGAATAAAAAGTTGACAATTAATTTGATGTCAATAAAATAGTAAAATCTTTTTTACTTTCCTATTTTTTTTTTTTTACATAGGTTTCTTTTGTCACTTATACAATTTTCTCTCTCTCTCTCGTTATCTCTCATTTCTTATCTTTTAACATCCCATTTTATCCTTTTTAACACACGTAGTGTGCCTCATGAAAATTACTCAATCCGTCTCTTAATATAAATAGTTTTAAAATTATGTATAAGTATTAAAAAAATGATTTGTCTATATTGTCATTATATTAAAAAAATATATTATTTATTGGACAAAAAATAATGAGAGAACCAACGTTATATTTAATACTCCAGATAATATTAAAAACTAAATAATTAATACTTCAAATTCTCAAACGACATATATTAAAAGACAAAAACACTTCTCTAAAAGACTTGTATTAAAAGACAGAAGAAGTAATATTTATAATTTGTTAACTTCTATCAAGAAAGAACAACTTTTAAGTGATACTCTCTCTGTTCCAACAGTAGAAATATAATTTAATATTTGAGATCAAACGACAATATATTAAACTTTAAATTTATTTGAATTAATTTAATTTTAGCTTACATAATTACTATAATTATATAATATATAATAAAAATTATTAATCATAAAATATATTTTATTTTAAGCTTTTATAAATTATATTGAATTTAAAATTTAATATATCGTAATTTAATATTAAAATTAAATTGTATTTTTAATTTTAGAAGGGAAGGAGTATATATCAACCAACTATAGTAACCATGAAAATTATGAGCACAAGATCTATTATTAGATCTTGTGTGTGTTTGGCTTTCTTAAACTCATTTGGGTTCCCCATACATACATAACATGGGTGAGGCAACCACAGTCAATTGTTTATGCTTTAAACATTTCAACAATGACATTTATATTATTTTACCATTTTATTTATCAAAATTACATGGCATTTAATTATCTGATTATCACAACTAATTTAAATGTGACAACTGTAAACATATTTTTACATACATATGCAACACTTAATAATTAAGGTTAGTTTAGGTGGTCATTGGCCCACACCAAAATATTTGGCACCATCACTTTAAGAGACGCCCCCTGAGGTCAAATCGAGGATAATTATTTATTTATTTAGAATAAGTCTATATACATATTTAAAGTGTATATCTAAAAATACATTCAAATATAAAATAATAATAAATGAGGAGAGAGAATGTATTGTAAATGGAGTTGAGAGAAATATTTTAGAAATATTTTATACAAACCGATATATCTTATTATATCTATTTATACGCAAATTAATGATAATATGATATATTTGTTATTAGTAAGTAAGGATATGATAGTACAAACAGTAAGTTTTTATCCGATCCTTTAAAATAATCATGGATAAAATAAATATAACATGAGATTATTTTAAGTTATCCCATGAATAATTTCATAAAAAATAAATATATGACTAGAATTATTTAATTATTAATAAATAATTTTGGGATTATAATCTATGAGAATATAGTCCTGGGATTATATTCTTTGCAAATAAACATGGCCCTAGAGTCTAGTATTGTGATAAATTGATAATTTTAGGGGAGTACTATTTTCATATGAGTTTTTGATATTTTCACATGATCCTCTCTCACATGAAAATGAGACTTACTTTTTTCTTATGTGAAAATATAAAAAATATATGTAAAAATACTAGTTTCATGTGGTTGTCAAAACCAACTCCATCCCATTTTTTTTTCAAACAAAAGTTTGTTGTTATTTCTTGACACAGATTTTAGACCTATCAAAAAATACATTTAAACATTATATTTCCTTCTATAATTAAACTAATATAGAGAAAAATGTGAAATTTAAATAAATTAAGAATATAAAAATGTATAAACAATTCAATGGATATTTGTTCTCAACAAGTCTTAAAATGTATGCCAAGAAATGCTTAAAAAAATTATCCCTTCAAATATAATGGAGGACACAATTTTTTTTTATTTAAATAGATTAATTTTCACAAAAATAAAAATCCGGAGTTGACACTAATAAAAACATTTTGATCGGTAACTACTCCTTGTGTCCAATTTTATTTATCCGGATTGATTTTTTATGATCAAATTGATTATATTTAAAATCAAAATTTATTATTAAATTTATTACATATACTATTAAGTTTTTATCGAATATACTATTAAGGTCAATTTATTTAATTTTAAAAATTTTAATATATTTATTTAATTATTAATCTTAAAATTGATTAAAATCGATTACATTTTGACTAGGTAACCATTAAGAGTTTTTATTACAACATTTATTATTGGGTTAGTGAATCTCATTTGCCAATTTCCATGGTCAGCCGACAGTCTCCAAAGCATTTCACATTCAATAATGGAGTATTTCAATTAATATTATCAATATCACTAACAATTTTGAGTTGACCTTGGACCATCAAATCAAACCCATGCATGTTCCTCTTTTAAACCTTGTAGATGTGGATTATTAAGTCCTACTCCCTCCCTTTTTAAAAAATTATCTTTTTAGAAGAAAAAATTTATTTTAATTTATTTGTCATTTATAACTTTTTAGAAGAATAAATTATTTACTTTTCTATATCACCCTTACCTTCTCTCATTGTCCTAAGAAATTATCTCCCTTTTATTAATAGTTTTCAACTTTCCATAAAGGGGTAGTGATAAAATTTCAAAAAAAATTTAATGGTTTAATGATAGTATTAAATGACTTTCTTAATCCATGTGCAAAAATCTTAAACGACAATCTTTTAGGAACGGAGGTAGTACTTAATGATTAGATCTATCCCCATTAATTAATAATTACTCCCTCCGTTCATTAATATAGGTCGTTTTAGATTTGTGCACAAGTATTAAGGAAATGATTGTAAAGCATTAAATATATTATCAATTGTCTATATTACCCTTGTATTGGAAAAAGAGAGTGCTATTTGTAGGGCAAAAAATAGTGAGAGAACCAAAGTTATATTTATTACTTGGGGTAATATTGGAAACTAAGCAATTAATGCTTACTTGAAATTCTCAAACGACTTATATTTAGGAACAAAAACATTTCTCTAAAATGACTTATATTAAGAAACTGAGGGAGTATTGACAAAGTAAAACTACAACACATAAAATAACTATTTAGTTTTCAAATTTAGGGCTGAGCAAGGAATCAAATTAGAAAAGAATCGCACCAAAAATCGCATAAACCGCACCAATTAAAACGCACCAACGGTTCCGGCGTATGTGGCTATTTTAGGTGGGTTGAAAAACCAAATTTATGGTTTCAGTTTGGTTACTAGCCAAAACCGCACGCATAAAATCGAAACCGCATCAAATAATCATCATGTTTTCTCAATTTTGATACGAGTATATATAATTTCTCTACTGTAACATATTCTCCTCATTTTTTTTAGAAGACAGATATTGCAGGGTTGAATGAAGAATCAACAGTATCAATTATGTTTGTAAATCAAGACTGACTTGCTATTTCCTAAATCAAATATGATAACATAGTATTAACCAACCTTATAATTGTTGATGCCTGGAACAATTTTGCTAAGTTAGCTCCATTATTGTGTTCATTGCGTAATACCTTTGTAGATTCTTAAATTCATCAAAGTTCCATGAGTTATGGCCACCACATTGAACATATTCTAAATAAAAATTTAGTGGTTTAAAGCCTAGAGGTGATTGTGAGATTTAAAGAAGCATTGAAAAACTTCCAACTTTATTGTTCAGATTAAACTGTGGCCACAAGTGGGATCAACTGGAGTTGGTATGTAACTTGTAACCAAATTTACAGTTTTGTTATTTCAATTGGTTTTGGAACCGAAACCGCACCAAATAAAACCACACAGCACGGTTCAAAACTGCACCGCACCAATCACAAATGGTTTCATGTGCGGTTTTAGATTTGTCAAACCGCACCTAAGCAATTTCGTGTGCGGTTTGAGTTTCAAACAACACCAAACCGTACCATGGTTACCCCTAGTTAGTTTAACTGGTGAAGCTACAGAAATCTATATTAAGTTTTTAGATATTTTAACTGGTCAAGTTCATTAATAGTAACCAATGAGAATTGGTTGTTTTTCTAATACAAACTTGTTCAGTTTTATGTTTTATTGGTTAAATCCAAAATATAGCTAGGAGGGAATCATAAAACCAAGGAAGGTAGGACCTAAATAGGAAAATAACTCACCCCACTCTAATTTGAGTACTATCATAGTTCAAAACTATATGTTTTTACATTACATATATATTGGGATTGACTCATACTTCTGTGGGTTTAACGAATGATAATTACGACAGAGTAGTCGGGGGTAGTCCGGTCTTGGGGCTCGGGGATTTATTAGTAGGCCGGTCTTGGGTTTTATTAATGTATTGGGCCTCATGTGTTTGGGATCATGTTAAAGCAGTTAGGGTTTTTCTAGTTACTATAAAATCATTGTTTTGATGTGTGGATCATTGTAGAGTGTGCGAGGCATCTAATGAATACATCAGACAAACAAGACTAGCCAAATTGGTGAACCTGGGTATATCGTGTGTTCTTATTTTTCTGTCTTTTATATAATATGTGTGTGATTGTAATATTATTCATTCTTAAATTCTAACATTTGGTATCAGAGCTGCGTTTAAGGGTTCTGGGATTGTCGAATTTAAGATGTCGAATATAGGGTCATCACTGATTGAGATTGATAAATTTAATGGAAAAAGTTTTGAACTCTGAAAACTAAAGATGGAGGATTTGCTAGTGGATAGGGATGTTTGAAAAGTAATTAAAGATCCAAAGCCGATTATTACTGCTCAAAAGGAGGGGACGTGTTCGACTAAAACAGAGTTGAAGGAAAAACTTGTTGAATGGGAGAAGTTGGATCGAAAGGCTCGTGGCCTGATTCGACCATGTCTTGCTGATAACATCCCGGTTAATGTTTATGGGGAGAAGACTGGGAAGGATCTCTGAACGAAATTGGAAACCCTATATCAAAGTATGTCCTTAGTTAATAAATTATTTCTTAGGAAGAAATTGTATAAACTTCGGATGGATGATGGAAGTTTGTTTTCTGCACACCTACATGAATTTAATACCCTGATTAGTCAGTTATCATCAATAAGTTGTGATATCAATGATGGTGATAAAGTTATTACCTTGCTCTGTTTATTACCTTATTTGTGGGATAATCTGATTATTGTGATTGGTAGTGGTACTAAAAAATTATCATTTGAGGGGGTTATTTCAGTTTTATTGTCAGAAGATATGCAACGATAGAGTATAGAGAGTTCAACCAAGGAGGCTCTGTTAGTTCGAGGGCGAAATCAGGATAGAAATTTAAAGAGGTCTGGGCACAAGTCACAATCATGAGGAAGATCTAAGAGTACTGACAGGTTGAAAATTAACTGTTGGAAGTGTAATGAATTTGGGCATATGAAAAAAGACTGCAAGAACAAGGGTGGTAAATCTGCGAATGAGAAGAACGATTCGGGTAATAAGGATGAAGTCATTGGAGACTTGTACATAGAAGCTTCTTATTTAGCCTAAACAGATAATGATGTCTGATTCATTGATACAGGAGCTTCGTATCACATGACACCTTACAGGGATTGGTTCTATCCGTATGAAGCATTCAACGGAGGTAATGTTATGATGGGTAACGACGCATCAGTGAAAATTGTTAGTCATAGAAATATGAAGCTCAGGATGCATGATGGTACTGTTAAAACACTTTCGGGAGTTATGCAAAATTCAAGAATGAAGATCAAAACATGGATACAATCAAAGATAATAGCCATAATAGACAACTTGGACAAAGAAAAGAAAATTAATTTTTTCTGTGAATAGTGCCATATTCGTGAATAGTGACGTATACATGAATAGTAATCCTAACACAGTAAGATAAAAATTCCACAAGAAAAAATATACTTAGTGAATAGTACTCGTGAATAGTACCGTATTCGTGAATAGTGCCGTATATGTGAATAATACCGTATACATGAATAGTAACCCCCGACATTAAAAGGTAAAAATTTTACAATAAAATTTATACCAATATTTCAATATAATGATATTGAAGAAATAACATCATTTACGAAGAAAATAACATCCCTTACATCAAAAAAATAGTACTTCTGACTGGAATATCGTGTATAATGTTGAAGGAAACTTGTACTGAATAACAACTCTCAAAGTATCTAAATACTCACAAAAATATGCTCGATATTATAGAGAGAGAAAATTTCAGATTCTGGTGTGATTTTCAATTCTAACTAAGAAATGCTAGAACGCCAAAGCAGACTAAATTAATAAAATATTAATATAATTTTTTTACGCAAATCTTCTTACCAAAACTCAGCACTCCACAAGTGGGGCCCACCAATTCAGCAATTTTCCACAATAACCAAAAGTGGGGCCCACCCATGTTTTAAATAAAAACATTTATTTTTGAAAATTCAATAATTCATAATAAATAGCCCTTTTATCAAAAAAATACGAATTTTATGTCCATTCTATAGGAAATTTAATTCTCTACAATTTTGTAAAAGAAATTTTTTTCAAATTCCAAACAGAAAATGTCCGAAATCCACATACGAATGATTTTTAATACATCCCTTCCGACAAAATACTGATAAAACACCTCAGCATTAATTCCTTCATTTATATCCACATAAAATAAATATTTTCTTATCATATAAATCAATAATTAATTATTCATAAATAATATTACAGAATCACAATAATGACAATCAGGTCGTTCTTAGGAAAGAAGGGACTTTCCGATAAGGATTTCTCCTTACTGGCGCACAATTAGGTGACCAAACCCCTCTCCTAGACAGAACTTCCTTAGACAATTCCAATAATGCTATCTGTGCAATGACAATTATTGAAACAACAATAATATAAAATATCAACGTAGCAATTATTGAATCAATAAAATAAAATATTGAGCAGTAATTACTGTAACAATTATTGAGTAGTGCCTTCTTACGTAAGAATCAATAATTCAAAAATACTGTGCAATACCATGTGCTACTGTGCAACCATGCGTATTATTGTATTTTAACCACCGGGTATTCCAACAGTTTTAACGGTAAAAACTACGCCGTTATTTATAAAAACTCAAACTTATCATTTTCTTCCTTCGACTATTTTCCATTATGGGGCCCACAAATGGCTGCGTAGTCGTACGAATATTCCCCGACAACAAGAATATTTCACGACCAAATGAATATTCCCCGACAACAATGAATATTTTATAATCACTTGATTATTTCGCAAAATTTGCACATTTTACCAATAACTAACCACATTAATCAAATCCACCCCTTACTATTTCAAAATAATGAATAGAGAAAATTCAATTTTATTTATAAAAAGTTGGGGTCTTACAAACAACAACAACAACAATAATAATAATAATAATAATTTGATTTGGTATAAAACTTAATCCTTTTAATATTCTGTTGGGGGAAATGAATTGATTTGGTATAAATCTTAATCCTTTTGCTAAAGTAACAGCTAGTCTTGTGTAGCTTAAGTGGTCTCATGACCAAGATCTCAAATTTGAGGTTTTAGGTTCGATTCTTAGGGGAACCGCGTTTTTTGACATTTAATTAGAAAATGCACATGTCAGCAGTTCCACGTGCATGTGCCACGCCAGCAGGTCAACGCACATGTGGCACCTGGGAGCTCAATGTCCAAATTTTTGAACAAAAAAGGGCTCGATTTACGTTAACCAAAAGAAAGGGACTAAATACCAAAATCACCAAAAGTTCAGGGGCAACCCATGCATTTTACCTAATGCGGATAAAAGTATAGAGAAGTACAAAGCGCGACTGGTGGAAAAATAGTAATATCAAATTGAAGTAATTGACTATGATGAGATCTTTTCTCAAAGTTGACATCCATCCAGACAGTTCTATCTGCAGCAGCTGTTTATGATCTAGAGGTTGAGCTTAGATGTCAAAACAACGTTTCTTCATGGTGACTTGTTGGATGAGATTTACATGAATCAACCAGATGGTTTTGAAATCAAAGGCAAGGAGAATCTGATATGTGCTCCATTGCTTACCTCAACATTTTCAGATGCCATTTTACTGTCACAAAACAAGGGTTAATTGACATGCCACATATTATCCCTATACTCTGACCGACCAATTAAATACCAAATAGACTTAGGTACGTCATACTAGTGAAGGAATTCCCCGTCTCTCCCCTCCTAGTTCTTGTCTCACATCTCAGCTAGGGATCATATCCCTAAGCTTTGATACCAACTGTGACGCCCCCAAAATAGGTATACATCACCCATTCTGAGTCGCCAAATACATGGTACAGAATACAAATACAAACTTAAATATAAAACATGAGCTGTGAGTTTTAATACAAATATTGTCTTCTAGACAATATTCAAACTCAAAATAAGTCCTCAATACATTTATTATCACACTATTTCACAGAATAGTGAGGACTACTAATGCAACCATCTGGACCGTCAATCCATTCCCCGATTAGTCCCAAATATATATTCTCATTTCAAGAGAAACGGTGAAAGAAAAGGTGAGCTCAACTACTAGCCAAGTAAAAAATATTATGACTAAGATAATACAGAATAAATTATCCTTAGCCTTCAACAGTATAACAACTGATAGAATATAATAGACAACAAGTTTTAGATCAACAACTGCAACGGAATAAGCAATCCATTAGAAGAGTCAAGTAGAGTATGATATTTACTATCTTCTATGATTTAAAAAGTTTATCATCAATTTTATCACTGAGACTCAGCTTAATAAATAATCCACATCATCGAATCATCCATGCACTACGTGCCAATGATATTCCTTAGTATCACGACCACGAATTATCCATGCACTACGGGGCAAAGATAAGCAGATGTTTTCATCAATCTAGTTATGATCATGCCATAAAACAATTCATCTTTCGCCCTTGGTCAAGAGAATCCATGGCCATAATCATACCAAAAACTGTCCATCAATGCACTACGGGCCAATGAGGACTTTTACCACATTATTTGTAACATTACGGTCATGATTATACCGAATAATCCCTGGTCATAATCATACCAAGTTCATTTATGCACTACGGGCCAAAGATGACTTTCATAATAATATAAGCATGAGGATGATGACAATGACATAATAATTCAATAAAACAAGTTCAAGGATAAATTTTAAAGATTTATAATTTAATTTATCCAGAAATCAATAACGTTCAAATTGTCAACATGATACTGCTTTGTGGAGTAAAATTCAAGAATAATATTATACCAAAAATGATTTGGACCGAAAACGAATCAATTTTAATTATGAATAGTACCCCGGGTGAATAGTACTCGAGTGTGTTGGAAGAATGCATATTTTGATTTGATGTTTTAAAGTAAATGCTCATGATTATATGTAAAGTCCTTCAAGGAATATATGTACAAGGACTTAGTGATAGATCAAAACTGTTAGGTTGATCTTAGTCTTTAATGTTCACTTGTATAGATAAAGAGATCAAAAATGTTAGGTTGATCTATGACTAAAAAGAAATAGATAGGCCTTGAAGAGAATCATAGTCTATCAAGCTGATCAACAGAATGCAGAAGCTAAGGCAGGATCGTAGAGCTTAGAAGATCGTAGTGTATCTGCCTTAAAGAGCCTCTCCAGTAATCGTAGAGTGGTCCAGACGTTTGCCGAAGATAACTCAGAGATTGTAGTGTGCTCTCGGAAACGTAGAGTCTGGAAGACGAGCAAGCAAAGATCGTAGTGTGCAAAGATCGTAGCTTGCAAAACCTTTGAAAAAAATCGTAGTGTTCCATTCAACTCAAGCAAAAATATGACAAGACACCACGATATGGATCATAGAGTATTATCTGTCTTGTGTCAGAAGCATCGAGCCCTATCTTTGATTGAAGACAAATTCCAACAAATATGGAATGGGTTTTGAACGTTGAAGCACTCACCAGTCCCAACGGTACAAAAGATATCCTTAGTATTAATCGAAAAGAACGTGTTCAAGAAGTCAAGAAAAGGACCATTGGACAGAGGAAAACACCTTTTCAGGTGTTAGGTGAGAAAGCAGTCTGCGGTGTCAGTGGGCCAAAATGTATTTCAGAAGATGAGCAAAAAAGTCTCCATCAAAGCTCATAAATGTCAAACGCATTTAATGCCTCATCAAATGACTTCAATGGATAGATTTCAAGGATCACATATATACAGAACACAGACAAATGAGAGAAGTAAGCAAGTATTGAAAAAAATGCACAAGAACATTCAACGCTCAACTCTACGATCTGAGAAAAAGAGGAAGCTTGCTCAGCTAATCAATTCTTTTGAACAAGTGCTTAATAGCAACTGAGTAGCACCAATCACGATCTCAACAACAACCAATCAACTGAAGTAAGAGTTCCAAGTCAAAAGGACTTGAAGAGTTCTAAGTGAACTGTGAAGAACCAAGTCTGCTGGACTTGAAGAGTTCAAGAGTGAACTAAGAAGTGCCTAGACTGCTGGTCTAGAAGGAATCTGTGAGATTCAGAAAGTGTAAAAAGACATCCTTAGTGGATTTCCTACTCGAGGAGTAGAAGAGTGGACTAGAAGCTTTAAGTGCTCCGAACCACTTAAAAACAACTGTGTCTATTTATTACTGCTATAACTGCTATAATTGCTATAACTGTTATAACTGCCTCACTCTCTTTAACTCACTATCTAAAAGGGTTTTCAAAGAAATCTTAATTTCCACCGTGCTTAAGATCTTTATCAAAACAATCTTTATACAAAGAAAAGTTTTTAATATCTATTCAACCCCCCTTTCTAGATAACTATTGTGCCTCCGAGAACTAACAATTGGTATCAGAGCAGGTTCTATTATATAGCCTACAAATCTTGAGTAGATCCAATGACACACTTACCAAGCGAATCAAAGACTGGAGGAGGCAGCAAGCCACCTATGTGCAATAAAGATAAATTCGCTAACTGGAAGGTTAGGATGCAAGCTTACATAGATTCAATAGATGAAGATCTATTTGAAACTGTTCAAAAAGGGCCCTATATTCCTACAAAGCTTGCACCAACTATAGATGACCCAAACAGAGTACAGATCAAGGTCAAAGGAGAATGAACAAAGAACGAGAAGAGAGCTGTCCAGCTTGACAAAAAGGCCAAGAACATCTTATTTCAATCCTTAGAAGATGATCTGTTTAAAAACGTGGTCAACTGCAAAACAACAAAGGAGGTTTGGGAAGCATTACTCATCATGCATGAAGGAACAAAATAAGTCAGAGAAAATAAACAATCTCTCTTGACTCAGCAATATGAGATGTTTGCTCACGTTCAAGGAGAGAACGTCACTGCCACATACGAGAGATTTAATATTCTACTCAACTCTCTACGAGCCTATGGAAAGATCTATCCAAACAAAGATCTAATCATAAAATTCATGAGAGCCTTGCCAAGCAAGTGGGATGTCAAAACCACTGCCATTAGAGAGTCAAAGAATCTACATGAAATTACTGTTCAATAGCTACATGGCAACCTTCTTACATACGAACTGGAACTGACACAACGAGCAGAAACGTTGTCCAAAGGAAGAAAAAAGGACAAAGGTGTTGCTCTCAAAGTAACTTAAAACACCTCCAAAGTCAACACTGAAGTTGATTCTGACTACGATGAAGATGATGATGAGGACTTTGCAATGCTGGTGAAAAGACTAAGAAGATTCATGCGACAAGGCAAAACCAAAGAAGCCAAAGAAAGTCAAGAACTTCAATGAGCGAGAGCAAATGAATGACCTATGCTACAATTGCAAAAAAACTCCGCCACTTCATGCCAATCGCAACAAACTCTCTCAGAGAAGAACTCAAGAAGAAATCACATGCAAAGAAGGAATACAAAGGCAACAAAAGGCCACTGAAGAAGGACAAAGGCCTTGTAGCTGGAGGATCATGTAGTGACTCAGATAATGACTCAACTCCGGAATCTGGAGATGATGAAGATCTTCAAATGACAAATCTCTGCCTGATGGCCAAAAATGCAAGGGACAAACAGAACTCCAACATACATGAAGTAAGTATTGATGAGGTATTTGACTTCAACTCCCCTGATGTAGATATTGATGACCTTAGAACTGCACTACATGGCATAACATCTGATCTGCACCAATACATAAAGTGGTTTAGAGTTCTGTCTAAAGATAATTCACTTCTTCAAAAGGAGAAAGATAAAGTTCAAGGAGAACTGGAAACAACCCTTCTCAGCCCTGATTCTCTCTCCAAGTTTGAAGCTGAGAATAAGCTCTTGAAACAAACAAATGAGCTCAATGCAAAAAGAGAGTCAAGTCTAACCTCTAAAATTGAGGATCTAGAAAAGATAATCTCTACATGGAAAAAATCCTCTTCATCCATGGACTCCCTAATCACTAGCCAGAGAAGTGTCTCTGACAGAATAGGACTAGGCTTTGGGGAATCTACCTCAGAGCCATATGTGGAAAAAGTAAAGGAAACTAACACTAGTAATGCCTCAAGTTTTAGTAAAGGCATTATATTTATGAAATCCTCACAGAAGGATGAGCCTGTCAAACCCTGCTTAGCTGATTCAATCCATATTCCCAGGAGTAAGGGATCTCATGTCAGTTTAGGTTTCATAAAAGAGAAAAGTAACCTAACCACTACTCACCAATCTTGAAGGATCGTAGAGTCCAGTAAGATTAACTCTACGAACCAACTAGGAAGGTACAATAGAGGCATGGTATACTCCTCACAAATCATGAAACCCAAGGACATATGGAAGAAGGAATATCAGCTTAACAGGAGGATGACCAATAACCCACAAAAGTCCAAATGGAGGAAGAACTTTCACACACACACAAACATGCACCATATCAAATGTTTTGTGTGCCATAAAGTTGGCCACAAGGTTGTAAAATGTCATTAAAATTCCATGCAAGTGAGACCCAAAATCAAGCAGATTTGGGTCCCCAAGGGCACTAACAATGTAGGACCCATGCACGTATGGGTACCAAAATGAAGGTTTAATGTTACTACAGGAAAAGAGCTCCACGATCACAACCCGGTATCTGGACAGTGGATGCTCAAGGCACATGATAGGGAACAAAGCCCTTCTGTCGAACTACATAGAGAAGAAGGGTCCCTCGGTCATCTTTAGAGATAATGGCTCTGGCAAGACAAGAGGCTATGGCTCAGTTGGAAATGGTGCAGTATCCTTCAGCAAAGTGGCCTATGTGGAAGGACTATAACATAATCTTCTAAGCATTAGCCAACTCTGCGACAAGGGTCATCAAGTAATATTTCTCAACAATCAATGCCATGTCTGAGACCTGAAGACATCTGTTGTGAAGCTAACCGGAACAAGAGAAGGAAATGTCTACACAGTAAATCTTGGAAAACAGAGCTCAGACGAGATAATATGCTTTCTGGCTAAAGCATATGAAGAAATGAGCTGACTATGGCATCGAAGATTATCTCATCTCAACTTCAAAAGCATGTCCAAATTAGCTTCAAAAGATCTAGTTGCAGGTCTACCCAAGTTCAACTTCGTTAAAGAAAGGCCGTGCAATGCTTGTCAACTTGGGAAACAGAACAGAAGCACATTCAAGAGCAAAACTGCCAATTCAATTGACAAACCTTTTCAGCTACTACACATGGATCTTTTTGGGCCAATTCCAACAACGAGCCTTGGAGGAAAGAGATACTCTCTGGTCATAGTCGATGACTTCACCAGATTTACATGGGTGTTCTTTCTAACCTCAAAAGATGAGACAAGTTCCCAGCTGATCAAGATGTTCAAGCTTGTGATGAACGAGAAAGGAGAGAAAATCAAGGCTATAAGGAGTGATCATGGCAGATAATTTGACTTCTCAGAAATGGACCATTTCTGCACAAACAATGGCATTAATCATAAATTCTCAGCTCCACGAACTCCTCAACAAAATGGAGTTGCTGAGAGAAAGAACAGGACATTAATAGAGGCTGAAAGGGCTCTACTAGCAGCAACCCATTTGCTTGAGTACTTCTGGGCAGAAGCTATCAACACTGCATGCTGCACTCAGAACAGATCACTCATACACTCTACGATTAAGAAGACTCCTTATGAACTGTGGAAAGGAAGAAAACCAAGTGTCAGCTACTTTCATGTTTTCGGTTGTGCATGCTACATTCTCAACAATGGAAAGCAGTACTTGACGAAGTTTCAACCAAAATCAGACGAAGGAATCTTTCTTGGATATGCCACAGACAGTAAGGCCTACAGAGTGTTCAACAAGAAGACACCGAGTGTTGAAGTCTCAATTCACATCATCTTTGATGAGACAGACTTAAACAAAACAATGCCTCAAGACACTACGACCAACAGTTCAGACACTATGAACGAGGTCGTCGAGCTCAATACTACGATCGTAGTACCAGACAGTGAAATCGTTGAGCAAGGAAGTGAGATCGTAGAGAGGCCTATGCCAGACAACGAGCCTCCTCACCAAGAAGAAGAAATAGATCTTAAAGATCTAAGACAAGAAGGCATAAGAACCGATGTCCCAACATGAAGCAGATGGGCAAGAAATCACACTCAAGATCTAATCATTGGCGATCCGAGTGCAAGAGTCAAAACAAGAGCTGCTACTCAAAATGAATGCTTCTATCTAAGCTTCCTATCTCAAATTGAACCGAAGAAGATAGATGATGCTATGGAAGACTCCAGCTGGATAGAGGCCATGCAAGAAGAACTTAATCAGTTCAAAAGAAGCAAAGTATGGAGATTGGTTCCAAGACTAAAAAAAATCATCCTGTTATTGGAACCAAGTGGGTATTCAGAAACAAGATGGATGAAGATGGAGTCATCACCAGGAATAAGGCAAGGCTAGTGGCCAAGGGCTACTCTCAGGAAGAAGGCATTGACTATGATGAAACATTTGCACCTGTTGCCAGACTAGAAGCCATCAGAATATTCTTTGCCTTTGCTGCTCATATGAAGTTCAAAGTCATCCAGATGGATGTCAAAAGTGCATTCTTGAATGGTGAACTTCAAGAAGAAGTCTATGTAGAGCAACCTCCAGGTTTCATCAATCCATCTCTTTCTAATTATGTCTTTAGATTAGACAAAGCCTTATATGGTCTTAAACAAACACCTAGAGCATGGTATGAAACACTTACTAACTTTCTTATTGAAAATGGATTCACTAGAGGTAGAGTAGATACCACACTATTTCTTAAAAAGCATAAAGATAAGGTCCTATTAGTTCAAATTTATGTTGATGATATTATCTTTAGTTCTACTGATGAAAAATTATGCAAGAGATTCTCCAAGCTTATGCAGAGCAAGTTCGAAATGAGCATGATGGGTGAGCTGAACTTCTTCCTTGGACTGCAAGTAAAGCAGACAGATGAAGAAATTTTCATAAACTAAGCCAAGTACATTAAAGACTTACTTAAGAAGTATGGCATGGAATCAGCCTCTCCTATGAAAACCCCAATTGCTCCTGCAACCAAGCTTGACAAAGATGAAAAAGTTAAAAGTATTGATATAACTCAATACGGAGGTATGATAGGCTCTCTTTTATATCTTACTACCAGTAGACCAGATATAATGTCTGCAACATGCATTTGTGCTAGATTTCAGGTTAATCCTAAAGAATCACATCTAACTACTGTAAAGAGGATTTTCAGGTATCTCAAGGGTACACCTCACTTGGTATTTTGGTATCCCAAGGAGTCCTCATTTGAACTAACAGGATACACAGATGCTGATTTTGCAGGCTGCAAAATAGATAGAAAGAGTACTAGTGGCACCTGTCAATTGCTAGGTAATAGACTTGTGTCCTGGTTTAGCAAGAAGCAAAATTCAGTATCTACTTCAACTGCAGAAGCTGAATACATTGCTGCTGGCAGTTGCTGTGCTCAGATCTTATGGATGAAAAATCAACTAGCAGATTATGGGTTTGAATTTAAATCCATACCTATTCACTGTGATAACACAAGTGCAATTGCTATAACTCATAATCCTGTCATGCATTCTAGGACTAAGCATATAGAAATAAGGTATCACTTCATTAGGGATTATGTGCAAAATGGAACTATATCTTTACAATATATCCCTACTGAAAATCAACTTGCTGATGTCTTTACAAAAACTCTAGATGAATCCAGATTTAACAAGTTAATAAGTGAGCTAGGCATGCTTAACTTGCAACCATGAAATATGCTCTAGTTTGTGCTAACCATACAGATCTAAAGGTTATGTTCGAAATCATTGACATGATCAAAGAAAGTCCACGATCGCAGTGCAAACTCAACGATCGCCGTGCAGACTCAACAATAACAGAGTTCCATCAGAACAAAGAAGCATTCTGTGATGATGAAATCCAAAACAAAGCAATCTCTCTAAACAAGCACCTCAGGAACAAACCTAACCCTTGATTCATTCAATGAGGTTGGCCCTTCCTGAGCTATCTTAAACCAAGAAGAATGCTAAGTCAAAAGATTCATCATAAGGACTCGGTCAGACTCGACGATTGATATTCAGACTCGACGATCACAAGTTAGACTTAACGATTGAAGCTCAGACATAAAAACTGTTGAACAGACTCAACGATGGTAGAACAGACTCGATGACTCCAAGGACCATCTCAAAGATCGTAGTCCTCCCGAAGAACATATTAGCCCAGAAGAAGTCAAGGGAAATTCAGTACAATTCTTCTCAGTCAAATTCGTAAAGCCAAGCAGAATTCGACACCTGTCCCACTAAGCAAAATGGAGAGAGGGAAGTTACTTGTACCATTTGAAAGCACCTTTTTGAAAATCAGAAGTTCAAAAAATCATCTCTCTCTTCCCCTCTCAAGTAGAAACCCTAAACCAGAAGAAAGCTCAGTCAGTCACACTTACTATAAGAAAATCAATGGCAGCTTCTAGTGTTATCTCTGGCTACAAACTCTGCTTTGACGAGTTCAAAACAGTTGAACCCAAATTTCACAAGACTCACACATTCAAGAAAGGGGGTCGAAGAAGCTTTGGGAATGCATATACACATTGATCTACACGAAAAGTTGGTGAAAGAATTCTACAATAATGGTGTATTTGAAAACAACACCATCACTGCGAAAGTCAGAAACGTAGAAATTAGACTTAAGGCTGAGGACATCAATCTAGCCCTAGGTCTCAAATCTGAAGGGTATCCATCCATAGATGGCATAGACTTCCATTAGGGACTCAAAAAGATGCATCACAAGAAATCACCCTCTGTCAAAGGATACAAGAAGAAGGAGTTTCCACAGAGGTATGAATTTGTAGCTAATATTGTTGGAAAATGCATATGTTGCAAAAGCTCTTGTCATGACTCTGTGAATGAGGTGCAACTCAAGCTCATTACTGCCATATGTTATAAAATACAACTTAACTATGGGGCTCTATTGCTTGAATGGATTGGGAAATGGTTAATCATCTCAAAGAAGACAAAAAGCTCTTAAAAGATGCTCTACGGACGATTTATAAGCATCATCTTACAGGCTGCTCTGGGTGACTTAATTGAGGACGATGAAGGAGAAGCCATTAATCCAAACCATTGAATGACCCAGCAACTATTCGAGAACTAGAAAAGGAATCCAGCTAAAAATGTGCAGATGATGTCTGAATCCAGTGGTAAAACTGGTGAAATAAAGGAATCGGGAGTGCCAGAAAAAATATATGGGTTGTCGAGGCAAGAAGAAGAAGAAACTAACAAAAAGAAGAACCCATTGCTTTGGTCGGAAAAAGCAAGGGCAAAAAAGAAATTCGAAAAGCGTAAGCGTAGATGAGCCTCAGGGATCCACTACCGATAAGCCTGTAGAGTCCTCAGACATTGAGACTCTAAGGATCCTAAGAAGGAAGGAATAACAGGCTGAGGCAGAAGAAGATAGAGCTACCATCTCTCAGCTGCTGAAGAAGAATAAATCAGCCACAAATTAAAAAGGCCATCGATCTCTTCGATCGTAGAGTCTCTACTAATCGTAGAGGTCAAACCAAATACATCAAGCAAGGAGGTAGCTGCATCAAACATTCTGGCTGATCAGCAGGACAAAATTAAAGTTCAAGAAAGTCCCGAGGCTGTGGCTCAGCCTAGAAAGCCAAGAAGAAAGCTGGTCAAGAAATACATTCTTGTCAATGAAGAAGTACTAAAAAGGGAAGACAAAGAATTGGCTGCTAAAAGGGAACCAGCCAATGAAAGCCAAGAAGTCAAAGCTCAAACTGAGGGGGAGACAACTGAAGTCCTAATGATAGAGAATACACCTATTGAGGGGGAGATGCCTCAAGTTCCAATCCCAGAAGGTGCTCCAGTTGAGGGGGAGGTATTGATCTTACAAGAAGATGATCAAGTTGAGGGAGAAGCTCATGACATCTCCATGGCAGAAAAAGAGGTTCCTGCAGAAAATGAAGAAGAACCAATGCAAGAACATCATGTGGCCATTGAGATAATGGAATCTTCAAACGAAAACAGAGAAGAGGATGAAGGTGACGAGGTCGAGATCATTGATGGGTACAGAAGAGCCAACTATGAGCAACTATTTTCATATCTACCCATGATGCCTTTGCATCAAGCTCAAATTCTAAACTCTTGGAATCACATGTTTTGGAGCTTCAAAGAGTATCCGACCATCTCAGTGCTAGCTAATGGATTCCCAGGAAGATTTAACTTTGCCAAGAAGTTACTCACAAACAACTCTTCCTCAAAGAATAAACCTGAGGTACTGTCTATTCCAACCCTCTTCAGAGTTAATCACTTGCCATCATCCTCATTTAGTCAATTTTATGAATTCCCACAATGGTTGGAAGTAATTCTTCATCCACTAAATCAATTTCATTTCTTGAGAATCCCAAAATTCTCTGTTGATGAACCAAACTTGACCAAGTCTATACCACTCCCACCTCCCATCATCTCTACGATCACTGACTCTATCCCCATCATAGAGTCTCACCCCCAAATCGTAGAGCCACCGAACCTAAACATCCAAACCCAGTCCCCTCCATCAGATATTCCCTCCTCATCCAGAAATGAATACTTCAATCTTGATCTTGCTCTCTACTCATTGCAAGATCAATTCAACAGCACACCACCTCCTTCACAAATTCCCTAACTGAATGAAATTCTTTCAGAATTGTCCACAAAGGCTGATTTGTTAGCAATGTCTGCGAAAGTGATCAAGGAACTCGATGAGAGTTTTGAAGATCACACTGCACTTATTCAGCTGGGATTAACATCAATGATCAATGTTGCAAATAATCTCCCAAGCTCCCTAAGCTCCGAGCTCTCTAAAATGCTTAAAGAGATCATCAAAGAAATGCTTCAAAGCATAAAAGACAAGGATGACATCCACTTTCTTGCAGCTAAAAGACATAGGGATGCTGTCTTGATCTTAAAAAAGGCTCAAGAATCTCAGAATGAACTAATGATAAAGAGTATCACAAGTCTCCAAACTGCAGTCAAGGAATTTCAAGACTTCTCCATGGGTCAAATGCAGCAAACTGAAACTGTCCTAAACATCCTTCAATGACGTGAAACTCGTCTTGATGCTTTGATCCAAGAAAATCACTCGCCTCTCTAAAGACATTCGAACCCTTGATGCTGACATAAAGGGGGAGAATAAAGGGAAAGGAGATCAGGAAGGCAAGGGCAGAGGCAGAGGTTAATTCCAAACTCAATCCTCGAGGAATCCTCCTGCAAGGAAAATCCACCAGCAGACTCCACGATCCAGCCATCAGACCTAACGAGCAAATCAGCAGGAAGTTTTAATGGCTCAACCATTAAGGAGTATAGGGCCAACTACCAGCTCTCATGAGATAACAACAACAGGCCTAAGAATTCCAATCGGAGATCCTGCATTCATGAATAGGCATGATCATAATCCTAGACTAAGCCCAAGTGAGCTAGAAGATTTAGACAGAAGGGATGAAGCTAGTAGAAAAAGGAGAGCTGAGGAATATGCAAATCCTCCAGGAAGCTAAAAGCCGAAGAAATAGAGATAAGTTGAATTTTAAGTCGTATTGATGTAATCAAACTTAAATGTAATATATGTCTTCATATATCAATAAATTCATGCTTATTCTCTAGAAATTTCATATGCTCACTGAAATACTAAGTCATGTTTACTTTGCTGCAACTGCATATAAAATCTAATAATAATGACAACAAATCTCCTTGGTTATGTCAACATCAAATAGGGGGAGATTATTGGAAGAATGCATATTTTGATTTGATGTTTTAAATTAAATGCTCATGATTATATGTAAAGTCCTTCAAGGAATATATGTACAAGGACTTAGTGATAGATCAAAACTGTTAGGTTGATCTTAGTCTTTAATGTTCACTTGTATAGATAAAGAGATCAAAATGTTAGGTTGATCTATGATTAAAAAGAAATAGATAGGCCTTGAAGAGAATCATAGTCTATCCAGCTGATCAACAGAATGCAGAAGCTAAGGCTGGATCGTAGAGCTTAGAAGATCGTAGTGTATCTGCCTCGAAGGGCCTCTCCAGTAATCGTAGAGTGGTCCAAACGTTTGCCGAAGATAACTCAGAGATCGTAGTGTGTTCTCGGAAACGTAGAGTCTGGAAGACGAGCAAGCAAAGATCGTAGTGTGCAAAGATCGTAGCTTGCAAAACCTTTGAAAAAAATCGTAGTGTTCCATTCAACTCAAGCACAAATATGACAAGACACCACAATATGGATCATAGAGTATCATCTGTCTTGTGTCAGAAGCATCGAGCCCTATCTTTGATTGAAGACAAATTCCAACAAATATGGAATGGGTTTTGAACGTTAAAGCTCTAAAACCCCAAATTTTACGAATAAAGATTTAGTTTTCTTGAAATATTTTTATATTATGGTGTGGATTTGAGATAATGTTATAGTTATGGGTAGTATTTATAAATTTTGCAAAGTATTCAAGTTGTTACATAATATTTGATTGGTCGGGGAATATCCGTATGACGGTACAATCATTGGTAGACCCCACAACGAAATTATTGTCGGATTGAGAAAACGATAAAAATATTTTATGAAAATAACGTCAGAAGTTTTACACTTAAAACTGTTGAACTACTCGGTAGTAAAAGTACAGTAATACGCGTGGTTGCATAGTAGCACACGGTATTGATTATTGATGCTTATGTGAGAAGTCACTCAGTTTTGTTCAATTATTGCTACAATAATTACTGCATAGTATCTCACGTTATTTGATTCAATTATTGTCGATATTTTGTATATTATTAAATCAATAATTGAGAGGACGAAGTTATTAATATTATTATTTGCAATATTAATGATGTCTAGAAGTTCTGCCAATGAGAGGTTTGGTCACCTAATTGCGCGCCAATAGGGAAAAATCCTTATTGGAAAGCCCCTCTTTCACGGGAGCGACACAGTCGATTAATATTGTAAATTATAATAATGATGATAAATGTTGTTAAATATATTGATGTGTCTTTTATGAAGTCGAGAAGTTTATATATATATATATATTATATATAAATTTTGTTTTATTAGTATTATTAATGTAATAAAATAGAAAAGCTTTTTATATAAAACAAAATATTTTATAAAGTTATTTATTTTATTAGACAATAATTAGAATATAATATATTTTATTATGCATAGTATTTTTCATAAGTAAAATCTTTTTATATAAAAATGAATACTTTTATAAAGTTATTTGTTTTATTAGACAATAATTAGAATATAATATATTCTACTATACATAGTATTTGCATATAAGTGCGTATATAGTATTTGCATAGTAAAATCTTTTTATATAAAATAGAATACTTTTATAAAGTTATTTGTTTTATTAAATTTTAAATATATATATATATATATATATATATATATTATAAATAGAATATATTATATTTTATTGCATAGTATCCTTTCTATTTTTCCTATAAATAGGATGCTTAGTTAGAATTGAAAATCACACCAGAAATTTAGAGAATTCTCTTCTATATTATTGAGCGTATTTCTTTAGAGTTTTAAGAAGCTTTGAGCGTAGTGCAAGTTTTCTTCAAGTATATCCCACTTCTACCCTGGTTTGAGTACTATTCTTTATAAGGTAAGGGATATTATTTGTTTGTACTCGTAAGGGGTATTATTTCTTTTCGTATTCATGAAGAGAACTTACATTATTTCATTCCTTATTATTATTACATTGGAATAACTTTGTATATCACAAGCACCGCATACATGGTGAAATTCTTATGTTATTCCATTCTTTATCATTACATTAGAATATATCACATGCATGCGTTACGCATGACACGGTTCCATTATTTATTATTACATTGGAATAACACATGCATGCGATCTCATCGCATGCATGGTGATTTCGTTGTTATTCCATTCTTTATTATTACATTGGAATATCCTGTTGGTGCAAATTTCTTTGAATCGGTTCCGTTCTTTATTATTCGCCGAATATCCATGCGTGCGTTTACGCGTGACTGGTTCCATTATTTATTATTCTTGGGAATAACACGTCTCATGTGATCTATCGCATGCATGGTGAATTCTTCTGTTATTCCATTCTTTATTATTTTGTTGGAATAACCTGTCTGTGTGGATTACCACATGCATGGTGAATGATCCTTTGTATTCATTTCTGATTAAATTATGGAAATGATCTGGCTACGTGGATTACCGCATGGCGGGCGAAAATCCATTTGCAGTTTTATATATTCTATTATACACAGTTGGTTAAAGCTTTGGCTTCTATATTCCTTGAAATTAGTGGAATATCCTGGATATTTACGCTTCATCCAGTATCTTTTTGTAGAAATATTCTTCTGAGCATTCTTGAATATTTCTCCACAAAGCAGTATCATGTTGACAACTTGGATATTATTGAGTTCAGGATAAATTAACTTATAAATCATTAAAATTTATTCTTGAACTTGTTTTATTGAATTATTATGTCATTGTCATGAAGAGTTATGTTGGTTATTATGTGAAAACATGAAAGTTTCTTAGAAATCACAAAGGGTTGAAAATCAGATTTTGGTGAAAATGGAATATGAAATTCAATTGACCATATCTCCTATTATATTTTGAATTTTTAAGTGTGTTTAAGTTCTAGAGTTAGATCTATGAGTTTTCTAACTTATCCAAGTGGAATCACTGGAAAAGGTGTTGTAGATTTTCGTGTGGACTGATTTTTGCAAAGAAGTCAAAAACTGCAAAGTACCAAAAAGGCTACTGTCCAGAAATTTAAAAGGGTATTTTCGGCCACTTAATTTATTAGAAAAATTCTGGCCTTTTGGGACATGGAAATATATGGTATAAAGTACCTCCTGCCCAAAAATGAGCTCATTCCGACTTAAAATGAGCAAGTTATGACCATTTCAATATTTAGGTTTTTCCGACGAAAAACGCTATAACCGGAGTTTTATAACTCCGATTACCATGAAATTTAAACTGGAAGCTCACGTTAACATGTGTAAGATCCTGCCAAGATTTGGGAATTTCTGGAGTTAAACTTGAGGTATCTAATTTCTTAAGGAATTAATTAGAAATTGATTTTTGAAAAATACTTAAGAGAGTTGAAAAATTATAAAAAAATACTTGTTGTGTATGAAATATACGTATATATGTTTGGACAAAGGATAGAAAAATAATAAGTTGATTTGGTAATTTTTCATGAAAATGGTTTAGTTTCAAACATATGAGTTAAATATGTTATGTGAAGTTGAAGAATTGGTAAATAGGATTTTAGTGCTTGAAAATCCTATATAAGGTTTATGAAAATTTTTGATGAGTGATTTGATCATTGGTGATGAAATCTTATTAGTATGGCATTTTTGAATGATTAAATGCATTATTTGGTAAAGTGTAAATAATTAAATTAAATTGTTTATAAGTTTAAGATGTGATTAAAATATTGTTATAATATTAACAATATTAGATTATTAGTTATTTAAGTGATGGATAATATTTGGATATATTTAAAGTCTTTAATATTTATCCTTGTTTTCGTTTGATTAATGCTTATATTATTGTCACCATCCTCATACTTATATTGTGATGAAAGTCATCTTTGGCTTACGTGTAGAGATGGACTTAGTATGATTATGACCGGAGATTATTCGGTATAATTATGACCGTAATATAACGAATGATGTGGTAAAAGTCCTCATTGTCCTGTAGTTCATTGGTGGACAGTTGTTGGTATGATTATGACCAGAGATTATTCGGTATAATCATGACCATTGATGATTACATGAATATCCTTGGTCGTGGTGCAGGGATGATGTGGTTTATTTATTAAGCTGAGTCTCAGCGATAAAGTTTATGAAAATCTTTTTAAATCATAGAAGATAGTAGATTTTATGCTCTATTTGACTCTTCTAATGGATTGCTTGTTCCGCTGCAGTTAAACTTGATGTCTATTGTATTTTATCAGTTTAACATTGTTAAAGACTAATGATAATTTATTCTGCATTATCTTAGTCATAATATTTCTTACTGGGCTAGTTGAGCTCACCCTTTCTTTCTTTATTCTCTTGAAATGAGAATATATTTGGGAAGAGTCGGGGAGCTGAGTGATTGGTCCAGATTATAGCATTAGTAGTCCTCACTATTCTGTAAAATAGTGTGACAATAAATGTAATGAGGACTCCTTTGAGTGTGGATATTGTCTAGATGAAAATATTCTTATTAAAACTCTCAGCTATGTTTTGTCGTATTTTTACACGAAGTTTGTATAATTAAGTTGTATTTGTATTTTGTACCATGTATCTGGCGACTCAAGATGGGTGATGTATACCTATTTTTGGGGCGCCATGAAGCACTCACCAGATCCAAATTCAAGACAAAAGATATCCTTAGTATTAATCGAAAAGAACGTGTTCAAGAAGTCAAGAAAAGGACCATTGGACAGAGGAAAACACCTTTTCAGGTGTTAGGTGAGAAAACAGTCTGCGGTGTCAGTGGGCCAGAATGCATTTCAGAAGATGAGCAGAAAAGTCTCCATCAAAGCTCAGAAATGTCAAATGCATTTAATGCCTCATCAAATGACTTCAACGGATAGATTTCAAGGATCACATATATACAGAACACAGACAGATGAGAGAAGCAAGCAAGTATTGAAAAAAACGCACAAGAACATTCAACGCTCAACTCTACGATCTGAGAAAAAGAGGAAGCTTGCTCAGCTACTCAGTTTTTTCGAACAAGTGCTTAATAAGAATCGAAAGTAGCACCAATCACGATCTCAACAACAACCAATCAACTGAAGTAAGAGTTCCAAGTCTGAAGGACTTGAAGAGTTTTAAGTGAACTGTGAAGAACCAAGTCTGCTGGACTTGAAGAGTTCAAGAGTGAACTAAAAAGGCTGGGCATCTGGCGGGTCAGAAGGAATCTGTGAGATTAGAGAAAGTGTAAAAGACATCCTTAGTGGATTTTCTACTCGAGGAGTAGAAGAATGGACTAGGAGCTTTAAGTTTTCTGAACCACTTAAAAACAACTGTGTCTATTTATTACTGCTATAATTGTTATAACTACCTCACTCTCTTTCATTCACTATCTAAAAGGGTTTTCAAATAATTCTTAATTTCCGTCGTGCTTAAGATCTTTATCAAAACAGTCTTTATACAAAGAAAAGTTTTTAATATCTATTCACCGCCCCCCCCCCTTCTAGATAACTATTGTGCCTCTGGGAACTAACAGAGTGAATAGTACCCTGTGAATAGTACTTCATGAATAGTAACCCGTGAATAGTACTCCGGCATGAAAAAGTTAAAACTTATCAAGAATGCTCAGAATAATATTTCCATGAAAAGATACTGGATGAAGCACAAATATCAAGGATATTCTACTAATTTCATGGAGTATAGAAGCCAAAACTTTAACAAAATGAGTATAGAATTCGAAATCTGAAACGAAATAATATTACTTACATACTCCAGAGTATGGAAGAAAATATTATTTTAAGTGAATGTTGAAAAAAAATAACATCCCTTACGTACGAATATTGAACGAATATAATATTCCTTACGAATATTAAATGAATATAATATTCTTTACGAATATTAAATGAATATAATATGAATATTAAACGAAGACAATATCCCTACTAATATTGAACGAAAATAATATTCATTACGAATATTGAATGAAAATAATATTCATTACGAATATTGAACGAAAATAATATTCATACGAATACGAAAAATAATGTCTCTTCTGAATATACAATAAATAATACCCCTTATCTTAAAAAGAAGAGTATTCCAACTAGTATAACGGGGATATTCTTGAAGAAAACTTTCACTGTTTTTTACGCTCAAAGCTTTCTAAAACTCGAAAGAAATACGCTCAATATTATAGAAGAAGAATTCTCTGATTCTGGTGTGATTTTCAATTCTAACTAAGGATCCTATTTATAGGAGAATGGAAAGGATACTATTTAAAATTCTCTTAACAAGACAGAATTTGGACGAATTCAATTCACTTCATACCAATCAAAATTTCACATGATTTTTTTACGTAACCTTTGCATAGTAAAATACTATGCAAATAAAATATAATATATTCTATTTTTCATAAAAAATAAAACTTATTATAATATATATATATATATATATATATATAATAAAAATAATACTACCCTCCTTCTTACGCTTTCCTTCCTTTCCCCCATTATTTTCTTTCCCGACAAAATTTTTCCCCCACATCAACATCATCAAGATATATATATATATATATATATATATATATATATATATAACAAAACATATATTAATAATAATAATAATAACAAATAAACTCCCTTATTCCTACGTTACTACACCCCTCCCCCATTTCCTGACATTCATTTTTCAATACATATGGGCCCCACATGTGACCCCCATATGTGGGCCCCATCTTTATTATATTAAATAATTTTTTACCGATTATTTTGAAAAATGAGTAAACGGGGGTTCATAAAATAAGCAAAATTTACAACATAAAAATCCCCTAAATATTTTTAACAACATTTATTAATATTATTATAACTCGCAATATTAACAACCAGGCCGTTCCCAGAAAAGAGGGGGCTTTCCAATAAGGATTTCTCTTTATTGGCGCAATTAGGTGACCAAACCTCTCTTCGACAGAACTTCTAGACATTGTTAATTATGCAAATAATAATACGAATAACTGTATCATCTCAATTATTGATTTAATAATATATAAATAATGACAATAATTGAATCAAATAACGTGAGATACTATGCAGCAATTACTGTAGCAATAATTGAATAAAACTGAGTGACTTCTCACGTAAGCATCAATAATCAATACCGTGTGCTACTATGCAACCACGCGTATTACTGTAGTTTTACTACCGGGTAGTTCAACAGTTTAACGATAAAACTTCCGCCGTTATTTTCATAAAAATATATTCCTATCGTTTTCTCATTCTGACAATAATTCCGTTGTAGGGTCCACCAATGATTGTGCCATCGTACGGATATTCCCCGACAAAAAGAATAATCCCCGACCAATCGAATATTTTATAACCACTTGCTTACTTTTCAAAATTTATAAATATTACCCACAACTATAACATTATCTCAAATCCACACCATAATATTCAAAAAAAAATATTTCGAGAAAATTAAATCTTTATAAAATTTGGGGTCTTACAATCTCCCCTCCTTATGAAATTTTGTGACACCCCCAAACCCAGGTACTTCATTCCCACAGGATTTGGTGTTCACTTAATCAAACATTCATATCTAACTACCCAATCACAAAAAAAACTGGATAAATAAAACCTTTCCCCTTAAAGGGTTACATAATAAAATCTCCCAGGTTGTCTAACCTTTAAATACAATCATTCAAATGCGGAATTTAAAATTATTACATAAAATCATTATTAAGAAGTCTAAGATCATCACAATAAATAAAAGTACAAATCAGCATCACTTGTACAATTTTCCCTTTCCTTTGCTAGTTGAAGGTTCATCTACCTTCTCTACTTTAGTTGCAATGAGTTTATAAATATGCAAGAGTGAGCAAAACAATTGCTCACTGGATAAAATAATGAATCAACAGAAGAATAATAATAATAACTGCCAATGAGTAGGCTCATTAAAACTAGATAGTACTCTAACAATGATAATTAGGAACTGAAATCCAAAGTATGGAATAAGCATAACCGAGGGTCATAAGACCATGAACTATGTCCACAGTTGCGAGTAATCTTTCAACTCCAACTTTAACAGTCATAAGACTATAAGGACTCCTCGTACTTAGGGGATCAAATTTGCACTCATGTATTGTGCATAAACATTTAACGCTACGCGTAAGTTATCCCCAATAATAGGGTTGTTCATCTCAGTATTTAGAGTACAAGTCCGCACCAAAGAGAGCTTGGTTTGGATAAGCTTTCAAGGGTAATTTAAATTTCAACGATCATCAACTAGAGGACTAGTTGAATTAATACTAATAACATCATACTATAGAATACTCGTAATTGAATCGTCATGGTAAATTAAAATCATGCTTTAGGAATAATCTAATAGCATACAACTTGAATAACTATAACACACCTTGCTTGAACAATATTAAGCTAAGGTTATTTAGAATTGAATACTAAGCATGCATGGAAATATGAACGATAAACTATTCAAATATATTCGAGCATGCTAAACAACAAGTTAAATACAAGAATAACTTGTTCAATATCAAAAACAAAGTTTAGAAACCTTGCATTATTATATTGGAAACTATAATTGATTCAACAATAAAATAGATTAGAGAACTTGCATCATTTATAAGGTAATCGAATTGAAAATCATAATTAGTTCAACAAGATAAAGGATTAAAAAACTTGCCTTGCTCGTGGGCTAAACCGAACAATTCAAATCACAATATACTATAAACATATGTCATCATGATATAATTAGTCATTACCACCTTACAAACATAACTAAATACGTTCATCATGTAAAAAATTGGATTTTTAATCACATAATCAAGTTATAACACAATTTAATCGTTAATAACATACTTATTCATAGTATAAAAATACTAAAATAAACATTTTACAGTCCTACTATCATCACATAACAATTCCTTAAAATTTCGTTTGGCATAGGAGATGGGTATTGCATATAGTATATATGACATGCTACATGATTATTATCGCTAAGTCACCGTATACAACTAAATCATAGATTTCACGATGCAACTTTAACCAATGAAGATAAGAAAAAGCCAATTTTGGCCTACAAGCTCGTTTCTAACAGTCTAATTCACATGCAATTCATACAAAGACTTCATGTAAACCTAATTCAAGAATTCCTAACATGTTTCTATCCATACAACAACATAAACAACAAGTTTAAAACATCCAATTTCACTGTTTTTGATAAAAAAAAATTCACTTTTTGATGTTTTTGATGAAAATCAATACTGTGATTTTGTTTTTCAACCAAAATAGTTAATCCAAAGCATTTTATCAATGTTTTATACATACTCTATCAACTTCAATGTTCAATTTATCAACTAAACAACTAATTAACTCTCAATTTCTACTTTAAATTAACCCATATTCATTTACATAAACTCTCTGTAAAAAGGTTTTCTTCACAAACTACATACATAACAACAATTCATTGATTATAATCATATAAAACTTATGAAAATAACTTTACAACACTAGTTAATCATATGAATACCCATAAAATCAACAATTTACCCTATCACAAGAATTTTACAGAGAAATAGGAGAAGAGAAAACTAGAACTTTAAAACTTAAAAAAAAGAGGAGAATACCTTGATTGTAGAAGATGATGGCTATCCCTTTTGATTATCAAACTTCTTTTCCCCAATTTTTCTTAAATTCTCTAGCCTTTCTTCCTCTCTTTTCTCTCTCACTTTTCTTCTTCTCTTCTTCTTCTTCCTCTGAGTCTTTCTTTTCTTCCTAACTCTATCTAGCGTATCTAACGTATGATAATAATAATAATAATATTAAATATATAATATAATACTAACTTAACTGACATCAGTTATGTTTATTTGAAAATCAAAAGCCATAAGGCTTGTTTGGCTAACCACTAAAAAAAATAATCAATTAACCCTTATGCCTTGTTTGGTAAAACATAATTAGAATAAGGACTTAATAAGCAATAGGCCTTGTTTGGCAAAACTGAAATAAAACTCCTTTAAGTTATTTTAATAACTACTTTATAAAAGGTTATTTGTCACACTTTATAACCATTTATTAAATCACTACATCACATAAACCAATACCACAAAATTATAATTTTCTATATAATTATAACTTTATTTAATCAACTAACACATCCTTTTAATTACAATTTCAAATAAAAAGAATAATAATTCAATTACTCAAAACTCTCTAACTTACTAATTAAATTAAATTAGCATAAAATAATTAATTAACTTAATTATTTATTTAACAAATAGTTAACCAAATTGAATCAAATTTGAACAATTATTTATTTAACAATAAACACATCCATTAAATACTTAAATATTTCAATAAATATTTAATATAACAATAAAAATTCTGGAATGTTATAAATTTCGCCCTCAAAATTTACGTACGTACTTGGTATGCCGAACAGATGAGGATACCTCGTCAGATTCTAACTCTTGAGGTATAACCTTTGAGCGTAGAATATGATCCTTCTTATCCAAGATTTTAACAGGTATATTCTCATACGTTAAATCTTCTGCTATCTCGTCCGATTCTAAATTAATAATGTGGTTCGGGTCGTCCACATATTTACGTAACATTGATACGTGAAAACGTTATGAACACGCGATATACTTGATGGTAAAGCGAGTCTATAGGCCACAACTCCTACTCGATCGAGGATTTTAAATGGCCAATAAAAATCGAGGGTTGAGAATTCCTCTCTTCATCGACTCTTGCTTCTACAATAACGCCTTCTTGAACCTTCTTCTTCGTATTCATCAGTTTCAGGTCTGTAGATTGAGAGGCTTTAACATTATCGATTAACGTCGGTTCTAATCATATATTCGCTATCTTTACGTAGGTTCGTAGATTCGCACTCGTACGATCTTCTACTCAACGCTTCAGCTACCACGTTCGTTTTTCTACGATGATATTGAATGGTATGGTCCTAATCTTCAACAGCTCGAGCCAACGTCTTTGGCGCATGTTACGTTCGTTTTGGGTGAAGAAATATTTGAGGTTTTAGAAATGGGTTTTTGTACTGGGGTCAATACAAAATTCGATTTCACGCTCTGAGGTAGGCCAGGAAGTCTTCAGGGAATACGTCAGGAAATTTATTAACGATAAAAACATTATTCAAAACTGTGACTCTCATCCAAGACTTGGATAACACGTTATATTGATACCTATCAACTTGCCATCGTCATTCACGACATCGCCTACGGAAAGTATGGCTTCGGTGCATTCCACACAAGGAAGTCACTAGCGAAAGGTTTGGGGCTCTTTACTTATGGCTTAATATGATAATGATTGACTTTAGTGGTTTGGTTGCTTGAATTTGCATAACAGGTTGGTTAGGAATATGAAAGCTAACAACCTTACGAAAAGCATGATGAGTAGTTAACCAGTCAATTCCTAAAATCACATGAAAGGTAAGTATTTTCAAAGAGATAAGATCGATAGATAACGTGAAAGTGTCAATTTGAATCAAACAAGATTTATAAACAGTGGAGGTAACGAAGGTTTCTCTTAACAGAGTTTCAACTGATAAGTCCAAGTCTAATTTCTCCAGAGTTAATTTAAACGTTGAGCACAAGTAGGAGAAATAAAAGAGTGGGTAGAACCGGTATATAATAAGGTATAGACTTCACAAGAGTTTATGATTAAATTACCCGTAATAACCTCGTTCGGGTTCCTCAACAAACGCTCTTTGACTTGTCTGGGATATCCTTTGGCATCACTATCCCAACTGGACTTGACTTCTCTACACGACAAAATCGAGCTAGGTGACCTTCTTTTCCACAACTGAAGCATACTTTGGGTTGCTGCGTACAGTTTGGACGGATGTGTCCCTCCTGTCAGCATTTGAAACATACAACCGGTGGTCGTTCTCCTTCCTTGACAACGGGTGCCGGTGCTGCCGTCTTTCCATCATTATTGAACCTTTTCTTCTTGAAATTTCTACTTCTATTATCTCGGCCATGATTACCACCGAAGTGGTTACCATTCTTGGCATGATTATTTCCCCCACGATGGTTATTATTGTTCCGATGGTCATTGCCACTAGTATGATTATTATTGTGTTATTGGTCGTTGCCTTTTGGTTGTGCTGACTCATTATCGCGCTCCACTAACTGAGCCCTATTCATAACATCTGAATAACTCCGCAAACTTAGCCTCGTACTACGACACAGTCATATTATTTTGCTCTAGCTTGATGAATTCTACCTCCTTCATGTGACGAATACTTTTAGGAAAGTACTCTTGTCGTTGAACAAATCTTGGAACTTCTCCCAAGACATATTGAGTGCGTCAGGCTGGGTACGTTTTACAGATTCCCACCAATGATCTGCTTCTTCACGCAACATAAAGGTGGCGAAGGGAACCTTTTGCTCCTCTGAGCATTCCAAGATATCAAATATCTTGGTGATCTGCTTTATCTACGTTTCTGCCTTAAGTGGTTCTGGCTTTCCCAAAAACTCCGGTGGTCCCATCTCCTTGAACTGCTTAGCGGTGACCAATCGTGGGTTGCCATTGTTTTCACCTGCATTATGAACATGAGTCTCTCTCGTTTGGTATTACATGAATTGCACAAAGCCTCTGAACATTCCATCGTTCATCATTTGATCGGTGTTGTTGTTTACCTGAGGATTATCACCTTCCTAATGCACATTCTCCTGGCTATTGATCAGCGGTGACTCAATGGTCTCATGTGCTCCATTGCTTACCTCAACATTTTCAGATGCCATTTTACTGTCACAAAACAAGGGTTAATTGACATGCCACATATTATCCCTATACTCTGACCGACCAATTAAATACCAAATAGACTTAGGTAGGTCATACTAGTGAAGGAATTCCTCGTCTCTCCCCTCCTAGTTCTTGTCTCACATCTCAGCCAGGGATCATATCCTTAAGCTTTGATACCAACTGTGATGCCCCCAAAATAGGTATACATCACCCATTTTGAGTCGCCAAATACATGGTACAAAATACAAATTAAATACAAACTTAAATATACAACATGAGCTGTGAGTTTTAATACAAATATTGTCTTTTAGACAGTATTCAAACTCAAAATAAGTTCTCAATACATTTATTATCACACTATTTTACAGAATAGTGAGGACTACTAATACAACCATCTGGACCGTCAATCCATTCTCCGACTAGTCCCGGCTATATTCTCATTTCACAGAAGAGAATAAAGTGAAAAAAGGGTGAGCTCAACTAGCCCAGTAAGAAATATTATGACTAAGATAATGCAAAATAAATTATCCTTAGCCTTCAATAGTATAACAACTGATAGAATATAATAGATAACAAGTTTTAGATCAACAACTGCAGCGGAATAAGCAATCCATTAGAAGAGTCAAGTAGAGCATGATATCTACTATCTTTTATGATTTAAAAAGTTTATCATCAATTTTATCGCTGAGACTCAGCTTAATAAATAATCCACATCGTCGAATCATCCCTACACTACGGGCCAAGGATATTTTTTAGTATCACGACCACGAATTATCCATGCACTACGGGCCAAAGATAATCGTGTTTTCATCAACGGTCATGATCATGCCATAAAAAAAATTCATCTTTGCACCTTTGGCCGAAGAAAATTCATGGCCATAATCATACCAAAAACTGTCCATCAATGTACTACGGGCCAATGAGGACTTTTATCACATTATTTGTAACATTACGGTCATGATTATACCGAATAATCCCTGGTCATAATCATACTAAGTCCATCTATGCACTACGGGCCAAAGATAACTTTCATAACAATATAAGCATGAGGATGATGACAATGACATAGTAATTCAATAAAACAAGTTCAAAGATAAATTTTAAAGATTTATAATTTAATTTATCCAGAAATCAATAACGTTCAAATTGTCAACATGATACTACTTTGTGGAGTAAAATTCAAGAATAATATTGTACCAAAACTGATTTGGACCGAAAAAAAATCAATTTTTATCATGAATAGTACCTCGGGTGAATAGTACTCGAGTGAATAGTACCATATGAATAGTACTTCGTAAATAATAACCCGTGAATAGTACTCTGGCATGAAAAAAATTAAAACTTATCAAGAATGCTCAGAATAATATTTCCATGAAAAGATACTGGATGAAGCGCAAATATCAAGGATATTCTACTAATTTAATGGAGTATAGAAGCCAAAACTTTAACAAAATGAGTATAAAATTCGAGATCTGAAACGAAATAATATTACTTACATACTACAAAGTATGGACAAAAATATTATTTCAAGCGAATATTGAACAAAAATAACATCCCTTACGTACGAATATTGAATAAATATAATATTCCTTACGAATATTAAATGAATATAATATGAATATTAAACGAAGACAATATCCCTACGAATATTGAACGAAAATAATATTCATACGAATACGAAAAATAATGTCTCTTCTGAATATGAAATAAATAATACCCCTTACCTTAAAAAGAAGAGTATTCCAACTAGTATAGCGGGGATATTCTTGAAGAAAATTTTTAATGTTTTCTACGCTCAAAGCTTTCTAAAAATCGAAAGAAATCGCTCAATATTATAAGAAGATTTCTTCGATTACGGTGTGATTTTCAATTCTAACCAAATCCTATTTATAGGAGAATGGAAAGAATACTATTTGAAATTCTCATTTCACCCAGAATTCGGATGAATTCAAGTAGCCGAATCAAAATTTCACATGATTTTACTGTGCACTGCATAATAAAATACTATGCAAATAAAATATAATATATTCTATTTTTCATAAAAAACAAAATTTATTATAATATATATATATATATATATATAATAATAATACTACCCTTCTTCTTACGTTTCCTTCCTTTACCCCCATTATTTTCTTTCGATAAAAATTTTCTCACATCAAATCCAAAATTAGGTATTCATCAGTCTTGAAGTCGCCAAATATATGGTAACAAAATTCAAATACAACTTAATAATACAACTGCTGTCGTGTAAAATATGACAAAACATAATCTAAGAATATTGTCATCTAAACGGTATACAAACTCAAAGGAGTCCTCATTACATTTATTGTCACACTATTTAATGTAATAGTGAGGACTACTAATGCTATCATCCGGACCGTCTACCCTTTCCCGAGATCGTCCCAACTATATTCTCATTTCCTGAAGAGAACAATGAAAGAAAGGGTGAGCTCAACTAGCCCAGTAAGAAATATTATGACTAGGATAATGCAGAATAAATTATCAATAGTCTTCAACAATGTTAAACTGATAAAATACAATAGACATCAAGTTTAACTGCAGCGGAATAAGCAATCCAATAGAAGAGTCAAGTAGAGAATAAAACCTACTATCTTCTATGATTTAAAAATGTTTTCATCAATTTTTATCGCTGAGACTCAGCTTAATAAATAAACCACATCATCGAATCATCCCTGCACTACGAGCCAAGGATATTCTTTAAATCATCAATGGTCATGACTATACCGAATAATCCATGGTCATAATCATACCAAGTCCATCTCTGCACGTAAGCCAAAGATATACAACAATAAAACTAATAATCAGCAATCCATCTTTGCACGTAAGCCAAAGATATATAATTCAATAAACAACAGTCCATTTTCGCACGTAGTTTCAAAGATAACTTTCATCACCATATAAGCATGAGGATGATGACAATGATATAAGCATTAATCAACTAAAACAAGGATAAATATTAAAGACTTTAATTTTATCCAAATATTATCCATCACTTAAATAACTCATAATCTAATATTGTTAATATTATAACAATATTTTAATCACATCTTAAACTTATAAACAATTTATTTCAATTGTTTACACTTTATCAAATAATGCATTTAATCATTCAAAATGCTATACTCATAAGATTTCATCACCAATGATCAAATCCTCTTATCAACAATCTACATATATACCTTATATAGGATTTCAAGCCATAAAATCCTATTTTCCAACTTTGTTACTTCACATAACATATTTAACTCATATGTTCGTAACTAAACTATTTTCATGAAAAATACCAAATCAGTCCCAAAAATATTTCTTTTCTGAGATTTAGCATAATATAGTCCCATAAAGAACATATATTTTTCTCGAAATTTTTAAAATTCATTTACTATTTTTCAAAAATCAATTTCTAATTAATTCCTTAAGAAATTAGCTACATCAAGTTTAACTCCAAAAATTCCCAAATCTTGGCAGGATCTTACACATGTTAACGTGAGCTTCCAGTTTAAATTTCATGGTCATCGGAGTTATAAAACTCCAGTTATAGCATTTTTCGTCGAAAAAACCTAAATATTGAAATGATCATAACTTGCTCATTTTAACTCGGAATGAGCTCATTTTTGGAGAGGATGTTCTTTATACCATATAATTTCATATCCCAAAAGGACGGAATTTTTCTCACAAATTAAGTGGCCGAAACTGCCCTTTTAAAAATCTGGGCAGTAGCGTTTTCGGTATTTACAGCTTTTGACTCCTTTACTAAAATCAGTCCACACGAAAATCTACAACACCTTTTACAGTGATTCCAATTGGAGATGCTACAAAACTCATAGATCTAACTCTAGAACTTGACCACACTCAAAAATTCGAAATATAATAGGAGATATGATCAATTGAATTTCATGATCTATTTTCACCAAAATCTGATTTTTCAACCCTTTGTGATTTCTTAGAAACTTTCATGTTTTCACATAATAACCAAAATAACTCATCATAACACTTACTAATACTTCATATACCCATGATTTTTATCAGTCCAATGCTTTTATTATGACTCTCATCATAATCAACGTAACCAGATTATTTCTACAATTTAATAAGGAATGAATACGAAGGTTCATTCACCATGTAATGTGGTAATCAACTTATACATGTGTTATTCCAATGTAATAATAAAGAATGGAATAATGTATGATTCACCATGCATGTGATAGAGACCGCATACATGCATGTGTTATTCCCATCGTAATAATAAAGAGCGGAACCAGTCCGGCGTGAAAACGCATGCATGCGAGGATATTCCAAATGTAATAATAAAGAATGGAATAACAATGAAATCACCATACATGCGCAGACGTTGCATAGGCAAAAGTTATTCCAATGTAATAATAAATAATGGAACCAGTCCGAAAGAAAACGCATGCATGTGATATTTCAAAATAATAAATAAATGAAGAATAATAAATAATAGAACCGGTCAAAGTAAATTAAGAACCACATGATATTCCAATGTAATAATAAAGAATGGAATAATAGAAGAATTTCACCATATATGCAGATTCAGATAAACAAAGTTATTCCAATAATAATAATAATGAAGAATTGAATAACAACTACGACAGTATTGAAAGAAAGTAATTCTCTTCATGAATACGAAAAGAATAATACCCCTGGTGTACAACAAATAATATCCCTTACCTTAGAATAAAGCTGGATACTTGAATAGAAATGTAGCAGACTTCTCTTCTTCTTTCTCTCTATAATTTCTCTCTATAATAATGGCTCTAAAGCTTTAGTGAATTGGTGAGAAATGAAGGAAGAATGAACTTCTATTTATAGAAAAATATAGTTTCGATAATTGCACGTTTTGGGGATCAAAAAATTACAGTACAATACCTCCAACTTTTCTTTCATTTTTAATTCAGTCATCCAAGTATTATCAAACTTGCACCACCTCCCCTAATAGTAAATCATGTGAATCAATAGTAAATCATGTGACTCAATAGTTCTAAACATGTGAAAAATTAATTCTGATGATAAGACCTCCATTTATACCTCCATTTTTAACTTAGTCATGCAAGTATCATCAATCTTGCACCAACTCCCCTAATAGTATAAGAATATGATTCAATAGTACACACATGTGAACAAATAGTTATATGAGCATGTGAATTAGTAGCAATTAATTGCTCATTTACCCGATTAATTACCCGGTTAGTCAAATATAACTTCCAGACATCAATTACTATCGAAATAAATGTCAATTTCCTCTAACACTAACAATCCCAACACAATGAAAATATTTTTCTCAAAAATTTTATTTTTGAAATTTTGAAGTTTGACTTTTTAGAAAAAGTCAATCGTTGACTTTTTTTGACCAAAAAGTCAACCTCGGAAAAATTTTGTGTTTATAGTCTATTTCTACTAATTTCATCATTAGGACTCAAATATCACATCTCTGCTCCAAAATTCAACTCGAACTCAAGTTCGATTATAATAACATTCATCATTAATATCATAACTCACAATATTTAACAACCGTGTCGCTCCTGTGAAAGAGGGGCTTTCCAATAAGGATTTCTCCCTATCGACGCCAATTAGGTGACCAAACCTCTCCTCGATGTAACTTCTAAACATTGTAAATATTGCAATTTAATAATATGAATAATTTTGTCGCCTTAATTATTGATTTAATAATATATCATATAATAGATGATAATCTTTGTGACAATAATCGAATCAATAATATGAGAGATATGATGCAACAATTACTATAGCAATAATTGAGTATAACCGAGTGAATTCTCACGAAGCATCAATAATCAATACCGTATTACTATGCAACCACGCCAGATTATTGTAGTTTTACTACTAGGGTAGTTCAACAGTTTTTTAACAGTAAAATTCCGCCGTTATTTTCATAAAATATTTTTGTCATTTTCTCAATCCGACAATAATTCCGCTAGGGTCCACTAATGATTTGTGTCGCGCATTTAATATTCCCCTGTTAAAACGAATATTCCCCGACCAATCGAATATTATATAACAACTGGCGTACTTTGTAAAATTTATAAATATTACCACAACTATAACGTTATCTCAAATCCACACCAAAATTTTGAAAAAAATATTTTGAGAAAATTAAATCTTTATTCGTAAAATCTGGGGTGTCACAATCTCCCCTCCTTATGAAATTTCGCCCTCGAAATTTACGTACGTACCTGGTATGACGAAGAGGTGAGGATACCTTGAATACCTTTATCGTCGAAAGCATTAAATTCATCTTTGCAATACGGCTAAAGATATTCATTAACAATTCATCTTTGCACTACAGGCCAACTGTATAACCAATAATCAACAGTTCATCTTTGCACTACGGGCCAAAGATATACAACTGTAAAACCAATAATGCTGAGACTCAGCTTAATAGTATCACGACCACGAATTATCCATGCACTACGGGCCTATGATATTTGTGTTTTCAATTACGGTCATGATTATACCGAATAATCCCTGGTCATAATCATACTAAGTCCATCTATGCACTACGGGCCAAAGATGACTTTTACCACATCATTTGTAACATTACGGCCAAGATTATACCGAATAATCCTCGGTCATAATCATACCAAGTCCATCTACGCACTACTGTGCCAGATGACTTTCAACAAAATATAAATATGATGAGTAGTTAATCAATCGATTTCATAAAATCACATCAAAGGCAAGTATTTTCAAAAGATAAGATCGATGTGTAACGTGAAAGTGTCAATTTGAAACAAGATTTATAAACAAAGGAGGTAACAAAAGTTTCTCCTAACGTAAGTTTCAACCAATAAGTCAAAATCTAACTTTCAGAGTCAAATTTAAACGTTAAACACAACTAGGTGAAATACAAGAGTGGGTAGAACTAGTATCGAATAAGATATAGACTTCGCAAGAGTTTATAATTAACTTACCCGTAATAACTTCGTTCGGATTTCTTGACAAACGCTCTCACTTAAACTACCGGATTTGACTTTTCTATAGGGTACATTCCACCCTTAAGTGCTTCGTCACATTCCTGATCCATGATTTGAATCATTATTCTCCGATCCATATCGAATTGGGGTTGACCGCTCTGCACAGGGTAATTCCAAATTCGATGTTGGATTCTCCTAATTGTTATCCAAAAAGCAAAATCCATTTCATCTATTTTGACTTTATTGGATCTGGACGTCTTTTTTGACAATATCAACGCTGTCAAAGCGCTTTTACCCACACATCATCTATTCTCCTTCATTCGCTTGTTTCTGCTTTCATCAGATCTTTGATCAAAGCATTCTCAGATTCCAGCTCTAATATCTTATACTCTGCCAAAGAGTGCTTCTGTTCAAGCATCGCACATCAGGTAACACAATTTTGAATTGTTGCATCTCTTTGCTCTACAACCGCCTGCCATTCTTCCACCTGCTCTTCTAACTCATGAATACGATTTTGTAATTCTAAATTTTGATTATAAAATTTTTTTAATAAATTTTCCTCAGGTTCCTCTTCTTCCTCTTCTTCCTCACTCTCAGCTGCTACCTCTGCGACTAGCTCGGGTGCAACTATTAGTTCTTCACTCACCACGTAGATATCTCTAATTTCTTCTTCATCTGATATCACATTAACCTGGTTAGTGATTAAAGGTGTCTCAATGGTCTCATTCACTCCATTGCAAATATTTTCAGCTGCCATTTTCAAACACTGCCACAAAAAAAGAGTTAATTGACATATCACATATTATCTCTATACTCTGACCGACTAATTAAATACCAAATAAACTTAGGTAGGTCATACTAGCGAAGGAATTCCCCGCCTCTCCCTCCTAGTTCTTATCTCACATCTCGGCCCAGGATCATATCCTAAGCTTTGATACCAATCGTGACGCCCCCAAAATTAGGTATTCATCACCCATCTTGAGTCGCCAAATACATGGTACAAAATTCAAATACAACTTAATAATACAACTGTCGTATAAAATACGATAAAACATAATCTAAGAGTTTTAATACGTATATTGTCATCTAGACAGTATACAAACTCAAAGGAGTCCTCATTACATTTATTGTCACACTATTTAATCAGAATAGTGAGGACTACTAATGCTATCATCTAGACCGTCACTCCTTTCCCCGACTCGTCCCAGCTATATTCTCATTTCCTGAAGAGAACAGTGAAAGAAAGGGTGAGCTCAACTATCCCAGTAAGAAATATTATGACTAAGATAATGTAGAATAAATTATCAATAGTCTTCAACAATGTTAAACTGATAAAATACAATAGACATCAAGTTTAACTGCAGCGGAATAAGCAATCCAATAGAAGAGTCAAGTAGAGAATAAAACCTACTATCTTCTATGATTTAAAAATATTTTCATCAATTTTTACCGCTGAGACTTAGCTTAATAAATAAACCACATCATCGAATCATCCCTGCACTACGGGCCAAGGATATTCTTTAAATCATCAATGGTCATGACTATACCGAATAATCCATGGTCATAATCATACCAAGTCCATCTCTGCACGTAGGCCAAAGATATACAACAATAAAACCAATAATCAACAATCCATCTTTGCACGTAAGCTAAAGATATATAATTCAATAAACAACAGTCCATTTTCGCACGTAAGCCAAAGATAATTTCATCACCATATAAGCATGAGGATGATGACAATGATATAAGCATTAATCAAACTAAAACAAGGATAAATATTAAAGACTTTAATTTTATCAAAATATTATTCATCACTTAAATAACTCATAATCTAATATTGTTAATATTATAATAATATTTTAATCACCTCTTAAACTTATAAACAATTTATTTCAATTGTTTACACTTTATCAAATAATGCATTTAATCATTCAAAAATGCCATACTCATAAGATTTCATCATCAATGATCAAATCCCTTATCAACAATCTACATATACCTTATATAGGATTTCTAAGCCATAAAATCCTATTTTCTAACTTTGTTACTTCACATAACATATTTAACTCATATATTCGTAACTAAACTATTTTCATGAAAAATACCAAATCAATCCCAAAAATATTTCTTTTCTGAGATTTAGCATAATATAGTCTCATAAAGAACATATATTTTTCTCGAAATTTTTAAAATTCATTTACTATTTTTCAAAAATTAATTTCTAATTAATTCCTTAAGAAATTAGCTACATCAAGTTTAACTCCAAAAATTCCCAAATCTTGGCAGGATCTTACACATGTTAAGGTGAGCTTCCAGTTTAAATTTCATGGTCATCGGAGTTATAAAACTCCAGTTATAGCATTTTTCGTCGAAAAAATCTAAATATTGAAATGGTCATAACTTGCTCATTTTAACTCGGAATGAGCTCATTTTTGGAGAGGATGTTCTTTATACCATATAATTTCATATCCCAAAAGGACGGAATTTTTCTCACAAATTAAGTGGCCGAAACTGCCCTTTTAAAAATCTGGGCAGTAGCGTTTTCGGTATTTGCAGCTTTTGACTCCTTTGCTAAAATCAGTCCACACGAAAATCTACAACACCTTTTACAGTGATTCCAATTGGAGATGCTACAAAACTCATAGATCTAACTCTAGAACTTGACCACACTCAAAAATTCGAAATATAATAGGAGATATGATCAATTGAATTTCATGATCTATTTTCACCAAAATCTGATTTTTCAACCCTTTGTGATTTCTTAGAAACTTTTATGTTTTCACATAATAACCAAAATAACTCATCATAACACTTACTAATACTTCATATACCCATGATTTTTATCAGTCCAGTGCTTTTATTATGACTCTCATCATAATCAACGTAACCAGATTATTTCTACAATTTAATAAGGAATGAATACGAAGGTTCATTCACCGTGCATGTGGTAATCAACTTATACAAAGTTATTCCAAATGTAATAATAAAGAATGGAATAATGAAATGATTCACCATGCATGCATGATAGAGACCGCATGCATGTGTTATTCCCATCGTAATAATAAAGGCGGAACCAGTCCGCACAGAAAACGCATGCACGAGGATATTCCAATGTAATAATAAAGAATGGAATAACAAAGAAATCACCATACATGCATGCGTTGCATAGATATATAAAGTTATTCCAATGTAATAATAAATAATGGACCGGTCCAGTAATAAAATGCGCATGACGGATATATTAACGAATAATAAATGAAGAATAATAAATAATGATGAATATATTCAATGTAATAATAAAAACGAATAAAATTGAAATACCATACGATTGCACCAATAGAATATTAAATAATAATAATAAAGAATGGAATAATAGAAGAATTTCACCATATATATGCAGATTTCAGATAAACAAAGTTATTCCAATATAATAATGAAGAATTGAATAACAACTCTTACGAGTATTGAAAGAAAGTAATTCTCTTCATCAAATACCCCTTACAGGTACAACAAATAATATCCCTTACTTTAGAATAAAGCTGGATACTTGAATAGAAATGTAGCAGACTTCTCTTCTTCTTTTTCTCTATAATTTCTCTCTATAATAATGGCTCTAAAGCTTTAGTGAATTGGTGAGAAATGAAGGAAGAATGAACTTCTATTTATAGAAAAATATAGTTTCGATAATCGCACGTTTTGGGGCTCAAAAAATTACAAAGACAATACCTCTAACTTTTTTTTTCATTTTTAATTTAGTCATCCAAGTATTATCAAACTGCACACCACCTCCCTAATAGTAAATCATGTGAATCAATAGTAAATTATGTGACTCAATAGTTCTAAACATGTGAAAAATTAATTACATTATAGTACCTCCATTTATACCTCCATTTTTAACTTAGTCATGCAAGTATCATCAATCTTGCACCAACTCCCCTAATAGTATAAGAATATGATTCAATAGTACATACATGTGAACAAATAGTTATATGAGCATGTGAATTAGTAGCAATTAATTACTCATTTACCCAATTAATTACCTGGTTGGTCAAATATAACTTCCAGACATCAATTACTATCGAAATAAATGTCGATTTCCTCTAACACTAACAATCCCAACACAATGAAAATATTTTTCTCAAAAATTTTATTTTTGAAATTTTGAAGTTTGACTTTTTCCGAAAAAAGTCAACTGTTGACTTTTTTGACCAAAAAGTCAACCTCAGAAAATTTGTGTTTATAGTCTATTTCTACTAATTTTATCATTCCGGACTCAAATATCACGTCTGCGTCTCCAAATTCAACTCCGACCTCAAGTTCGATTATATTAACATTCATCATTAATATCATAACTCACAATATTTAACAACTAGGTCTTTCTCAGGAAAGAGGGGTTTTCCAATAAGGATTTCTCCCTATTGGCGCGCAATTATGTGACCAAACCTCTCCTTGACAGAACTTCTAGACATTATAAATATTGCAATTTAATAATATGAATAACTTTTTCGTCTCAATTATTGATTTAATAATATATCATATATTGCAGATGATCTCGTGACAATAATCGAATCAATAATATGAGAGATATGATGCAAAGAATTACTATAGCAATAATTGAGTATAACCGAGTGACTTCTCACGTAAGCATCAATAATCAATAGTGTATTACTATGCAACCACGCCAGACATCGCATTTTTTTACTACCGGGGTAGTTCAACAGTTTTAATTCAGAAACTTCCGCCGTTATTTTCATAAAAATATTTTTGTCGCTTTTTCAATCCGACAATAATTACATTATGGGGTCCACTAATGGTTGTGTCGTCGCATACGAATATTCCTCGTTAAAACGAATATTCTCCCACCAATTGAATATTATATAACAACTTGCGTACTTTGTAAAATTTATAAATATTACCCACAACTATAACGTTATCTCAAATCCACACCAAAATTTTTGAAAAAATATTTTGAGAAAATTAAATCTTTATTAAGTAAAAATGGGGTCTCACAAACATCATCAAGATAATATATATATATATATATATATATATATATATATATATATAAAGCAAAACATATATTAATAATAATAATAATAATTATAATAACAAATAAACTCCCTCATTCCTACGTTACTACACCCCTCCCCCATTTTTTGACATTCGTTTTTCAACACATATGGGCCCCACATGTGGCCCCCACATGTAGGCCCCACCTTTATTATATTAAATAATTTTTTACCGATTATTTTGAAAAATGAATAAATGGGGGTTCATAAAATAAGCAAAATTTACAACATAAAAATCTCCAAAATATTTTTAACATTTATTAATATTATTATAACTCGTAATATTAATAACCAGGTCGTTCTCAGGAAAGAAGAGGCTTTCCAATAAGAATTTCTCCCTATTGGCGCGCAATTAGGTGACCAAACCTCTCCTTGACAGAACTTCTAGACATTGTTAATTATACAAATAATAATATGAATAACTGTATCGTCTCAATTATTGATTTAATAATATATAAAATATTGACAATAATTGAATCAAATAACGTGAGATACTTGTCGGCAATTATTTGTAGCAATAATTGAACAAAACCGAGTGACTTCTCACGTAAGCATCAATAATCAATACCGTGTGCTACTATGCAACCACAGCGTAGACATCGTACTTTTACTACCAGGTAGTTCAACAGTTTAATGGTAAAACTTCCGCCGTTATTTTCATAAAAAGATATTTCTGTCGTTTTTTCATTTTGACAATAATTCCGTTGTAGGGTCTACCAATGATTGTACCGTTGTACGGATATTCCCCGACAAAAAGAATAATCCCCGACCAATCGAATATTTTATAACCACTTGCTTACTTTTCAAAATTTATAAATATTACCCACAACTATAACATTATCTCAAATCCACACCATAATATTCAAAAAAAAAATATTTCGAGAAAATTAAATCTTTATAAAATTTGGGGTCTTACAGTGTTGAAGAAATTCAACATGATTGACTGCAAACCAGTTGGAACCCCTATGGCAACAAGAACTAAATTATATGCAGATCAGTGTCCTAAGACCAAAGAAGAAGAGGAGATGACTCACATTCCATATACAAGCACAGTCGGAAGCTTAATGTATGCAATGGTATGTACGAGACCAGATATTGCCCAAGTAGTAGGAGTATTGAGCAGATATATGTCAAATCTCAGGAAGGAGCATTAGAGCACCATCAAAAGAGTTTTTAGGTATCTTTGTGGTACCTCTAATTTTGCATTGCATTTTGGAGGTAAAGAAGATGGGAGGAACTTTGAGGTGGTAGGATTTGTGGATGCTGATTGGGGTGAAGATGTTGATAGCAGAAAATAAATAAGTGATTATGTATTCAAATTGTTTGATGGTCCTGTGAGTTAAATGAGCAAGAAGCAAAGTGTTGTTGCTTTATCATTTACTAAGACAGAATACATTGCGCTTACTCATGCAAGTAAGGAAGCAATATAAATTCGCAGATTGTGTGCTGAACTTGGTTTTAAATAGAAAACAGTGAAGTTAAAGTGTGACAGTCAGAGTGCTATTTACTTAGCAAAGAATCATGCGTTCCAGTCACAGTCGAAACATATTGATGTCCAATATCATTTCATTAGAGAGAAGGTTGATGAGAAACTGATTCTCTTGGAGAAGGTTGACACGGTAGTTAACGACACAGATTTCTTAACTAAAGCAGTTAGTTTGGTTGAGTGGTGTGCATCTGAGGTGGGTATCAAAAAAGATTCATCAAGTGAACGAATGTTGGGATTGACTCATACTTCTACGGGTTCGACGAAAAGCCACTACGACATAGTAGTTGTGTGTGAGACATCTAATGAATACATCAGACAAGCACAGGACCAACCAAATTGGTGAACGTATTCTTATTTTTTTTGTCTTTTATATAATAATTGTGTGATTACAATATTATTCGTTTTTAAATTTTAATAATATATAAAGTTTAAATCATTAGCTTTTTATATTAGTCGATCTTTCATTATTATGTGAACGCCGACAATGTCTTATTCATCCATCCTAAAATGGGTAGATTCTCCCTCTTCATATAAAACTACATGATCCCCAATGAGTTACATGACCAAAAATACATCCTACACAACAGCTTGCAAAGATGGATCCCCAATTCTAATATTAATTCAATCTAACAGGTAAAATTTGCTTTCAGCAGAATATACTAATTAACCAACTGTACACATAATTAAAAAACCTACATTAGCACTTATTGCATGACCAAAACTATCAACAACCTGTATTAAAACAATCTTTGTAACTCAAACCTCTTAGGTGGCACAATATGTACGGTCGAAACGGACGATTACCTGTAATCATCCTCATCTTACAGCTCAAACTGTTTAAACAATGTACCCCAGAAAATATTTCTATATGAAGTAAGTACCACAAGTACCACCAAATGATTAAAGATGGTTTGTTAACATATATGTTCTTGATCAGATGATGATCAATATTACCTGTTGGATTTCAAATTGTACCCTAATATTCGAACAATCAGAATCAAATCAAAGGCTGAGGATACGCCAAGTGTAGCACAACAAAGCTGGTTGATCTACATATATATAATTAAACATACACATTAAACATAATATAATAGAGTTGACAATGCATTAAACTAAGGCTAAATGATAGCTTTGTTATTGAAAGTCTTTTCCCTTAACCCTCAAACTATGCCTACAAGTAAGTGTGTATTTCTTTAATTATCTGATCCCTTATCATGTGTTATAAACTATAAAGTCAAAGGGGAGGGGCAACAATATAATTAAGGGAATCAACAACATGAACCTTAGTCGGCAGAGGTTTGAGTCTTAAGTAAAATTAACCCATTTTTCTAAAAATGGGAACCGAAAGGTGTGTTGTGAAATAAGGAAAACTCGGTTTAATTTAACAAATCATACGATTCACTAGTAAAATTAAACAAGTATAATCTGATATATCTACATCATGTTTTGCTTAAAATGCACATAAAATTCAATGCATTTATTGCAGTATGATAATTCAAAAAGTAAAAAGAACTAGTTTAAGTAGAGATTAATGGGAGCATACTTGGTCAATTAACATTAGGTAATAGAATGCATCACCTGAAGGGTGAATGCGTGTGTTGTGTGTTAACGCCAGGATCCTTCTCCACGTCCCAATCACGAAAGACGTCCTGATCCTTCACAGTAAACACGACAAACACCACAAGCTTGACGGCGGTTCCGTCGGGGGATAGCTCAGGCGTGAGAATTAGTATGTGTTCACAAGGTTAACTCAAGAGGATGATAAAATCTAGTGTGATGAGAGAGATTATTCTTATTATCAAGTGTGAATGTGAATATATGAAAAACATACCTTTCTCTAAAGACTTACTCGCTAGGATATAATATCTTTGCTTGGATTACTGTGCCACCCAATATCATCTGACATATACCCCCGATCCGATGGGTTCATGAAATCGCATGGAACTTATCCACGCTTTTGGTCATCATTTTACACCGGGCATTATAATCTCATCCACATTATCGCATAGCAGATATCTCATGGCCAATCGTCATGCTATATCATCATTACAAGTCAAAGTAATAGATATTAAGTGACCCAATGGGTTAATCCAACGAACAGACCCGGTCCTATAGGATTAAATAAAGCTAACACAGTGACTGGGCCCAACGAGTCCCATGACTTAATTATAAAAGTTCAATGGATTAAATTAATAAATGAGCCCAATCTACCCGACTCAAATAGGAGAAATATCATGACCCAACATTGTGGGTTAGCAATAACCTCACAAAACATTGACCTTGCATCTTTATAACTAATTATGCCACCGTCTAACGCAGGCCTAACGGCTACTTAATATTAAAGTTGGAATCAACGGATTAAAATATAAAGAGTTGACATCTAATGTGGCGGGAATGAAGAGGCTATAAATAGGCTAAGCTAACCTCTTCTCCATCACCACAACTTGCAAATATAATTAAGCAATATATATAATCTCTCTCTTTTCTCTCTCTCTCTATCACTTTTCTGTGTACTCGCTTAGCTTATTTGCTTCAATGGCAATCCCAGTGATCGATTTCTCGAAGCTCAATGGGGAGGAGAGAGCCAAAACATTGGCAGAACTCGCTAATGGGTGTGAAGAATGGGGATTCTTTCAGGTACTTCTTATCAAAATTACACAATTCCAAGTCCTTTATGCTCAATATCATGCCATCAGAACACACAAGATACAACATTATTCAATGATATTTGTTATGATAAGTATGAAACATATATATATATATATATATATATATATATATATATATATATATATATATATATATATGTGTGTGTGTGTGTGTGTGTGTGTGTGTGTGTGTGTGTGTGTGTGTGTGTGTGTGTGTGTATTAAAACATATTCGTTTTATGTTACAGTTGGTGAACCACGGGATTCCAGAGGAGCTCCTCGAGAGGGTGAAAAAGGTGACCTCCGAGTGCTATAAAGTGGAAAGGGAAGAAAAGTTCAAAACCTCGACGCCTGTTAAGTTGTTGAATGAGTTGGTGGAGAAGAAAAACGGCAACAAGGTGGAGAATGTGGATTGGGAAGATGTTTTCCTTCTTTCAGATGATAACGAGTGGCCATCAGAAACCCCAGGATTCAAGTAAGCATCAAGAACTAATAGTTTTTGGATATTGACACTACTAATGTGTATGATTTATCATCTTACATATATATAAATGAAATGAATAAACAGAGAAACCATGGCAGAATACCGAGCTGAGCTGAAGAAACTGGCAGAGAAAGTTATGGAGGTAATGGACGAAAATTTGGGTCTACCAAAAGGATACATTAAGAAGGCTTTCAATGGAGGAGAAGTAGATAATGCCTTTTTGGCACCAAAGTGAGCCATTACCCACCTTGTCCACAGCCCGAGATGGTTGACGGCCTCCGAGCTCACACTGATGCCGGAGGAGTTATCTTACTCTTCCAAGACGATGAGGTGAACGGCCTTCAAATCCTCAAAGACGGGGAATGGATTGATGTTCAGCCCTTACAGAATTCTATTGTCATCAACACTGGTGACCAGATTGAGGTTTTGAGCAATGGGAGATACAAGAGTGTTTGGCACCGCGTTTTGGCATTACCAGACGGAAATAGGAGATCTATTGCTTCTTTCTACAATCCATCGCTTAAAGCCACCATAGCTCCTGCACCAGAACTTGTGCAAACACTGAACAAAGAGGTCGGTCAAGGTTATCCTGAATTTGTGTTTGGTGATTACATGTCTATTTATACTGAACAAAAGTTCCTCCCTAAGGAACCAAGGTTCCAAGCTGTGAGGGCCATGTAAGAAATATCCTAAAAGGATAATCAAACTTCTCACTGAGAAGTGATACATATTTTCTTTTTGTTGTGTGTATGATTAACGCTAAAATGGAAAAAAAAAATCCTATATGGGCTAGTCAATCTTCTTCTTTATAAATTGAAGAGGACATAAAAGCTTAAGTGGGTATTAGTGTGATGATTGTATCTTTGTTTCTCTTTTGCATTTAAATGTAATATTCTGTGCTTAATGTACTCCTTGAAGTTAAGTAGTTAACTCTATATATTATTATATATTATGGGAGTGGTTAGCATGTTTGGTTAATTGACCAAAACAATGTCGACACACAGGCGGGAGATGATCTCTCTGCGTGTCAGCATTGTATTGGTCACATGACCAACTTATCATGTTTATGATAACCAGATCCATATATTACAGTCATAGAACTTGTAGATTTCGATTGAAGATCTATATTTTGGGTTCTCAAGTACAAAGTTGAGGACTTTCTGCTACTAAAACTTTTAATATAAAATATTAGGCGACTTAGTTTAATGTTTAATGTTTGAACAGACTTTTAAGGTTTAATTATTTTTATAATGCTCTGTTCTTCAATTAGTTTATAGATGAGATCAACTTGGTTTGAATCTTGCTAGACATATTCAACTAAACAAATCTAGAATTGATTGGCATGTCCTACCATTGCCCGACTCATATTAGACCAACTGTGCTATTAACTGGATTGACAGCAAGTTCTGCCTACTAGATTTCAATTATTAAGGGTATTATATACAAGAAAACCCATGGATATCTGTTAACGGTTCAATTTCTTTACATTCCATTACAATACAAGTTTTAACTGTTTAAACTTTTTTACTCAATAATATTCAGCTATCATCATAGACAACAGTTGGTGCATATGTTATAATTACTCCCCCTAAAATTTTCATTATAGGTTTAAATTGTTTTCATAAAAAAGCATGCAATTTCTTATCGTCAAAACTCAAGACCGAAGCAGTTCATATCCAATTTCTACATAATATTAAAAACCAATATTAACAATCAGTATGAAGCCAATCTCCAAATAAAACAAAATACTATATGAATTGCAGGGCAGCTTCTCATGTTGGATTAATTTTTTTATATTAATCTTAATTGACATCACACATGTATATTATTAATGTGTGTTATCATGTTGTAGCGGAATTGTACGATTACCAATGCAGCGCACACCTGTGTATACTGGCCCAATAAGCATGTTGGACCACCTCCTTACCTAAAATGTTAACATATTAGGTTGAGGCTCTACCATACTTATTAACTCATCTACACTCTTAAATTTATCTAATGTGGGATTCATGTGAAATATCCCAACACATATATAGGCCTAAATTTAAGTGATCTAATTAAGTTTTAAGTAGGTTTAGAGCTCTTTTAGGTGGACATGAAAATTAAACATGAGTGAGTGTATTTGAATAAACTTGTATTTGTATTTTTACCCACAACTGGGGGTCAAAATATAAATAAGTGAAATTCAAATACACTCATGTCTAATTTCCATCTCCACATAGAATTTTTGGTAGGCTTAAGGGTATGTTTCATGGAATTAATGCGTAAGGATTGGACTTGTATTTTTTAAATTGATGAGGGGCCAATTTAAAAATACTAAAAGATAATAACTGCCATTGACATGTTCTTCACAAGGTAGTTTTCTTTATAATGGGGTCATGGTCCCCAATTGATTGTGTGGTTTTCTTCATATTTTTCTTTGTATTTCCATCAACAGAGAAATTCATTTCTAAAAAAAAATTACGCATCAATTAGAAGATCTCAACTCTTTTGATGAAACAATATTATGAAATCTGATATGCTTCTGTTATGTTCTTTCTTCTTCTCTTTGTTTCAACATGGGATTTTTATAAACATGTTTAGTTCGTGAAGTTTTGAGATTAATTGTGGTGGTTACATGTTTTTAGTTTCAGTAGTTGTATTAACATCTCATTCATAATGATAGGGGAGTAGTTAAGTACTTATTAATGCACTCATGGCGAAGTTGTCAAATACTCATTTCTTTGTTCTTATCATGCGAGCTTCTGCAACATTCTCAAGGGAGTTATGCAGACAACTGTACTGTTATTTCATCAAAACAGCAAGTTCCATATATTGTAAATTTAACCTAGTAATTGTGAAGCTAAAGTATAGCATTTTAGTGCTCTAAATTAACACATTCAAAAGCCAGACATTAATAATATTTTCCTGTGTTACCTTTTGGGGTTTTGGAATTTCCATCAAGAATGTGATCAATTTATAATGGAAGAATTATTATCAGCTATTATCAAATAAGAAAACCTAAATGTTAATGTGATTTTCTGTTAAATGGATGGTTAAGATCGACTATCGAAAACATTCCTTCAAAATATCTACAAGTATTATTATCACATGAATAAACGTGTTTTGTGCCAACTAAAAGACCTGAATAAGATTATACTACCATTGTTCGAAACATGGAAAATGAAAATTTTCATTCTTATATTTGTTTCGTGTACTAAATCGAACAGCAATCCAAGTAACAATATTGATATTTGTTAGAGTAATCTAGAAGATTCCATAATTTATTTGACTAGGAGCGGTAAGTGATTATTCTAAAAGCATGATCAGTATTCATCAACAGCCGTAAGAGCAATTTCAGGAGGCTGGAGGTCGACATATTCGATTCAGATTTTGCTCTAGCAGATGAATTAAATATAGTCGATCGAATTTTCCGGTGAGCCCAACAGACCAAATCAAGGAATCAAATCTGATGGACTACAATTTTAAATATATTTAAATAGGAGATATGGCTGAAGAAAAAGAAGAGCTGAAGAAGGAGATGAAGGCAGATACTGAAGAAGAAGAAGACGAAGGGTGCAGGGATATTTGTTAATAATAGTTTGTATTTTTATTATATTTAATTTTTGTTTTTTATTGATAATATTTTTCTAATTTATTTTTTAGATGGAATATATTGGAGTTTTTTTGAATTCCAATATATTGATAACTCTAATATATTGGAGTTTTTTTTTGAATTTATTGATTATTTTAATCTTTTTATATTATAATTCACGGATAGTCCATCTGCTGGAAAGATTGAAGACTAAAGGACATCTACTGATGTCATATGGACTAAATATAGTCCACGAGATAGTCTATCTGCTGGAGATGCTCTAAAGACTACATATTACTACATGCATTCCATAATAATAGTCTTCTTAGCTTCATGCACATGAATTAAGAAAGTCATTTAATATTATCATTTAAGAATTAAAATTTGTATGAAATTTCATCACTATCCCTTTATGAAAAGTTAAAAACTATTAATACAAGGGAGAAAATTTTTTGGGACAATGAGAGAAGTTAGGGGTAATATAGAAAAATAAATAATTCATTATCCTAGAAAGTTATAAACGACAAATAAATTGGAACAAATTCTTTATTTTAAAAAGACAATTATTATGGAACCGAGGAAGTAGCACATTGACTTGGGCGGTGGAGTGTTCACTCAAGCACGATTTATAAGAGCAAAAAATTTTAGATTATAAACAGCTGTTAAAATCGATCAACTCAATTCTATTTCTCTCTCTCTCTGTATATACCTAAATATTATATCATATATATATATATACACAGCGGATCCAGTCCGGGAGTCCGGACTGGCGTAAAATACGGACCAAATTTATTTTTATTTTTTTTGCTTTTTTTTAAACAACTAAAAATAAAAATAAAAATTTATGGAACTATAATTTTTTCATAATACAATGTTTTGGGCGTGATTTGGATACCTATATCAAAAAATGTATATACATAATGCATGGCATGCATGTACATGTTTTGTTATATGTATCCAAATCACACACAAAATCTTGTATTATGTAAAATTCGATTTCATAATTATTTATTTATTTATTTTTAGTTGTTTTAAAAAAAAAAAAAAAAATTATTTCGTATTTTAAGAAAATACGGAGTCCAGGATAAGAATCGAACTATATATATATATATATATATATATATATATATATATATATATATATATATATACATATACGGGAATATATATAGTTATAAGACCCCAACTTTTATGAATAAAGGTAATTTTTCTATAAATATCATTTTTAAATATTATGGAATGAATTTGATATAATATTATAATTGTGGGTTTTATTTATAAATTTTGCAAAAGCACGCAAGTTGTTATATAATATTCGATTGGCCTGGGAATATTCGTTTTAACAGGAATATTAAATGCGGCAAGACAATCATTGGTGGACCCCATTAACGGAATTATTGTTTAATTGAGAAAACGATAAAAAATATTTTATGAAAATAACGGCGGAAGTTTTACCGTTAACTGTTGAAACACCCGGTGTTAAAAGTATAGTGATACGCGTAGTTGCATAGTAGCACACGGTATTGATTATTGATGCTTACGTGAGAAGTCACTCAATTTTGTTCAATTATTATTACAATAATTGTTACATAGTATCTCACGTTATTTGATTCAATTATTGTCGATATTTTTTATATTATTAAATCAATAATTGAGATGACAGAGTTATTAATATTATTATTTGCAATATTGACAATGTCTAGAAGTTCTGTCAAGGAGAGGTTTGGTCACCTAATTAATTCTTGCGCCATAATAGGAGAAATCCTTATTGAAAGCCCCTCTTCTGAGGAACGACACGGTTGTTAAATATTGCAATTATAATAATGATGATAAATGTTGTTAAAAATATTTAGGTATTTTTTTATGAAGTATTTGTTATATTTTGGACCCCATTTACCCATTTTTCAAAATAATTGGAAGAATATATATATATATATATATATATATATATATATATATATATATATATATATATATATATATAAGCATGTGGGTGAATGGTGGTGGTCTTGGTGGATTTTGGCAGGATGCATTTATTTTTTTTCAAAGACTTGGACTTAGTGGCCAAACTTTTCAAACAAAGCATTATGTTGATAACCTGTGAATTAGGATACTTCCTAATTGCCTAAAGCTACAAATGGCCACGTGTTAGTTTTTCTAATTGGTCAGCACTTTGAAAAGAAAATATTGATATGTTGAAACCGTGAACTTCGTCCGAATAATTACTGTTGCATCTGTGATTTTTGCAAATGGTATCCTTTCCATTTTCCTATAAATAGAAACTCATTACTTCATTATTTCTTACGAATTCACTGAAACTCTAGAGAGAGAAAATTATAAAGAGAAAGAAGAAGAGAAGTCTGCTACCTCTCTTTTCCTATATCCAGTTTCTTCTAAGGTGAGGGGTATTATTTATTTCGTATTCATGAAGAGAACTTCTGTTATTCCATTCTTTATTATTATGTTGGAACATCCTGTCTATGAGAAGTAATGCATACATGGTGAAATTCTTCTGTTATTCCATTCTTTATTATTCATTGGAACATCACATGCGTGCGTTTACGTATGATTCGGTTCCGTTATTTATTATTCTATTGGAATAACCGTCTGCATGCGATCTCATCGCATGCCTGGTGATTTCTTTTATTATTCTATTCTTTATTATACTCAGTTGGTTAAAGTTTTGGCTTTTATACTCTATGAAATTAGTGAAATATCCTTGATATTTGCGCGCTCATCCAAAGATATCTTTTCATGAAAATATTCTTTCCGAGCATTCTTGAATTTTACTCTACAAAGCAAGATCATGTTGACGAATTTGGACGTTATTAGTTCATGGATAAATTAATTCTTGAACTTGTTTTATTGAATTCTTATATCATTGTCATCATCCTCATGTTTATATTTTGTTGAAAGTCATATGTGGCTGTAGGTGCATAGATGGACTTGGTATGATTATGACCGAGGATTATTCGATTGTAATCATGACCGTAATGTTACAAATAATGTGGTAAAAGTCCTCATTGGCCCGTAGTGCATTGATGGACAGTTGTTGGCATGATCATGACCATTGATGAATACACGAATATCATTAGCCCGCAGTGCATGGATAATTTGTGGTCGTGATGCTAACGAATATCCTTGGCCGTAGTACATGGATGATGTGGATTATTTATTAAGCTGAGTCTCAGTGATAAAAGTGATGAAATTTTTTTTAAATCATAAAAGATAGTAGATTTTATTCTCTACTCGACTCTTTTAATGGATTGCTTGTTCCGCTGCAGTTAAACTTGATGTTCGTTATATTTTATCAGTTTAGCACTGTTGAAGGCTAACGATAATTTTTTTTGCATTATCTTAGTCATAATATTTTCTTCTTTGGGCTAGTTGAGCTCACCCTTTCTTTCACCGCTTTCTTTTCAGAAATGAGAACGTAGCCGGGACTAGTCGGGGAACGGAGTGACGGTCCAGATGATAGTATTAGTAGTCCTCACTATTCTGTTAAATAGTGTGATAATAAATATAATGAGGACTCCATTGAGTGTGGATATTGTCTAGATGACAATATTCTTATTAAAACTCTTAAATTATGTTTTGTCCTATTTTACACGACGGTTGTATAATTAAGTTTGTATTTGTATTCTGTACCATGTATTTGGCAACTCAAGATAAGTGATGTATACCTATTTTGGGGGCGTCACAATAGTTAACGTTGTAAAAAAAGCTTAATCTTACAACACATCGTGACCCTCCATCTTAAGATCGAACTGTTTAATAAAGCTATCGTTTGCAGTTTAATTTTTAATATTCCACACTTTAATACTGCAGACGGGATAAATGACCAAAATGCCCCTCCTTATAAAAGTCTTTGTCCGCAGTATTACACGCTAAAAGTATGGCTGGCCAATTTGAAAACAACATCGTTTTTAAATAAGTGTCTTTCGCAGCACTGCGGACGCCTGCCCAATTAGAAAAGGACGTCGTATTTTTGGTCAAATTTAAAAATTTTTAAACTGCATAGGCTGGTTTTTTTTTGTTTTTTTTTAGCATACTGCGGAGATTTTGAGGGCGAAGTGTACATTTTTGAGGATGGAGAGAGAATTTGCATTGACAAAATTGGAGAGGAATAGAGTTCAGATGGAAAGAACTCTAATGCTACGTTTGGATCGATGGAATAGGAGGGAGAATAGAATGAATCATTCTATTGGAATGATAAAAATATTGTTTGGTTTGTTTATTCCAACGGAATAATGTATTCCTAGTGGAATAGGTGTTAACTTAAAATTATAATTTTTATTCCTGGAAGGGGGGTTAGGAATAACTTATTCCATCTATTATTTTTAAGTAATTGACAAATATACCCCTTAAAAGAAATACTTATCTTTATTAAAAAAGAAATACTTATCTTTATTAAAAGAAATACCCCCTTCCCCTTACCCATCTACCCCCACCCCTACCCCACCCACCCACCCCACCCCACCCCACCCTATCCCTTTACCCACCTACCCCCACCCCCTACCCATCCACCCCACCCCCACAACCCACCCCTACCAACCTACCCCCACCCCACCCCACAATTAAAATAAAAAAATATATGAAAAAACATATATTATTATTATTTGACGTTCAAATATTAAAAAAATTAACGAACATATTCCGAACTCAAATAATCTATCACCAAACATATATTATTATTATTTGACGTCAAATATTTGACATTAAAAAAATATGTTGGTAAACAATTAAAAATATTATTATTATTTAATCTATTAAAAAACATATATTATTTTGATCATCAATTAAAATAAAGTTAATTCTAGAGAAATAAAAAAGTATATAAAAAAAGATAAACTTACAAGTAAGAAAAAAAATTATAAAAAAAAATTATATGAAAAAGTATAGTAAAAAAAAGAAAAATATAATTATAAAAAAATCTAGAGAAATATGTGTTAAATTTTTAATATAAATTGAATTTAAGTTAAATTTTAACATTTGGGGGTATTTAGGTCACTTTCTAATTATTTATTTCATTCTTAGATGTATTCCTAACATCAACCAAACATGTACATGGAATATTAAAAAATCATTTCATTCCCTTTCTTATTTCATTCCCTCATCTATTCCATTCTTTACTCTATTTCATTCCTTCAATCCAAACATAGCATAAGTTAAGTTTAGTTGTGCAGATTCTGATTTCTGTTAGTATTAATTTCTCGGTTTTTATTCCCCACATTCAGTACGGGCTATTTTTAATTTTTCCTATGGTTTTGGCCTATTTTGAGGAACCCGTTTGAGCTTATAGCCTTATATTGAGTTAACAAAATCATATTTGGAAAAGGATACAAGTAATAATTATCTGTATTAATTTCTCAGGTTTTTCAATACTCAATAATGGGCCTTCTTTTATTTTTTTGTGTGTTATTGGCTTAATTTTAGGAACCCATTTGAGCCTATCTTGAGTTAACAAAATCATATTTGGAAAAGGATACAAATCATAATACTAGTATTTTCTTTCTCTGTTTTTTAACTCTGTTTTTTTTTTCAAGGATTATGATTGAAGCTATAATTTATGTTATTCACATTTCAAGAACATCCCATTTGTCAGATAAAAGAGAATTCTTCTTTTCATTGATAAAAAGATTCTAACTGCTAAATTTTAGTTCTTTTCTTTCTCAATCAAATGTTATAATCTCATAAAAAAAACAGAACATCATTACTTTCTGAATTAAGTCTATTTACTATTTCAATATTGATTAATTTGCTAATCCATTTGTAGGGGAGAAAGAAAATTTATGAAGGGAAGAATGTGACATTAGTATTGGAGGAAGAATTTGAAAATTTAGCCGAAAAACTAGAGGAGTTACAGAGATGCTATGAAGTTCGAGATTTTGATGTTTAAAATTGTGGCAATTTTGATAAGAAAGCTTCTATTTTGCAGAGGATATTTTGAGGTTCAAAATTGTGGCAATTTTGATAGGATTCCAACAACAGAATTCATCCCCAGTCCTTGGACAGAAAACATTGTAAGAAGAACACGAAAATTAGAGATGGGGGTGAATGATAAGAGTAAGGGGAGGAAAGAAAATGGAGAAGAAAATTAAAGAATGAAGGAAGTAAAAAAAAATCAGGCTCGTTAGCATTAAACTGTGGAGCCTAGAAAACTAAAAAAAAAAAAATTGAATTTGGCCAACAATACGACTTTGTTTTTCAATTGGCAGCAGATTAATATTGCGGACGACACTTATTTAAAAACGACATCGTTTTCAAATTGGTCAGCCAGACGCAGTTTAATATTGCCGACGGAGACTTTTATAAGGAGGGGTATTTTGGTCATATGTAATTGTCGTCGATATTAAGCTGCGGAATACTAAAACTAAAGCGCTACGATGTGTTGTAAGATGGCTACACTCTTTTTTACAACGTTAACTATATATATATATATATATATATATATATATATATATATATATATATATATATATATATATATATATATATATATATAGCTTTCATTAGTTATGAGCACTATTTAAATTAATACATCTCATGTCGTCCAATGGAAGATCTAAGGGTTGGGTTGGGCCAGCCGCTACTCCCTCTAGCTATTAGCTAAATTTTTTAATGTTAGCCTCTACTTCCTCTTGTGGCCAGTCAAAACGGTTAGAGGGAGTAGCGGTTGGCTCCAACTCATCCCTTAGATCTTTTATTGGACAGCAAGAGATGGATTAATTGGAATAGTGCTCATAACTAACGGAAGCTATGGATCATTCCCCATATATATGTATGTATGTATGAAAAAGTTTAGAAACTCTCAGGTGCTAGCTTGAAAGAAAGACTCGAAGAAATCAATTATTTTGTGTATGGTTTAAGAAATCAGTTTGTAAGTAGCCTATCCAATATAACTGCATTAGAACATAAGATGAATAAAAATGCAAAACCAATGTCAAACACAATAGAAATAATAAATTAGAGTCCCAACAAAGCAAAGATTTTCTTTTGGGTTTATCACAAAAATCTTTCTTTAGTTTGTTCCATGAGTTGTTGACCCAACTTCTTCAGCAATTAATAATACAGTCTTTGGAGTAGATTTCACAGTTTGCAGTGAGAACAAACTAGAGACGACGTCATTCAAATGATCGCTCCTTCCTCCGGAATTCCAACCCAAAAAACTTAAATTGGTGTTGCGGAGCTGCGTAAGGGGCACCATAGAGCTCAATTTCGTTACATATTTTAATTTTTAATTTTTTAAGAATAAAAGGACAATAAGAAATACTCCATTCGTCCTAAATTATAATATTAATATTGTTTTTAAAAAATTAATTTTAAATACTTTCAAAAGTTCAAAATTGACATAAATTTATTTAATTTATTTAAATATAATTATGAATATTATAAATTACCTAAATAGTATTACTAGTTATAAGATTTATTGTTTTCAAAATTTAAAAGGATCATATTAATTTTAAATTTAAAAACATCTCCAAGTGACTTTTAAAAGGTCAATATTGATTTTATAATTTAGAATGAATGGAGTATAATTTAATAAATTTAGCAAATTTACAAAAAAGATTGAACTTAAAGGGGTAAGAAGAATTTTATTTTTATTTTTTTTACAATAAATTGTTTAAAAAATGATGTTTGGGGACTTAATGATAAATTTGAAAATTATATTGTAAATATGATGAATGATCTTCAAGTAAACATGAAAGTGATTGGTGAATTTTCTCAAAAAATAGAAGAGTAAAAATAAGACTACTTTATATCCTCGTTGTAAGACCCCAACTTATTATAAATAAAATTGATTTTTTCTTTATTTATTATTTTAAATTAATAAGGGTTAATTTGATATAATTCTTTGGTTATGGGTGAAATGTGCAAAGTTTACAAAATAAGCAAGTGGTTATAAAATATTCATTATTATTAGGGAATATTCGTTTGGTCGTGGAATATTCTTTTTGTCGGGAATCTCAAATGCATTTAGTACGTGATCATTGGTGGGCCCCATAACGGAAAAGCGGTTGGATGAAGGAAAGCGACAAAGATTGAGTTTTATAAATAACGGCGTAAATTATTACAATTAACCTTTGTTGGGTTACCTGGTGGTTAAAATCTGATGTCTGGCGTGGTTGCATAAAGAAGATTACCAGTATTTACATGATATTGTTGAATTATTGATCCTTACGTAAAGAAGGCCTTTACTCAATAATTATTACGATGAATTCTTTGTTCATTATTTTATCTTATTGATTCAATAATTCTTTGCATTGATATTTATATTATTATTGTTTCAATAATTGTCATTATTACGTATTTTCCATTATCAAATCAATAATTCATATTATTTGAATAATATTATCGAGATAACATTATTGGCAATGTCTAGAAAGTTACGTCTAAGGAGAGGTTTGGTCACCTAATTGCGGCCAAGAAGGAGAAATCCTTATTGGAAAGCCCTCTTCTGAAGCGGCACGGTTGTCGATCTTGTGATTACGTAATATTATTTTGAATAATTAATTATTGATTATTATGATAAAGAAAATATTTATTTTATGTGGATATAGATGGAGAAAATTTGTAATGTGACAATTGTTGAAAATTAATATTTTATCTTTTTTGATAAAATAATACATTTAAATATATTATTTTAATAATATATTAACGGTGATATTTTATAATGATTGTGGGATATATGAGTATATGAGGAGGTAGAGTATTTTGTGGCATTAAATGTTTAACATATGTTTTGTGTGTCGGTGGACACAATTCTTGATAGAAAATTGATTATAGATTGTAAAAATAAATGTTTATGGATTTTTGGTCAATTTCATTTGGAATTTGGAAAATTTTCTTACGCAAAGTTGTAGAGAATGGGATTTCCCATGGAAAGTTGCGAGTTTCAATTTTACGATAAGCGGGCTATTTTCTATGAATTATTGAAGTTACGGAAAATAAAATAATTTTTTATTAATTATGGTGGGACCCACTTTTTGGTGGGTGTTGAATACTACATGAAATTTCTTTGAAATTTTCAGCATTGAAATTTGAAAAGCATGCGTAGAAATTGGTTTATAAATAATATTAATTTATTATTTTAGTCTCCTTTGGCGTTCTAGCATTTTCCTATAAATAGAGGGCTAAGTTAGAATTGAAAATCACACCAGAAACTAAGTTTTCTCTCTTTCTCTCTCTAAATTATCGAGCGTATTCTTGTGAGTATACTTTGAGTGTTGCTATATCACGGATGGGTTTACAAAGACTATATCCGAAATTCGAATCGAAATACGATTATTTTGAGGTAAGAGGTATTATTTTCTTCTTAAATGATATTTTTTTCTTCAATATCATTATGCCGAAGTATTGGTGAACTTTTTTTTATCAAATTTGGAACTTGTTGTGTGGGGTTCTTATTCACGATACTCGGCCTTTATTCACGATATCGACCTTTATTCACGAATACGGCCTTTATTCAATAGAAAAATAAAAATTTTTCTTTTTGTCCAAAATATCTATTCTGGATACTAGCTTTGATTGTATCCATGTTTTGATCATTCTTGAATTTTACACCAATATGATTATTTTCGAAGTATTTTTGGACATGGGTAAAACAAAGTACGAATCCTTAATCCTTAATCCTTGTCATTTTGTTTTCCTTTGGATTCGTTTCTTTAAAAATGTTTTTCATCATCCTCAGATCCTAAATGGTGATATAAATGAATATCTTTGGCTTTGTAGTGCAAAGATGAACGATTAATCGATGAATATCTTTGGCTGTAGTGCAAAGATGAACAAGTGTTGAGATGAACATGACCCATTGGTGATACAAATGAATATCTTTGGCTCAGTAGTGCAAAGATGATTAAAGATGTATATTGATTGTTATTACGAGGGGATAAACTATTGATGATGGACTTTTTAAACCTTAGAAGGCGGTAGAATTCTTTTCTACGTGACTCTTACAATGGATTCTTTATTCCATTGCATTTGTTGATCTAAAACTTGTTGTCTATTGTATTCTATTAGATTTTCTCTGTTGAAGACTAACGATAATTTGTTGTATATTATCTTAGTCATAATATTCTTCTATTGGGCTAGTTGAGCTCACCCTTTTCCTTTTGTTCCATTTTTCTTCTCGGGAGGTGAGAACATAGCGAGGATCGAGTCGGGGTATGGAGTGATGGTTCTAGGAAGATGTTTTAATTATCCTCACTATTTACGTAAAATAGTGTATGAATAATTAATGAGGAGTTATTTGGGTGTGTATATTGTCAGAAGACAATATTTGTATTCAAACTCACAGTTGTATTGTCGTATTCTACACGACATCTCGTATTATCAAAGTTGTAATTTGCTTTCTATACCAAGTATTTTGGCGACTCGAGAATGGGTGTTGTATACCTATTTTGGGGGCGCCACGGTTGGTATCGAGCTTAGGATATGATCTGGCGGAGATCGGGGGAATAGAACTAGGAGGGAGGCGAGTAAATCCTTCGCTAGTGTGTCCTACCTAAACTTATTTGTTGGTCGAATTCATAATATAGGATATTATGTGATATGTTAATTTGTTTAATTAACCCTTGTTTTATGGCGTGATTTAAGAATGCATTTGGTGGAGAAGCGTTAACAATGGAGTTTATGAGACCGTGGAGACAGTGGTACTCACCAACGAGGAGAACGTGCAACAGGCTGGCAATGTTCCTCCTGTGAACAACGCCACTGAGCAAATGATGAACGACGGGATGTTTAGAAGCTTTTTGCAGTTCATGCAAAATCAGGCAAGGGAGACTCGTGTACAAAATACGGGTGGAAATGATGGCAATGCACGTTCTGTCACAGCCAAGCAATTTAAGGAGTTGGGACCACCAGATTTCCATGGAAAGCCGGATCCGATCAAAGCGTAAACGTGGGTCAAGAAAATTACCAAGATATTCGATGTCTTGGGGTGCGCGGAGAACGAAGGTTCCATTCGCCACCTTTATGTTTCGTGGTGAAGCGAGACTTTGGTGGGAATCGTAAGGCGTACTGACCGAGATGCACTTAACATGTCTTGGGAAAGATTTGAATGTTCAATGACAAGTACTTTCCGAAAGTAAAGTATTCGTATATGAAGGAGGTAGAGTTTATTAGACTCGAGCGAACAACATGACGGTGTCTCGAAGACGAGGCAAAGTTCGCAGTTATCGAGTTTGCACCTCATTTGGTGGAGAATGAGGAGCGAATGACGCGCGTATGTTTCGAGAGGTCTAAAACCGAGAGATTCGTCAATACCTTATCTCTCATAAATTTTCTCTCGTATTGAGATGTTGTCAGCATGGGGCTCAGATTATTAGAAGCGAGATGGTGAGTATACTCAACCGAGGGACCACAATCGTGGTACTCATCGAGCGATGATAACCCGGTGAGGAGGAAAGAATACGGACAAAGGCGGTAACCACTCGGTGGTAATCGTGGACATGATAATAGGAGAGGTGACTCAAGTGGAAATTTGAAAAAGAAGATTCAACAATGACGGGAAGATATCAATGGCGGACCAAAGACCAACAACAAATGCTAGGGAGGAGAACGACCGCCAGTTAGATGTTACAAATGCGGGAAGGAGGACATATCGCCCATTAAGCTGTCCACAACAATCCAAGGTATGTTACATCGCCGAGATTGTACTATCGCGAAACCAAGTTCGAAGAGGAGTGGTGATTCCAAGGGTCATCCGGATAAGTCGAAATCGGCGGTTCTGGAAGAAGCGTTTTGTCGTGGTTGGACAAAAGCGTGAGGAACCCAAACGAGGTGATCACGGGTAAGCTAATCTTGAATTCTTGCGAAGTTTATACCTTACTAGATATCGGTTCTACCCATTCTTTTATCTCTCCTGCTTGTGCTCAACGTTTAAACTTGACTCCGGAGAAATTAGATTTTGATTTATCTGTTGAAACTCCGTTGGGTGAAACCTTCATTACATCTACAGTTTATAAATCTTGCATGATCCAAGTTGGCACTATCACATTACCTGTTGATCTTATCTCTTTAAAGATACTTGCTTTTGATGTGATTTTAGGAATTGATTGGTTAACCACTCATCATGCCAAAATTGATTGTTTTCGTAAGGTTGTTAGTTTTCATATTCCTAACCAACCTGTCATACGAATTCAAACCACTAAACCACTAAAATCAGTCACTATCATATCAAGCCACAAATCTATTCGTTTATTGAAAAACGGATGTCAAGCTTTCTTAGCCCATGTTATGGATTTGAATAAAGACAAGTCAGATTTGAATAATATTTCTATGGTTAAAGAAATTTCGATGTATTTCTGAAGAGCTTCCGGTCTACCCCCGTAAGCGTGATGTTGAATTCTTTATTGACCTTGCAACCAAAGCACAAAGCCCATTTCTAAAACCCCATATCGAATGGCTCTATTGAACTTCGTGGAGTTAAAAGTCCAACTACAGGAGTTATTAGACATCGGTTTCATTCGCCCCAAGACGTCTCCTTGGGGGTGCTCTGTTTTATTCGTAAAGAAGAAAAAGCGGGAGTATGCGACTTTTGTATTGACTATCGAGAATTGAACCATGTCACCATCAAGAATAGGTATCCGCTACCTCGCATTGATGACATTCGACCGATTACAAGGAGCGCAATTCTTTTCAAAGATCGATCTTCGATTCGGATATCATCAATTTGAAGATTAAAAGCGAGGATATTCCAAAGACGACATTCGGGACTCGTCACGGGCATTATGAATTCTTGGTCATGTCTTTTGGATTGACTAATGCTCCCGCCGCTTTCATGGATATGATGAACCGTGTATTTAAGGAATATTTGGATCATTCGTTGTTGTCTTTATTGATGACATCCTCATCTATTCCAAAAGTAGTAAAGATCATGAGCACCATTTGAAGTTGGTACTACAAAGACTTCGTGAACACAAGCTTTATGCCAAAAGTGAAGAAATGCGAGTTCGCTTGAGGAAGTAGCATTCCTTGGGCACGTGGTGTCAAAACAAGGAGTATCTGTTGACCCGCCAAGATTGAAGCAATACAAAGTTAGGGGAAGCCAAGTCGATGTGATCAAAACGCAGTGACTTCTCGGGCTTATTGGTTATTATCGGAGATTTGTGGAAGGATTTTCTCGAATCGCTACTCAGATTAACTCGGTGACTCGGAAGGATGCAAAATTCTTATGGAGCGAGGAATGCGAGAAGAGCTTCCAAGAGCTCAAGAGGAGACTCATTTCGGCACCTGTTCTGACAATACCATCTGGTTCAGATGGATTTGTTATCTACAGCGATGCTTCTGGCAAGGGGTTAGGATGTGTTCTAATGCAACATGGGAAAGTCATAGCCTATGCCTCACGACAACTCAAAGAATATGAGAGGAATTATCCTACTCATGATCTAGAGTTGGCAGCAGTCGTATTCGCGTTGAAGATATGGAGACACTACTTGTATGGAGAGAAAGTGGAGATTTATACGGACCATAAAAGCCTCAAATATTTCTTCACCCAAAAAGAACTCAACACGGCAAGAACGACGTTGGTCGAGTCATTAAAAGATTACGATCACACTATTCAATATCATCTCGAAAAGCGAACGTAGTAGTGGTCGACGATTAAGTAGAAGATCATATGCAAGCATGAGTGCGATATTGTCAACGCAAAGGCCCATTTTGTATGACTTGCAAAGGATTGAGGTAGAATTAAAGACTTGAGGACCCACATAATGATGGCGAATATACAAGTAGAACCGACTTTAATCGATAAAGTTAAAAGCTCGCAAGCTACTACGGACACAGAGGCGTCATCGTGAAGAAGAAAGTGCAAGAAGGAGCTATTAGGAAGCAAGAATTGATGAGGAAGGAATACTTGAGTCAATTCTAGACTTTGCGTTCCTAACGATTCGACACAAGCATAAAATCATGATGGAGGCACACAACACCCCGTTTGCAATCCATCGGGTAGTACCAAAATGTATCATGATATTCGACATACATTTTGGTGGAACAATATGAAGAGAGAGATTGCGGAGTTTATCTCAAGATGTTTAACTTGTCAACGTGTAAAGGCGGAACATCAAGTGCCAAAAGGTCCATTGCAACCACTTGAGATTAGGAATGGAAATGGGAACACATTACTATGGATTTTGTTACTGTGTCTTCCCAAAGTTTCTCAAAGGCGTAGATGCAATTTGGGTTATTGTTGATAGATTAACCAAGTCCGCCCATTTTTACTACCGTCGCGAGACTTATTCCTTGAACGTCTTCTTGCTCGTATATACGTGAATGAGATTTACGATTGCATGGCATGCCAATATCCATAGTTTTGGATCGTGACCCGAGATTCACTTCAAGATTTTGGGTTAGCTTGCAGTAAAGCTATGGGCGCGATTTACGATTGATTCGGGCTTCAAAGATACCATCCTCAAAGCAGACGGACAATCGAGAGAGGACTATTCAAACCCTTGAAGATCTATTAAGACTCGTGTCCTAGATTTCAAAGGAGGTTGGGATAAGTACCTACCACCTGGTGGAATTCTCTTACAACAACAAGTTATCAAGCAAGTATAGGCATGGCTCCATTTGAGGCGTTGTATGGGCCGAAAATGTCGTTCTCAAATATCTTTGGGGACGAGGTGGGAGAAGCAACATTGTTGGGACGTAATTGAAGTACGCATGACTCACGTAAAAGATCCAAATGATTCGACAACGTATTCAAACTTCACAAGATCGACAAAAGAGTTATGCCGATCTTCATAAAAAGGACGTGGAGTTTAATATTGGAGATCATGTATTGTTACGTATTGCTCCATGGAAAGGAGTTACAAGATTGGGAAAGAGGAAAGCTCAATCAAGGTTTGTTGGTCCATTTGAGATTCTTGACCGAATAGGAAAGCGTAGCCTATAGACTCGCGTTACCTCCAAGTACGTCTCGTGTTCACAATGTATTCCACATATATATGCTTCAGTAAATATGTGAAAGACCGAACCACATTATTGCATTAGAACCAGACGAGATAGTGAAGATTTAACCTACGAGGAGATACTGTTGAGATTTTGGATAGGAAAGAGCATGATCTTACATACGAAGGTTATATACCACAAGTTAAGGTTTTGTGGAGAAACCATGCAATTGAAGAAATGGCATGGGAGTTGGAATCGAGAGATGAAAGCGAGGTACCTCACCTTTTCGATATACCAGTATCGCGACGTCCAATTTCGAGGACGAAATTTCATAAGGAGGGAGGTTGTAAGACCCCAACTTATTATAAATAAAATTGAATTTTTCTTTATTCATTATTCTAAATTAATAAGGGTTAATTTGATATAATTCTTTGGTTATGGGTGAAATGTGCAAATTTTACAAAATAAGCAAGTGGTTATAAAATATTCATTATTATTAGGGAATATTCGTTTGGTCGTGGAATATTCTTTTTGTTTCCGGGAATCTCTCAAATTACTGCCAGTAGCGATCATGTGGGCCCCATAACGGAAAAGCGGTTGGATGAAGGAAAGCGACAAAGATTGAGTTTTATAAATAACGACGTAAATTATTACCGAATTAACCTTTGTTGGGTTACACGGTGGTTAAAATCTGATGTCTGGCGTGGTTGACGCGATAGCATTACGGTATTTGATGAAGATTGTTGAATTATTGATCCTTACGTGAAGGCCACTACTCAATAATTTATTACGATAAGAATTACATTCATTATTTTATCTTATTGATTCAATAATTGCTGCATTGATATTTATATTATTATTGTTTCAATAATTGTCATTACACAATATTTTCCATTATCAAATCAATAATTCATATTATTTGAATAATATTATCAGATAACATTATTGGCAATGTCTAGAAAGTTCTGTCTAAGGAGAGGTTTGGTCACCTAATTGCGCGCCAGTAAGGAGAAATCCTTATTGGAAAGCCCCCTCTTTCCTGGGAACGGCCTGGTTGTCAGTACTGTGATTCTGTAATATTATTTTTGAATAATTAATTATTGATTATTATGATAAAGAAAATATTTATTTTATGTGGATATAGATGGAGAAAATTTGTAATGTGACAATTGTTGAAAATTAATATTTTATCTTTTTTTGATAAAATAATACATTTAAATATATTATTTTAATAATATATTAACGGTGATATTTTTATAATGATTGTGGGATATATGAGTATATGAGGAGGTAGAGTATTTTGTGGCATTAAATGTTTAACATATGTTTTGTGTGTCGGTGGACACAATTCTTATTAGAAAATTGATTATGATCGTAAAATCGTCTGCTTATGGATTTCGGTCAATTTCATTTTGGAATTTGGAAAAATTTCATACGCAAAGTTGTAGAGAATGGGATTTCCATGGAAAGTCATGAAGTTTAATTTTTCCGATAAGCGGGCTATTTTCTATGAATTATTGAAGTTATGGAAAATAAAATAATTTTTTATTAATTATGGTGGGACCCACTTTTTGGTGGGTGTTGAATGCACATGGGTCGCTAAAATTTTCAGCATTGAAATTTGAAAGCATGCGTAGAAATTGGTTTATAAATAATATTAATTTATTATTTTAGTCTCCTTTATGCGTTCTAGCATTTTCCTATAAATAGAGGCTAAGTTAGAATTGAAAATCACACACGAAACTAAGTTTTCTCTTTCTCTCTCTAAATTATCGAGCGTATTCTTGTGAGTATACTTTGAGTGTTGCTACTACGGTCGGGTTTGTCAAGACTATATCTAGAAATTCGATGAATACGATTATTTTGAGGTAAGGGTATTATTTTCTTCTTAAATGATATTTTTTCTTCAATATCTTTATGCCAAGTATTGGTGAACTTTTTATCAAATTTGGAACTTGTTGTGTGGGGTTCTTATTCACGATATCGACTATTCACGTATCGACATTATTCACGAATACAAGACTTTATTCAAGAAAAATAAAATTTTTCTTTTTTGTCCAAAATATCTATTCGGATACTAGCTTTGATTGTATCCATGTTTTGATCATTCTTGAATTTTACACCAATATGATTATTTTCAAGTATTTTTTGGACATGGGTAAAACAAAAATCGAATCCTTAATCCTTAATCCTTGTCATTTTGTTTCATTGGATTCGTTTCTTTAAAAATGTTTTCATCATCCTCGGTCCTAAATGGTGATATAAATGAATATCTTTGGCACTGTAGTGAAAAAGATGAACGATTAAGCGATGAATATCTTTGGCCTGTAGTGCAAAGATGAAGCAGTGTTGAGATGAACATGACCAATTTGGTGATACAAATGAATATCTTTGGCCCTGTAGTGCAAAGATGATTAAAGATGTATATTGATTGTTATTACGTGGATAAACTATTGATGATGGATTTTTAAACCTTAGAAGGCAAGTAGAATTCTTTCTCTACGTGACTCTTCTAATGGATTCTTTATTTCATTGCATTTGTTGATCTAAAACTTGTTGTCTATTGTATTCTATTAGATTTTTCTGTTGAAGACTAACGATAATTTGTTGTATATTATCTTAGTCATAATATTCTTTCTTGGGCTAGTTGAGCTCACCCTTTTCCTTTTGTTCCATTTTCTTCTCGGGAGGTGAGAACATAGCAGGATCGAGTCGGGGTATGGAGTGATGGTTCTAGGAAGATGTTTTTTGCATCCTCACTATTTCTGTAAAATAGTGTATGAATAATTAATGAGGAGTTATTTGGGTGTGTATATTGTCTAGAAGACAATATTTGTATTCAAACTCACAGTTGTATTGTCGTATTCTACACGACATCTGTATTGTCAAAGTTGTAATTTTTTTTCTATACCATGTATTTTGGCGACTCAGAATGGGTGTTGTATACCTATTTTGGGGGCGTCACACTCGTGTTTATTTGTTGTTGAAGTTGGTCTTGATTTTTGGCAATTGTAACCATAATTTTGGAGGGAAAAAATTGGCAATCAATGTTGTTAAAAATACACGTCGTAGTCAAATGAGAGATCGATTGATAAATGGTTAAATAATTGTTTAGTAATATTGATAATGAAGTTATCATGAAATATTTTTAAGTTATGAGGTCTAAAAAAATATGAAGTAATTAGTATTAAATTAACTTTGGTCAATTGATTAATATAATGTCGACACATAGACGAAAGGTAATATCTCTCTACGTGTTAACATTGTATAAAATTAATTGACTAACTTTTCATGAAATTAAATTCATAATAACCGGATCCAAAAAAATAGCATAGTGAATTGTAAAAAAATAATATATTCAGTTAATATTGGAACACTTCTCGTTTGTCGTATTCAAATTTTATTTGCTTTACAAAAATTTTAAAAAAAAATTTGCCTCCCGACTCAGCTATTAACCATGTGCCAGTTAGGGCTGAGCATGTAACCAAATTGAAATCGAAACCGCACCAAAAATCGCACGAACCGCACCAATTAAAACCGCACCAACGGTTCCGGCGTATGTGGTGGTTTTATGTGACGCCCCCAAAATAGGTTCATTCCACCCAACCCATTCTGAGTCGCCAAATACATGGTACAGAAATAACTACAACTTCAATAATACAAATGTCGTGTGAAATACGATAATACATCTGTGAGTTTAAATACGATATTGTCGTGCAGACAATATCCACACGCAAATAAATCCCCATCATAATTATTGATACATTATTTTACAAAAGTGGTGAGGACTACTAAACAACTCTCTCTAGAACCTTCATTCCATACCCCCGACTCGATCCTCGCTATGTTCTCACCTCCCGAGAAGAAAATGGAACAACAAGGAAAAGGGTGAGCTCAACTAGCCCAAATAAAGAATATTATGACTAAGATAATATACAACAAATTATCGTTAGTCTCCAACAGGAAAAATCTAATAGAATACAATAGACAACAAGTTTTAGATCAACAAATGCAAATGAAATAAAGAATCCATTAGAAGAGTCACGAGAGAAAGAATTCTACCGCCTTCTAAGGTTTAAAAGTCCATCATCAATATTTTATCCCTCGTAATTCATTAATCAATATTCATCTTTGCACTATGTGCCAAAGATATTCATTTAAATCACCAATTGGTCATGTTTATCTCAACACTGCTCATCTTTGCACTACATGTGCCAAAGATATTCATCGATTAATCGCTCATCTTTTTGCACTACATGTGCCAAAGATATTCATCAAGTATCACCATTAAGGACCGAGGATGATGAAAACATTTTTAAGAACGAATCCGGTGAGATAAAAGGACAAATATTAGGGATTCGTTTAATGATTTATCCAAGATCGATAATACTTCATAATAAGCGATTTTGAAGCGAACTTAAAAATAACGATCAAAACATGGATACAATCAAAGATAGTAGCCAAAATAGACATCTTGGACAAAAAGAAAAATTTTCATTTTTCGGTGAATAGTGTTGTATTCGTGAATAGTGCCGTATACGTGAATAGTAACCCCGACACAAAAAGATAGAAATTTCACAAAAAACATCTTTACGCTTCGTGAATAGTACTCGTGAATAGTAACTCGTGAATAGTAACTCATGAATAGTAACTCGTGAATAGTAACCCCGACATGAAAAAGTTCCAAATTTGATAAAAAGTTCAACAAAGATTTTGGCATAATGATATTGAAGAAAATAATATCATTTGTGAAAGAAATAACATCCCTTACCTCAAAATAACCGTACTTCTGACTGAATTTCGGTATAATCTTCGATAAAAACTGCATAGTATAGCAATACTCAAAGTATACTCACAAGAATAAACGATAATATAGAGAGAGAAAGAGAAAACTTAGTTTCTGGTGTGATTTTCAATTCTAACTTAGCCCTCTATTTATAGGAAAATGTTAGAACGCCAAAGGAGACTAAATTAATAAAATATATTATTATTAATTCCAAATTCTTACCCACATGTTTTGAAAACTCTAGCATGCCTTCTTTGGTCAAAAACATTAGCCACCCATGTGCCAACAACCACAAAAACATTTTTCTTAAATAAAATAATTAAAACTTTTAAAAATTAATTATTTCGGAACTCCGGAACTTCAATAATTCACAATAAATAGTCCTTTTATCAGAAAATTCAAATCTCGAGACTTTCCATGGGAAATTCCATTCTCTACAACTTTGCAGAAGAAAGTTTTTTCAAATTCCAAACAGAAATTGACCAAAATCCATAAACGGACGATTTTACAGTCTATAATCAATTTTCGGTCAAGAATTGTGTCCACCGACATACAAAACATGGGTTAAACATTTAATGCCACAAAATACTCTACCTCCTCATATACTCATATATCCCACATTCATTATAAAAATATCACCGTTAATATATTATTAAAATAATATATTTAAATGAATTATTTTATCAGAAAAAGATAAAATATTAATTTTCAACAATTGTCACATTAAAAATTTTCTCCATCTATATCCATATAAAATCAATATTTTCCTCATCACATAAATCAATAATTAATTATTCACAAATAATATTACAGTATCACAATATTGACAACCAGGCAGTTCACAGGAAAGAGGGGGCTTTCCAATAAGAATTTCTCCTTACTGGCGCGCAATTAGGTGACCAAACCTCTCCTTAGACAGAACTTTCTAGACATTGCCAATAATGTTATCTGATAATATTATTCAAATAATATGAATTATTGATCTGATAATGAAAAATAATGCGTGTGACAATTATTGAAACAAGTAATAATATAAACTAAGAACGCAACAATTATTGAATCAATAAAATATTGAACAAAGTAACTCACGTAATAATTATTGAGTAGTGCCTTCTTACGTAAGAATCAATAATTCAACAATACTGTAATCTACAGTGTCATCTCTTTGTGCAACCACGCATATTCATCGTATTTTAACCAACGGGTATTCCAACAAAGGTAAAGCAGAATAACTACTGCCGTTATTTTTAAACAACTTATATTTGTCGTTTTTCTTCCTCCAATCGCTTTTCCGTTATGGGGCCCACACACATGGTCGCTGCCAGTCGTCATACGAAATATTTTCCGACGAAGACGAATACTCCACGACCAAACGAATATTGCCAAAACAACAATGAATATTTTATAACCACTTGCTTATTTTGTAAAATTTATGCATTTTACCCATAACTAACCACATTAATCAAATCAACCTTACTATTTCAAAATAATAAATAAAGGAAATTCCATTTTATTTATAAAAAAAAATTCGGGGTCTTACAACCTCCCCTCCTTATGAAATTTCGTCCTCGAAATTGACGTACGTACCTAGTGTATCGAAAAGATGCGGATACCTCATTTTCATTTCTGACTCCAACTCCCACGTCATTTCCTCAATAGCATGGTTTCTCCACAAAACCTTAACTTGTGGTATAATCTTGGTGCGTAGGACATGTTCTTTCCTATCCAAGATCTTGACAGGTACCTCCTCGTATGTTAAGTCTTCGACTATCTCGTCTGGTTCTAACTCAATGACGTGGTTCGGGTCGTCCACATATTTACATAACATCGATACGTGAAAAACGTTATGAACACGCGTCATACTTGGCGGTAAAACGAGTCTATAGGCCACAGTTCCTACTCGATCGAGGATTTCAAATAAACCAATAAATCGAAGGTTTGAGCTTTCCTCACATCGCCAATTCTCGCTTTTGGAATAACAACTTCTTGCATCTCCTTCTTCAAATTCATCAGCTCCGGTGTGTAGATTGAACAGCTTTAACTTTATTAATTAAAGTCGATTATACTTGTATATTATCACGTGGGTACCTAGAGTTTTCATCTTCATCTCTATTATTTGTAAGTTATACGAAATGAGTCTTTGAAAATATTGTATTCGTACTCGTATACAATCTTCTACTCAACACGTCAGCTACCACGTTCGCTTTTCCAGGATGGTATGGTCAGAACATGTGCCGAAATGAGTCTCTTCTTAAGTTCTTCGAAGCTCTTCCCACATTCCGTGCTCCATTCGAATTTTGTATCTCTACGAGTCAGCTGAGTTAATGGACTAGCGATTTGAGAAAATCTTTCCACGAATCTCCGATAATAACCAACTAAGCCTAGAAAGCTACGTATTTCGATAACGACTTAGGTTGCTCTCAACTATAACTCATATCCCAATCTTGGATAAGACGTCGCAATGACACCTATCGGTTTACTATCGCTTGCGAATAATACGCGTCCCCTACGGAGATGCGGCGCGGTGTATTCCACAAAGGAAGTCATAAGATAGAGGCTTGAGTATCAACTTCTATAGTTGGGTTTTTAACTCCTGAAGTTCAATAGGAGCCATTCGATATGAGATTTTAGAAATGGGTTTTGTACCGGGTTCAAAGTCGATACAAAATTCAATATCACACTTTGGGAGTAAGCCAAGAAATTCTTCAGGAAATACGTCAGGAAAAATCAATAACAACAGGAATATTATTCAAATCTAACGTGTCTTTATTCAAATCTATAACATGGACTAAGAAAACTTGACATCCGTAATAAACGAATGACTTCATGGCTTGATATGAAAATGTTTGACTACAATGGTTTGATTGCTTGAATTCGAATAACAGGTTGCTTAGGAATATAAAAACTAACAACCTTACAAAAGCAATCAATTTGGCATGATGAGTAGTTAACCAATCAATCCCTAAAATCACATCAAAAGCAAGTATCTTTAAAGAGATAAGATCAACAGGTAATGTGATAGTGCCAACCTGAATCAAACAAGATTTATAAACAGTGGATGTGATGAAATTTTCTCCTAACAGAGTTTCCACAGATAGGTCAAAGTTTAATTTCTCCGGAGTCAAGTTTAAACGTTGAACGCAAGCAAGAGAGATAAAAGAATGGGTAGAACCGGTATCTAGTAAGGTATAAACTTCGCAAGAATTATAATTAACTAACCCGTGCTAAACTCATTCGGGTTCCTCGCATTTTGACCGGTCAGGACAAACGCTCTTCCAGGAACCGCTGATTTCGACTTATCCGGGACAGCCCTTGGAATCACCACTTCCGCTAAACTTGGTTTCACTATAGTACAATCTCAAGCGATGTGGCCTTCCTTTCCATAGTTGTAACATACCTTGGAATGTTGTGGATAGTTTGGGCTGATATGTCCCTCCTTCCCGCATTTGTAACATACGAACGGTGGTCTTTCTCCTCCCTTGGAACCAGTTGCTACTGGCGCTGACGTCTTCACATGGTCGTTGTTGAATCTCCTCTTTTTAAAATCTCCTCCCGACTCACTTCTTCTATTTTCATGGCCACGATTACCACCAGAGTGGTTACCGCCTTTATCCGTATTCTTTCCTCCTCATTTGGTTATCATCGTTACGATGACTACCACGGTTGTGGTCCCCGGTTGAGTATACTCACTATCTCGCTCTAATAATTGAGCCATGTTTACAACATCTGAATATAGAGAAAATTTATGAGAAATGAGGTATTGGCCAATTTGAGTTTTAACCCTCGAAACATATCGCGTCATCGTTCCTCATTTTCCACCAAATGAGGTGCAAACTGACAACTCTGCGAACTTTGCCTCGTCTTTGAGACACCGTCATGTTGTTTCATTCGAGTCTAATAAACTCTACCTCCTTATATATAGCGAATACTTTACGGAAAGTACTTGTCATTGAACGATTCTGAAATCTTTCCCAAGACATGTTAAGTGCATCTGGTCAGTACGCTTCATGATTCCCACCAATGTCTGCTTCACCACGAAACATAAAGGTGGCGAATGGAACCTTACATTCCTCCGTGCACCCCAAGACATCGAATATCTTGGTAATTTGCTTGACCCACGTTTACGCCTTTGATCGGATCCGGCTTTTCATGGAAATCTGGTGGTCCCAACTCTTTGAAGCTCGCTTGGTTGTGATGCGGGCCAGCGTTGCCATCATTTCCACCCGTATTTTGTACACGAGTCTCCTAAATCGATTTTGCATGAACTGCAAAAAGCTTTTAAACATCCCGTCGTTCATCATCTGCTCAGTGGCGTTGTTCACAGGAGGACCATTGCCAGCCTGTTGCACGTTCTCCTCGTTGGTAAGTACAGGCATCTCCACGGTCTCATTTACTCCACTGTTAATATTCTCAGTCGACATTCTCAAATACTGTCATAAAACAAGGGTTAATTAAACAAATTAACATGTCACATAATATCCCTATATTATGACCTGACCAACAAATAAGCTTAGGTAGGACACACTAGCGAAGGATTTACTCGTCTCTCCCTCCTAGTTCTATTCCCGATCTCCGGAGATCATATCCTAAGCTCGATACCAAATCGTGACGCCCCCAAAATAGGTTCATTCCACCCAACCCATTTCGAGTCGCCAAATACATGGTACGAAATAACTACAACTTCAATAATACAAATGTCGTGTGAAATACGATAATACATACTGTGAGTTTAAATACGAGATATTGTCGTCTAGACAATATCCACACGCAAATAAATCCCCATCATAATTATTGATACATTATTTTACAAAAGTGGTGAGGACTACTAAACAACTCTCTCTAGAACCTTCATTCCATACCCGACTCGATCCTGCTATGTTCTCACCTCCACGAGAAGAAAATGGAACAACAAGGAAAAAAGGGTGAGCTCAACTAGCCCAAGAAGAATATTATGACTAAGATAATATACAACAAATTATCGTTAGTCTCCAACAGGAAAAATCTAATAGAATACAATAGACAACAAGTTTTAGATCAACAAATGCAATGAAATAAAGAATCCATTAGAAGAGTCACGTAGAGAAAGAATTCTACTGTCTTCTAAGGTTTAAAAGTCCATCATCAATATTTTATCCCTGTAACCACAATCAATATTCATCTTTGCACTACAGGCCAAAGATATTCATTTAAATCACCAATTGGTCATGTTTATCTCAACACCTGTTCATCTTTGCACTACAGGCCAAAGATATTCATCAGTTAATCGTTCATCTTTGCACTACAGGCCAAAGATATTCATCAAGTATCACCATTAAGGACTGAGGATGATGAAAAACATTTTTAAGAACGAATCCAGTGAGATAGAAGGACAAATATTAGGGATTCGTTTAACAGTTTATCCAAGATCGATAATACTTCATAATAAACGATTTTGAAGCAGAACTCAAAAATAACGATCAAAACATGGATACAATCAAAGATAGTAGCCAAAATAGACATCTTGGACAAAAAGAAAAATTTTCATTTTTCGGTGAATAATCTTTCAGATTCGTGAATAGTGTCAGAGTATCGTGAATAAGGCCGTATCACGTGAATAGTAACCCCGACACAAAAGATAGAAATTTCACAAAAAACATCTTCACGCTTCGTGAATAGTACTCGTGAATAGTAACTCGTGAATAGTAACTCATGAATAGTAACTCATGAATAAGTAATTCGTGAATAGTAACCCGAGAGCATAAAAAAGTTCCAAATTTGATAAAAAGTTCAACAAAGATTTTGGCATAATGATATTGAAGAAAATAATATCATTTTGCGAAAGAAATAACATCCTTTACCTCAAAATAACCGCATCTTACGATTGAATTTCAGATATAGTCTTTGTGAAACTCGCACCAGTATAGCAATACTCAAAGTATACTCACAAGAATACGCTCGATAATATAGAGAGAGAAAGAGAAAACTTAGTTTCGGTGTGATTTTCAATTCTAACTTAGCCCTCTATTTATAGGAAAATGTTAGAACGCCTTAAAGGAGACTAAATTAATAAAATATATTATTATTAATTCCAAATTCTTACCCACATGTTTTGAAAACTCTAGCATGCCTTCTTTGGTCAAAAACATCACCACCCATGTGCCAACAACAACCACAAAAACGTTTTTCTTAAATAAAATAATTAAAACTTTTAAAATTAATTATTTTGAACTCGGAACTTCAATAATTCACAATAAATAGTCCTTTTATCAGAAAATTCAAATCTCGAGAGACTTTCCATGGAAATTCCATTCTCTACAACTTTGCGAGAAGAAAGTTTTCCAAATTCCAAAACAAAATTGACCAAAATCCATAAGCAGACGATTTTACGATACATAATCAATTTTTGGTCAAGAATTGTGTCCACCAAACACACACAAAACATGTGTTAAACATTTAATGCCACAAAATACTCTACCTCCTCATATACTCATATATCCCACATTCATTATAAAAATATCACCGTTAATATATTATTAAAATAATATATTTAAATGAATTATTTTATCAGAAAAAGATAAAATATTAATTTTCAACAATTGTCACATTAAAAATTTTCTCCATCTATATCCATATAAAATCAATATTTTCCTCATCACATAAATCAATAATTAATTATTCACAAATAATATTACAGTATCACAACAATATGACGAGCGATTCACAGAAGAAGAGGGCTTTCAATAAGAATTTCTCTCATCGGGCCGCAATTAGGTGACCAAACCTCTCCTTAGACAGAACTTTCTAGACATTGCCAATAATGTTATCTGATAATATTATTCAAATAATATGAATTATTGATCTGATAATGGAAAATACTGTGCAGTGACAATTATTGAAACAGTAATAATATAAACTAGCAACGCAACAATTATTGAATCAATAAAATATTGAACAGTAACTACTGTAATAATTATTGAGTAGTGCCTTCTTACGTAAGAATCAATAATTCAACAATCTTCGTGTAATAACACCGTGTGCTCTTTATGCAACCACGCATATTACTGTATTTTAACCACCGGGTATTCCAACAGTGTAAACGGTAACAACTACGCCGTTATTTTTAAACAACTTATATTTGTCGTTTTCTTCCTCCAATCGCTTTCCGTTATGGGGCCCACACATGGCTGCGCCGTCGTACGAATATTTTTCGACAGTACGAATACTCCACGACCAAACGAATATTGCCCGGAAACAATGAATATTTTATAACCACTTGTTTATTTTGTAAAATTTGTGCATTTTACCCATAACTAACCACATTAATCAAATCAACCCTTACTATTTCAAAATAATAAATAAAGGAAATTCCATTTTATTTATAAAAAAAAAATTCGGGGTCTTACATTTTAGGTGGGTTGAATAACCAAATTTACGGTTCCAGTTTGGTTACTAGCCAAAACCGCACGCATAAAACCGAAACCGCACCATGTGTGTGTATGTATTATCTCTAGTAAATTCTAAAGTTACTTTTCACTTGAACACGCTCAGAGAAAATCCCAATCTTGCATTGTCATTATTTTCACCAATTGAAAGAAGATGGTTAGATGTTATAGAGTCAAAAATTAAGTAATTGGGTTTTGAAATTTCGAATTTGTTTGATGCGTTATTGGAGGGACTTATAGCGGAGGGGCCAAATTCGTTGGTTCAAGCACTTGATGCATTGGTTAAGGTCAATGCTATAATAGTAATAGTCTAATAAATTATTTTTCAAATTAAGTATAGTTAGGATTATATTTTATAAGTCCTCCCTGCAATATATAAGATAGAATTTTATTCTATCTCCAGTATATACTTTTAATTTTTGGGGAACTAGATAAACCTTCTTGCTTATTATCGAATATATGGTCTCCATTGTTTTATATAGCGTATGTTTTAGTTTTAAAGCATCATTCCTTTATTATAAACTAAAACTATTTTACATGTCTCACTGTTCAATGATTTGATGGTGAATTTGACATGTTTTACAGAAGAAACTTTGGTTCTATGCTTGATATAATTCTTATTGCCGACTCTGTCACTAAGTTGATTGCTCGATGTAAGTTCTATGTTAAATTTTATTGAAGGCTTAGAATTTTTTTGTTTTAATTGGTTTTGGAACCTAAACCGCACAAATTAAAATCGCACCGCACACTTAAACCACACCGCACCAACACTACAAGAAAATCGGCTATTTTCGACGAATGTAACCTCGACGGAAATATCATAATTTCGACAGACTACTCCGTCGAATATAATTCCCTCGAAAATATTCTAAGGACGACGGAATTCCGTCGAAAGTAGTAGGCACTCAATGGCGCCAAGTTTCGCGCCACCGCGAAAACTAACTTCGACGAAATTATGGTTATTTTCGAGGGAATGCCCGTCGAGGATACGTTAACTCCGAGGGACCTATGTCCGACGACTATTCCGTTGGAATTAATTAATAAAATCGTAACAAAAATTAGATCAGCCCCAAACGCCCATTTCCTTTATTTTCTTTCCATCTCTCGACTCTCAGTCTCTCCATCTCTCGACTGTTCGTCTCCAGCTCTCGATCTCTCGATCTCTCAAACACCTACACTTTGCAAAGCTTCCTCCCATTTCTTTCGTCCGCCTTTTCGTCCTCGTTTTTTCGGTCGTTTCTCGTGGCGGCGCTGTGGTGGTTTGGGAAAGCTCGTGGTGCCACCGTTTCCTCCTCCTCTACCATTAGCAGCTAGCTTGCCGGCTTTAAGGTTCTGCCATAATTTTTCCCCTATTTAGAAATCCCCAATTAACTCCATAATAATTGTTAATATATAGTTTTTCCGCCATAATTAGTAATTATAAATAGTTTTTCTTATAATAATTATTGATAATTTATGCCCTAATGATCCCCTATTTAGAAAATTACATATTTGAAGAAAGGGTTTGTGACTGTTACATGTTCTGATATTCTGATTTTGTGATATTGTTAATTGATGAGGAATTCTGTAATTTGAATTGGGACTGATCGAGGAGTTATATTTGGATCATTACATATATGTTACGATTTTGTGATTCTATTAATTTGAATACATATTTTGCTTTGTGATCGATTTGGGGGTGATATAATCAGTAAGTGTTTGTTGATTTATGTTATCAGTTATTCAGTAAGTGTGATGATAATGTTTGATGTAGGTATATTTGTTATTTTCGATCAATTCTTGATGTAATTTCATCGTAATTATTCAATTACAAAATTTGATTTAATTTAATAGATAAATTAATTTAATAAATAATATTTAAAATATATAATACAATACAAATAAAATACAATACAATAAAACATAATAATATAATAAAATAAATTTAATAAATTTAATTTAATTTAATTTAATAATTAAAAAATTAAAATAATAAAATTAAATAAATAATAAATTAAATTAAATGATAAATAATAATAATAAAAAAACTAAATTTAATTAAAATAAATAAATTTAATTTAATTAATTAAATTTATTTAATATAAAATTAAATTTAACTAATTTAATTTAAAAATTATATAATATAATAATATAAAACAAAATAAAATATATTAAAACATAATAATAAATTTAATCTGGATTTAATAAAATAAAAAATTTAATTTAATTTAATATAATATAATAATCAAAAATTATATTATATATTATAGTACAAAATAAAATAAAATACAATAAAATATAATAATAAATACAATTAAATTTTATAAAATAAAATAAAATAATTTAATAGTAGTCTTTCATATATATTCCAAATAATGGTTCTCGGAAACTAAAGAAGACTTACCTAGTTTTTCATTGGCAAAATAAACTAAGTAGCATTTGCTTAGTTTGCCACAATTTTCAATAAACTCAATAATTAAGTATTATATGTGTATATATACATATATGTACTATAATATGAAACTTAGAAACCCGTTTGATAGCTAGGAGTGAATATGTAATGTGAGTCTCTATAGATTCCAAATAACAATTCTCATAAACTAAGTACCACTTACTTAGTTTATCATTGGCAAGATAAACTAAGTAGCATTTGCTTAGTTTGCCACTATTTTCAATAAATGCAATAATACTCTCCCTATATATATGTACTCTTTCTTGTATATAAGTTTGACATATAGCGATTTAAATTTAATAGTACTTCAATAGGTTCTCGGCAACAATTAAAAAAAAGGATCGTAGTTCTGTTTGTATCATATACTCGAATAATAAAGGTAATTGAATTATGAGACATTTCCTCATTGTTCCATCATAATAGATGGCAACATCCAGGAAGGAGTGCCGATAAGTTGTTGAACAAAGTTCTAGGTTAAGCAACCCTCTAGATGAATGACGATCACTTCTCTCATAGGATTGAATCATCTCTCCATATGGGTCCAATCCATGTTATAAGCGACTTCTCACCACTCAGATTCCTCGGATGGGTAGTTCTCACGTAACGCGTCTCACCTCTTGTATGAGAACTATCCTTTTGAGGAATTTGAGTGGTGAGAAGTCGCCTATATCATGGATTGGACCCATATGGGGAGATGATTCATTCTAACAAGAGAAGTGATCGTTCGCTCATCTAGAGGGTGCTTAATGTCAAACTTTGTTCAATAAAGCTTAATGGAACTCCTTCGGGATGTTGTCATCTATTATGATGGAACAAAGGAGGAATGTTGCAGAATTGAATTAACTTTATTATTTATATAGACACAACAGAACTACGACCTTTTTTTTCGATTTACACTCAAGTAGAGATTCCACATAACAATTCTCATAAACTAAGTAGCATTTGCTTAGTTTGCCACAATTTTCAATAAACTAAGTAGCATTTTCAATTATATATGTACTATACTTTTAAACTTAGAAACCCGTTTGACATACATTCAATAGGGGTGAATGTCGAACAGTCCCCAGTTTGGGACTGTTATTGGATGTTATGTCTCTTACTTAGGTCGGTACATGTGAGACCCCATATTTTATGAATAAAGATTTAAATTTCTCGAAATATTTTTTTGAATATTATGGAATGAATTTGATATAATGTTATAGTTGTGGGTAATATTTATAAATTTTGTAAAGTATGCAAGTTGTTATATAATATTCGATGGTCGGGGAATAATCATTTTAACAGGGAATATTTGTACGACGGCACAATCATTGGTGGACTCCACAACGGAATTATTGTCGGATTGAGAAAATGACAAAAATATTTTTATGAAAATAACGACGGAAGTTTTACCGTTAAAACTGTTGAACTACTCGGTAGTAAAAGTAAAGTAATACGCGTGGTTGCATAGTAGCACACGGTATTGATTATTGATGCTTACGTGAGAAGTCACTCAGTTTTGTTCAATTATTGCTTCAGTAATTGTTGCATAGTATTTCACGTTATTTGATTCAATTATTGTCGATATTTTATATATTATTAAATCAATAATTAAGATGATGAGTTATTAATATTATTATTTGCAATATTAATGATGTCTAGAAGTTACGCGAGGAGAGGTTTGGTCACCTAATTCGTGCGCCAATAGAAAAAATCCTTATTGAAAGCCCTCTTTCCAGGAGCGACACTAATTGGTCGATTAATATTGTGAATTATATTAATGATGATAAATATTGTTAAATATATTGAGGTGTCTTTTTATGAAGTCACGCGAAAGTTTTATATATATATATATATATAAATTTTGTCTTATTAGTATTATTAATGTAATAAAAATGAAAAGCTTTTTATATAAAACAAAATACTTTTATAAAGTTATTTGTTTTATTAGACAATAATTAGAATATAATATATTTTATTATGCATAGTGTTTTGCATAGTAAAATCTTTTTATATAAAAATGAATACTTTTATAAAGTTATTTGTTTTATTAGACAATAATTATAATATATTATATTTTATTATGCATAATGTTTGCATAGTTCTGTGATAGTATTTTCATAAGTGCTCTGCATAGTATTTGCATATAGTAAGATCTTTTTATATAAAAATGTAATACTTTTATAAAGTTATTTATTTTATTAGACTATAAATAGAATATATTATATTTTACTTAAAAGATTTTATTTTATTAGAATAATTTATTAATCTTGCATAGTAAATCAATATGGACCGTCTGTTTAAAAGTAAATTAATCTGAACTGTTCATGAATTAGTTATTATTAGGATCCATTCTCCTATAAATAGAAGCTCATTCCTTCATTATTTCTTACTTAATTCTTTGAAACTCTAGAGAGAGAAACTATAGAGAGAAAGAAGAAAAAGTATTCTCGCTACCTCACTTTTTCAATATCCGGTTCTTCTAAAGTAAGGGTATTATTTCTTTCGTTTCATGAAGAGAACTTCGTTATTCCATTCTTTATTATTCGCATTGGAATAACTTGTATATATGGGCTACCCTATACTTGGTGAAATTCTTTCATTATTCCATTCTTTATCATTATGTTGGAATAACTTTGCATCTATGCACAAGTACCAAATATATGGTGAAATTCTTATGTTATTCCATTCTTTATTATTCATTTGGAACATCCATGCGTGCGCGCTTACGCATGACCGGTTCCGTTATTTATTATTCATTGGAATATCCGTTGAGTGCGTATTCGCTTTGACCGGTTCCATTAATTATTATTACATTGGAATAACTTTTATCGTCTCTTTGTCTATCGCATGCATGGTGATTTTGTTGTTATTCCATTCTTTATTATTACATTGGAATATCCCGCCGATTGCAAATTTCGCTTTGACCGGTTCCGTTATTTATTATTCTATTGGAATAACCTGTCTGTGCGGCCTATCGCATGCATGGTGATTTCTTTTGTTATTCCATTCTTTATTATACTCAGTTGGTTAAAGTTTTGACTTTTATATTCCATGAAATTAGTGGAATATCCTTGATATTTGCACTTCATCCTGTATCTTTTCATGAAAATATTCTTTTGAGCATTCTTGAATTTTACTCTACAAAGCAGTATCATGTTGACAATTTGGACGTTATTGAATTCTGGATAAATTAATTCTTGAACTTGTTTTATTGGATTCTTTTATCATTGTCATCATCCTCATGCTTATATTTTGTTGAAAGTCATCTGTGGCCTATTGTGCATAGATGTACCTGGTATGATTATGACCAGGGATTATTCGGTATAATCATGACCGTAATGTTACAAATGATGTGGTAAAAGTCCTCATTGGCCTATAGTGCATTGATGGACAGTTGTTGGCATGATCATGACCATTGATGAATACACGAATATCATTGGCCCGTAGTGCATGGATAATTTATGGTTGTGATACTAATGAATATCCTGGCAGTAGTGCGAGGATGATGTGGATTATTTATTGTCGAGTCTCGGCGATAAAAGTGATGAAAAACCTTTTTAAATCATAAAAGATAGTAGATTTTATTCTCTACTTGACTCTTTTAATTGATTATTTGTTCCGCTGCAGTTAAACTTGATGTTTGTTATATTTTATCAGTTTAACATTGTTCAAGACTAATGATAATTTATTCTACATTATCTTAGTCATAATATTTCTTCTTGGGCTAGTTGAGCTCACCCTTACTTTCACCGTGTTCTCTTCGTAAAATGAGAACGTGGCAAAGGACTAGTCGGGAAGCGAGTGACGTCCAGGATGATAATATTAGTAGTCCTCACTATTCTGTTAAATAGTGTGATAATAAATATAATGAAGACTCCTTTGAGTGTGGATATTGTCTAGATGACAATATTCTTATTAAAACTCTCAATTTATATTTTGTCGTATTTTACATGACAACTGTATTATTAAGTTGTATTTGTATTCTGTACCATGTATATGGCAACTCAAAATAGGTGATGTATACCTATTTTGGGGGCGTCACAGTGCAAATACAAAATGGTACATTTTTTGTTATTTTGAGGATTAATCGACTGTTATCTCTATATGTTCTCCGAGTGCATACTTAGATTAAGTTATCTTAGTCTATTTCGTGTGCTTGGAGACCATGGGAGAATCTTCTTGAAATTTTTTGAAACTCATGAAACGTACTTAACGTGTTTGCACTAGTGATGAGACGCATCCAATAACGAGATAGAAGCCTTACCCCTGTCCTTTAGAGATACTAGGTAAATCTAATTCACACATGGATATTCAAATTAACTTAATGCGTATTTCTGTGTAGTTAAAAATGTCAGCCGACCGGAGTTGGATGTATCGTAGGATACCCAGTGATGGGAGGGGATTAGTCTCAGCTTATAGTGTTGGGATTTTAGATTTCTTAAACAAAGCACTAGAACATACGGATGATCCGAACGGGAAGATGTGATGCCTGTGTGTCAAGTGTAAAAATCTGATTTGGAAGAAAGTCGACGAGATTAAATTCGACTTATTTTCTCGTGGATTTGTGGATGGGTACTTCGTATGGACTCATCACGGGGAATCAGAAGTGATTGAAAATATTGTGGAACAACCAAATCCACGGGATTCATACGTCAAAAACTATGATCCAGTTGAGATGTTGGTCGATGCTTATGGCCCTACTACTATTGACTGGGTTGAATATGAACCTTCTTCAAGCAGTGCGAAGCAAGTGCCAAATGATACAGCTGCTGCCTTTTACAAGTTGCTATCTAAATCTGGGGTCGCGTTGTATCCGGGAAATGATACGGACACCAAGCTTTCTGCAGTGACGAAGCTCTTACACTTCAAGAATGAGCACGACTGTAGTGAGAGAGGTTTCAACGATTTGCTCGCTATAATTGGACAGTTCTTACCCAAGGATCATATTCTTCCTATGGGGAAAAATATGGGGTATCAGAAAATCGATGCTTGTGAGCAGGATTGCATGTTATACTATGGGGAGGATAGAGATAAGGGATAGTGTGATATATGCAGTTTATCGTGCTACAAGGTTACAAAATATGGGGGGAAGGAGAAACATGTTCCCAGGAAAATCTTACGGTACTTTCCACTGCGGCGAGACTTGGTGGCTATTCATGTCGTCTCCTCATACGGCCAAGCATATGAGTTGGCATCGAACAAGGGATGTCGTGTTCGGTCATTGACTCACCCAAATGGATGGAGATGAATGGAAGAGATTTGATGTAAATTATCCCGAGTTTGCGTAGAAGTTAGGAATGTTAGGCTTGGCATGGCTCTCGATGGCTTTTGCCCTTTTAATAATTTTAGCCATTTGTACTCGGTTTAATATCATTATGGTCGCCTATAATCTTCCATCAGTAATGTGCATGAGGATCCAGATTTATTTTTGACTTTACTCATTACGGGGATAAAAGTCCTACAAAAGACCTTAATGTGTACCTTCAATCGTTAGTGGATGAACTAAAGATGTTGTGTGAGGAGACGGGGTTCAGACGACGCATGATAAATCGATATCGCGAGAATTTTGTGATGAAGCGTACTTTCATATGGACTATCACCGACTTTCCGGCTCTTGGGATGGTTAGTGGTTGGTCAACTCATGGGAAGTCGTCTGTCCGTCGGTCTCAGATGGGGATGTGCAAGGCAACCAATTAAAGATGGGCGAAATGTAGTTTCTTTTGAACCGCTTTCGTAGATTCTTGCCTCTTGATCACAATTACGAGAAAGATGTCGCATGACTCAGCGTAAAGAGATAGAGAAGAAGGGGGTGTTGGTTGGTGGTGTCAAAGGCGGTGAGGTCTTGGGCTGGTTGAATCAACTTGATTTATCTTTATCGGGGAAGGAACATAGTAAATTGAGAGCAGCCGGGTACGGGAAGACTCATAATTGGACACACTTGCCTATATGGTTTGAGTTACCGTATTAGGGCACACTTTCAGTTTGTCATTGTATAGATGTCATGCATACCGAAAAGAATGTTTTCTAGAACTTGTTTTACACCGTGTTAGATGCGAGTGGTAAAACTAAAGACAATAACAATGCTCGAAAAGATTTGGAGGCATTGAACATTAGGTCAGAATTATGGCTTCGCCCTAACACTACAAAACCTAAAGCTCCATTTTGTCTTACTAAGCAACAAGTTGAAGACGTGTGTAAGTGGGTTACTGGGTTGAAGCTTCCAGATGGATATGCATCGAACATAACACATTGTTGTAAGGTTGAGCAATTGAAAATTTCTGGATTCAAGTGTCAAGATTGTCATGTATTCATGCAGAAGTTGATTCCAATTACATTTCGTGAGATGTTACCCAGAAAAGTTCTGGATGCATTGACCGAACTGTCAAATTTCTTTCGAGATATTTGCTCAACTATAATTAAGTACAGTGATGTCGAGCAGATGGAGAAGAATATTGTGCTTACCATTTGCAAGCTCGAAATGATCTTCCCTCCAGGATTTTTTGACACGATGGAACATCTGCCTATTCATCTGCCGTATGAACTCAAACTTGGAGGACCGGTGCAATATCAGTGGATGTATCCTTTTGAGAGGTAATATATAAATTGCTAATTGCTCTATCATGCTCATATTAATAATACTTCAATTTGTCTCGCATATTATTTATCGAGGTATATCTTGTGGAATTAAAACAAAAGGTCAAGAATAAAGCTCGTGTAGAGGGTTCTATTGTTGAACGATATACGGAGGAAGAGCTTGTCAACTTCTGCTCATTGTATTTTGACGATGTTGTCTCAACGAAGCACAACCGTTTAGGAAGGAATGAGGTTGTTGGTCCAATGACTCATGCTGATGATGAGTTAGCTGTATTCACATATCTGGCTAAACCATTTGGCCATGAGACGCTGACTTACTTAAGAGACAAAGAGTTGAAGATTGTATCTACATACGTGCTTCTAAATATGCCCGAAGTATCATCATACATCACGTAAGTCTAAGCTTATTTACGGTATTTAGTACAATTTACAAGTGTAGTCATCTCTATATATGTTAAAGAAATTTTACTAATATCGCAGTTCATTCGAAGAGGAAGCATATGCTTCTAACCCAACTTTTACTGCAACAGAATTGGAAACATTCACTAATGCTAATTTCCAACAGTGGTTTATAAAAGGGTTGAAGCGAAGAATATTTTTGAGCGTTTTATACTTTTTCTATAGTATACTAGACCCGGTGGCTAAGCACACCCTACACGCGATCTGTTTGACGCATCTCTCGAGAGGGTGTATGCGGTTCAGTCAGTATGCGTGGTACGATGCCACTTTTATGCAGGCCGTCTTGCGGGAGTTCCACGTAAGTTAAGCATATTATCACTACATAGTTGTATTGGGATGACGAAATCAATTGTTCTTAATTTTAAATAATCTTTTGTTATAGGTTTATTATCGATTTGACCCGAGCATCTCTTAGTCAGCTGGCGATGATGTGATTAAGCATCATGTCGCTGCGAATTACTCTAGATGGCTATATGAGATACAACAGAAGGAAGCCCGGGCAGTTGTGGACCATCCCGGGACCACTATCAGAGATCATTAGCCCCGCATAGTCTCCGATTTAGCCTGGGAGGCTATGTGTACGCACTGGGAGGCTGATGACTTCAAGAAAAAGTTTGAGCAAACGAAGAAGAACCGTGGTCAGCTCCGGATAGTACACACCACTGGTTCTCAGTCGTTCGAGGAGGTGAAGACGGTAAGTGTGTTGTATTTAGTTATTTATCTGTCAAGTTCTCACACAAATACTTAAGACATGTTTTATGAATGTTTTTATTAGGCATTGGGGAGGACCTTGGGTCGAGATCCTACCATTCTCGAGTTTTGGGATCGAGCTCACATGCCTAAAGATGAGTGTGCTTTGTCTCAGGCAGCTTTAGCTATACGGGTAAAACTCATTTTACTATTTAGCTTTTAATAATATTCAATCATAAATAAAATGATATAATTAACATACGATCATGTAATACATTACAGACCGATTTTCAGAGGCTTGGACGAAGCGTATAATCGAAGCTAGAAACTATTAGGAGGGGTTCTAAGCCGTTAGATTTCGCCACCCCTCTTCCCGATATTGTATTAGATTGGGATGAGGAGCTGAGACTATGGGTCACATCTCAGGATCCCCTACTAGCAGTATCGGCAGATATCGAGTGTTGGGTCTGCCGAGGATACCCACATATACACTTCCTGGAGGTAATATTTTTTTATGTTTCACGAAATTATCCGAATTTATCACATTATATAAATTATTATTAGTAATCGAATTTGTATCTCTTTATACGCTCCAGCCAACGCCAGCGTCCGAGAGCACATGTCGGACCATCTCATACTGGTGGCTTTGATGACGATATCTTCCTGGTGGTGACCGATAGCCGATCGGATAGGTTCGTCATCGATCCGGTCTTTCGGCGTCGTGATTGCCTTCCAGATTCGTCTTCACTATATTGCTCGTGATATTATAAAGAGGGCCTCTGCAGAGAGTATGGGATTACCACGGGAGCGATCGACGCCTGGGGCGAGATGCTCGGATGGTGATTACCCTCTTGGAGGAGGCTTTTCGTCCACCCCCACCTACTCAGGTATTCTTATTGTTTATGTTTTTTTCAATTAAGGCTAGCTTGTTAATTATCACACATATATATATATATATGGACTAATGATTTATATTTTTGATTCTATCAACAGGGTGGCGATGGTGAGCAGGCTGACGATGATGAGCAGGAGCACGACGCTGATTTCCATACACCAGAGCAGCGTCGTTCACCTCCGCCCGATGATAATACTTTTACTAGTTTATAGTTCATTTGTATATATTCATGTTATTGTAGAACTTTTGTATATATTGTATTGTCTAATTACGTCTGTACAAGTATTGTAAATTAAATTGTTTAACATTTATAGAACATTAACTTATATTTGTAATTGGTTAACTTATAATACGTTTTGGGGGATATTTGAATGTGAATGTGAATGATAATGAGTTGAAGATTACGTTTTAGTGTTACGTTGCATATTTAAATGTGAGATACAGGTTTATATTACTGTGTATTGGGTTGTGACAAAGTTATGGTACATTAATGGGTTTAAACACCTAGAAACCGAATTTTAAAATCAGATTTAAAAAAAATAGTTTGTGACGCCCCCAAAATAGGTATACAACACCTATTACGAAGTCGCCAAATACATGGTACAGAAAGCAAACTACAACTTCGATAATACAATTGTCGTGCAAAATATGACAACACATACTGTGAGTTTAAATACAAATATTGTCTTCTAGACAATATCTACACTCAAATAAGTCCTCATTACAATTATTCATACACTATTTTACTGAAATAGTGAGGATTTGCTAAAACATCTTTCTAGAACCATCACTCCATTTACCCGACTAGATCTGTTATGTTCTCACCTCCCGAGAAGAAAAATGGAACAAAAAGGAAAAGGGTGAGCTCAACTAGCCCAGTAAAGAATATTATGACTAAGATAATATACAACAAATTATCATTAGTCTTCAACAGGAAAAAATCTGATAGAATATAATAGACAACAAGTTTTAGATCAACAAATGCAGCGAAAACAACAATCCATTAGAAGAGTCACGTAGAGAATGAATTCTAGAGAATGAATTCTACTATCTTCTAAGATTTAAAAGTCCATCATCAATATTTTATCCATGTAACATCAATCAATATACATCTTTAATCAAATATTCATCTTTGCACTACAGGCCAAAGATATTCATTTGTATCACTAGTCGGTCATGTTCATCTCAACACCTATTCATCTTTGCACTACGGACCAAAGATATTCATCAGTTAATCATTCATTTTTTGCACTACAGGCCAAAGATATTCAGTAACATCATCATTTAAGATTGAGGATGATGAAAAATATTTTAAAGAAAACAAATCCAGTGAGACAGAAGGACAAATATTAGAGATTCATATAACAGTTTATCCAAGATCAATAATACTTCATTATAACCAATTGTAAAACAGAATTCAAAAATAAAGATCAAAACATGGATACAATCAAAGATATTAACCATAATAGACATCTTGGACAAAAAGAAAATTTTTTATTTTTCGGTGAATAGTTCCGTATACGTGAATAGTAACCCCGACACAAAAAGGTAGAAATTCCACAATAAAATTCATATCAATATTTAGGTATAATGATATTGAAAGAATAACATCATTACGAAAAAAAAAAACATCTCTTACCTCAAAATGATAGTACTTCTGTTCGAAATATCGGATATAAAGCCGAAGGAAACTTGCACTGAATAGCAACTCTCAAAGTATCTAAATACTCACTAAAATACGCTCGACAATATAGAGAGAAAAAAAACTTGTTTCTGGTGTGATTTTCAATTCTAACCTAAGCGCCTATTTATAGGAAAATGCTAGAACGCCATAGGAGACTAAAATAATAAAATAATAATATTATTATTTTTTTAAATCTCTACGCATGCTTCAATTGAATTGATGAGCAGCCATTTTGGAAGAAAAATAGTAGCCCACATGCATTCAACACCAACCAAAAGTGGGTCCCACCCCAATTTTAATAAAAATTATTTTATTTTCCGAAACTTCAATAATTCATAGAAAATAGCCCGTTTATCAAAAAATACAAATTTTATGTCCATTCCACACAAAATTGAATTCTCTACAACTTTGTAGCTTTAAGTTTTTCCAAATTCCAGACAGAAAATATCCGAAACCCACAAATGGATGATTTTCAACACCTCTTAAAATTCATAACAAATCATGCGTTAATTTTTAACGGTTCAAAATTTGTGGACATATACTCAACTTATATATGTATAAAATATCGAAAAATCACAACGATCCAACGGTCGGATTAAAATTATAACTCACGCAATAGAGCTTTAAGAACACCAATTTGATCTTTTAATACATCCAATCCGACAAAATACTGATAAAACACCTCAACATTAATTCCTTCATTTATAACCACATAAATAAATCCATTATTTATATCCGCATCAAATAAATATTTTCTTATCATATAAATCAATAATTAATTATTCACAAATAATATTACAGAATCACAATAATGACGATCAGATAGTTCCCAGGAAATAGGGGGCTTTCCGATAAGGATTTCTCCTTACTCGCGCGCAATTAGGTGACCAAACCTCTCCTTGACAGAACTTTCTAGACATTGCCAATAATGCTATCTAATAATATTATTCAAATAATATGAATTATTGATCCGATAATGGGAAATATTGTCTAATGACAATTATTGAAACAACAATAATATAAAATATCAACGCAAAGAATTATTGAATCAATAAAATAAAATATTGAGCAAGAATTACTTTGTAACAATTATTGAGTAGTGCCTTCTTACGTAAGAATCAATAATTCAAAAATCTTTGTAATCTGGTAGTGCCTTCTTTGTGCAACCACACGACGACATCTTGTATTTTAACCACCGTATTATTCAACAAAGTGTTAATTGTAATAATTATGCCGTTATTTATAAAAATTCATACTTTGTCATTTTCCTTCATCCAACCGTTTTCCATTATGGGGCCCATAAATAGCTGCGCCGTCGTACAAATATTCCCCGACAACAAGAATATTCCACGACCAAACGAATATTCTCCGACAAAAATGAATATTTTATAATCACTTGCTTATTTTGTAAAATTTGCACATTTCACCCATAACCAAAGTATTATATCAAATTAACTCCTTATTATTTCAAGATAATAAATAGAGAAAATTTAATTTTATTCATAATAAGTTGGGGTCTTACAATCTCCACTCCTTATGAAATTTTATCCTCGAAATTGACGTACGTACCTGGTGTTTCAAAAAGGTGAGGGTACCTCGCTTTCATTTCCGATTCCAACTCCCAAGTCATTTCCTCAATAGCATGGTTCCTCCACAAAACCTTGACTTATGGTATAACCTTTGTTCGTAGGATATGCTCTTTCCTATCCAATATCTTGACAGGTACCTCCTCGTACGTTAAATCTTCGGCTATCTCATCTGGTTCTAACGCAATAATGTGGTTTGGGTCTTTCACATATTTACGAAGCATAGATATATGAAAAATATTATGAACACGAGATATGCTTGGAGGTAATGCGAGTCTATAGGCCACATTTCCTATTCGGTCAAGAATCTCAAATGGACCAACAAATCGTGGATTGAGCTTTCCTCTCTTCCCAAATCTTGTAACTCCCTTACATGATCTCCAATATTAAATTCCACGTCCTTTCGATGAAGATCGGCATAACTCTTTTTTCGATCTTGTGAGGTCTTTATACGTTATCGAATCGTTTGGATCTTTTCCGTAGTCATACGTACCAACTCTGGTCCCAATAATGTTGCTTCACCCACCTTATTCCAACATACTGGAGAGCGACACTTTCGTCTATACAAGGCTTCAAATAGAGCCATACCTATACTTTCCTGATAACTGTTGTTGTAGGAGAATTCCACCAATGGTAAATACTTATCCCAACTCCCTTTAAAGTCTAGGACACAGAGTCTTAATAGATCTTCAAGAGTTTGAATAGTCCTCTCTGATTGTCCGTCCGTTTAAGGATGGTATGCCGAACTGAATTGTAAATTCGTGCCCATATCTTTCTACAAGCTAACCCAAAATCATAAAGTGAATCTTGGGTCACGATCCAAAACTATGGATACTTGCATGCCATGCAATCTCACAATCTCATTTACGTATATACTAGCAAGACGTTCAAGGGAATAAGTCTCATGTATAGGCAAGAATTGAGCCAACTTGGTTAATCTATCAACAATAACCCAAATCGCATCTATACCTTGAGAAACCTTGGGAAGACCCGTAACAAAATCCATAGTAATGTGTTCCCACTTCTATTTTAGAATCTCAAGTGGTTGTAATGGACCCTTTGGCACTTGATGCTCCGACTTTACACGTTGACAGGTTAAACACCTCTAGATAAACTCCGCGATCTCTCTCTTCATATTGCTCCACCAAAATGTATATCGAAGATTGTGATACATTTTGGTACTCCCAGGATGGATTGCAAACGGGGTGTTGTGTGCCTCCATCATGATTCTATGCTTCAAGTCAAAATCGTTAGGAACGCAAAGTCTAGAGTTGACTCGAAGTATTCCTTCTTCATCGATTCTTACTTTCGGAATAGCACCTTCTTGCACTTTCTTCTTCATACGCATTAGCCCCAGGTCCGTAGCTTGAGCAGCTTTAACTTTATCGATTAAAGTCGGTTCTACTCGTATATTTTGCATCATCATGTGCCTAGAGTCTTTAACTCTATCTCCATCCTTTGTAAGTCATACAAAAATGGGCCTTTGCGTTGACAATATCGCACTCGTACTCGCATATGATCTTTACTTTCGATCACGACTACTACGTTCGCTTTTTCCAGGATGGTATTGAATGGTGTGATCGTAATCTTTCAACAGCTCAAGCCAACATCATTGCCGCATATTGAGTTCTTTTTGGGTGAAGAAATATTTAAGGCTTTTATAATCCGTATAGATCTCCACTTTATCCCCATAGAGGTAGTGTCTCCAAATTTTCAACGCGAATACGACTGTTGCCAACTCCAGATCACGAGTAGGATAATTCCTCTCATATTCTTTGAGTTTTCGTGAAGCATAGGCTATGACTTTTCCATGTTGCATGAGAACACATCTTAACCCTTTGCCTGAAGCATTGCTGTAGATAACAAATCCATCCGAACCAGATGGTATTGCCAGAATAGGTGCCGAAATGAGTCTCCTCTTGAGCTCTTGGAAACTCTTCTCGTATTCCTCGCTCCATACAAATTTTGTATCTTTCTGAGTCAGCTGATTTAATGGAGTAGCGATTCGAGAAAATCCTTCCAAGAATCTCCGATAATAACCAGCTAAGCCTAGAAAGCTACGACTTTGATCCACCGACTTGTTGTTGCTCCCAACTTTGTATTGCTTCAATCTTCGACGGTTCAATAGATACTCCATGTTTTGACACCACGTGCCCAAGGAATGCTACTTCCTCAAGCCGGAACTCACATTTCTTCAGCTTGGCATATAGCTTGTTTTCACGAAGCCTTTCAAGTATCAGCTTCAAATGGTGCTCATGATCTTCACGGCTTTTGGAATAGATGAGGATGTCATCAATAAAGACAACAATGAACTGATCCAAATATTCCTTGAATACTCGATTCATCATATCCATGAAAGCAGCAGGAGCATTAGTCAATCCAAAAGACATGACTAAGAATTCATAATGCCCGTACCGAGTCCTGAAGGTAGTCTTTGGAATATACTTAGTTTTAATCTTCAGCTGATGATATCCAGAACGAAGATCAATCTTTGAAAAGAATTATGCTCCTTGCAACTGGTAAAACAGGTCATCAATGCGAGGTAGCGGATACCTATTCTTGATGGTGACATGGTTTAATTCTCAGTAGTCAATACAAAGTCACATACTCCCGTCTTTCTTCTTTACAAATAAAATAGGAGCACCCCAAGGGGATGTACTAGGACGAATGAAATCGATGTCTAACAATTCCTGTAGTTGGACTTTTAACTCCTGAAGTTTAATAGGAGCCATTTGATATGGGGTTTTAGAAATGGGCTTTGTACCCGGTTCAAGATCAATAAAGAATTCAACTTCTCGTTCTGGAGGTAGACCAGGAAGTTCTTCCGGAAATTCGTCAGAAAATTCATTAACAACAGGAATATTATTCAAATCTAACGTGTTTTTGTTCAAGTCCATAATATGGGCTAAGAAAGCTTGACATCCATTTTTCAATAAACGAATAACTTTATGGCTTTATATGACAGTGACTGATTTTAGTGGTTTAGTTGCTTGAATTCGTATAACAGGTTGGTTAGGAATATGAAAACTAACAACCTTACGAAAATAATCAATTTTGGCATGATGAGTGGTCAACCAATCAATCCCTAAAATCACATCAAAAGCAAGTATCTTTAAAGAAATAAGATCAACAGGTAATGTGATGGTGCCAACTTGGATCAAACAAGATTTATAAACAGTGGATGTAATGAAGGTTTAACCCAACGGAGTTTTAACAGATAAGTTAAAGTCCAATTTCTCTAGAGTCAAGTTTAAACGTTGAGCACAAGCAGGAGAGATAAAAGAATGGGTAGAACCTGTATCTAGTAAGGTATAAACTCGCAAGAATTCAAGATTAGCTTACCTATGATCACCTCGTTCGGGTTTCTCGCGTTTTGGCTAGTCATGACAAACGCCCTTCCTTGAACCACCAACTTTGTTTTATCGGTAGTCACCTTTGTGTGCGCCGCCGTAATAGTCGATTGGACTTGACTTTCTTTACCGGACAAAATCGGGCTATGTGACCGTCTTTTCCACAATTGAAACACACCTTGGAAGGCTGTGAACATCTTGGACTTATGTGTCCCTCTTCTCCGCATCTGTAGTATGAGACCCCGAATTTTATAAAATGAAAGTATTCAATTTTCTTATACTTATTCTATTTAGTAAATTGTTAAATTGATAAAAGGTTAAAGTTAAGGGTGATATGTGAAAATTTTTCAAAGTAAACAAGTTGTTATAAAATATTCATTGTGTTGGGGAATATTCGATTGGTCGGGGAATATTTGTTTTAACATGGAATATTTGTACGATGGCATAATCATTGGTGGACCCCACAACGAAAGTATTGTCGTAGTTAAAAAATGACATAAATATCTTTTTATAAAAATAACGACGAAAGTGTTACCATTAAAAACTATTGAACTACCCGGTAGTAAAAGTATAGTAATACGCGTGGTTGTATAGTAGCACACGGTATTGATTATTGATGCTTACGTAAGAAGTCACTCAGTTATACTCAATTATTGCTATAGTAATTGCTGCATCATATCTCTCATATTATTAATTCGATTATTGTCACAGTATCATCTGTATAATATGTTATATTATTAAATCAATAATTGAGATGACAAAGTTATTCATATTATTATTTGTAATATTGACAATGTCTAGAAGTTACATCGATGAAAGGTTTGGTCACCTAATTGCTTGTATTAATAAGGAGAAATCCTTATCGAAAGCCCCCTTTCTGAGGGAATGACCTAGTTGTTAAATATTGTGAATTATAATATTAATGATGAATAAGTTCGTGTTGATTAAAGATGAAATTGATAGTTCCATTGTGTTGAAATTATTAGTGTTAGTGAAAATCGACATTTATTTCGATAATAATTGATGTCTGGAGGTTATATTGACCAATCGGGTAATTAACCGGATAAATGAACAATTAATTGCTATTGACTCTCATGATTATAACTATTTTTTCACATGTGTGTACTATTGATTCACATTCATTTACTATTAGGGAAGTTGGTGCAAGATTGATAACACTTGCATGACTAAGTTAAAAATGGAGGTATAGATAGAGGTACTATACTATAATTCATATTTTCACATGTCTAGAACTATTGATTCACATGATTTACTATTGATTCACATAATTTACTATTAGGGGAGATGGTGCAAGTTTGATAATACTTGCAGGACTAAATTAAAAATGAAGGAAAAGAGGAAGGTATTATACTGTAATATTTCGAGTCCCAAAATGTGCAATTATCAAAACTATATTTTCCTATAAATTATTATTTTTCACCAATTCACTAAAGCTATAGAACAATTATTATAGAGAGAAAGAAGAAGAGAAGTCTGCTACCTCACTATTCCAGTATCCAGTTTTTTTTTGAGGTAAGGGGTATTATTCTTTCGTATTCATGAAGAGAGTTATTTTTTTTCAATACTCGTAAGTGTTGTTATTCCATTCTTTATTATTATGTTGGAATAATTTGTCTATGCGAAGTACCACATACATGGTGAAATTCTTTTGTTATTCCATTCTTTATTATTCTGTTGGAATAACCTGTCTGTGCAGTCTATCGCATGCCTGGTGAATTATGTTGTTATTCCATTCTTTATTATTTTGTTGGAATATCCTATTTGTGCGGATTACGCATGACTTGGTTCCATTTTTTATTATTTTGTTGGAATATCCTGTCTGTGCGAATTACGCATAACCGGGTTCCATTCTTTATTATTCTATTGGGAATAAACTCATGCATGCGGCGATTATCGCATGCATAGTGAATTCTTACGTTATTCCATTCTTTATTATTACATTGGAATAACTTTGTCATGTAGATTATCGCATGCATGGTGAATGATCCTTCGTATTCATTCTTTATTAAATTGTGGAAATGATGCATCTACGTGGATTCTGCATGGCGGTGAAAATCCATTTAGTTTTGTATATTCTATTATACTAATCAGGATATCATTTCTTTTGTACTCGTCATGAAATATCATTTTCTTTGGTATTTTTCTGTTACGAGTTACTATTCATGGGTTACTATTCAACCAGTTACTATTCACTCTAGTATTATTCACTCGGGTATTCGGGACACTTTTCGTGCCGGAGTACTATTCATGAGTTACTATTCATGGGTTACTATTCACTCTAGTATCATTCACTAGGGTATTTGGGGTACTTTTCATGTTGGGGTACTATTCACGGGATACTATTCCTGAAGTACTATTCACGGGGTACTATTTACCCGAAAAATATATTTCTTTTCTGTCCAAATTATTTTTGGTACATGAATATTATTCTTGAATTTTACTTTACAAAGTAGTATCATGTTGACAATTTGGATATTTTTAAACTCTAGATAAATTTAAAGTCTTTAATATTTATCCTTGATTTCGTTGGATTTGATTTTGTTTGATTATTGCTTATATCATTGTCATCATCCTCATGCTTATATTGTGATAAAAGTAATCTTTGACTTATGTGCATAGATGGACTTGGTATGATTATGACCAGGGATTATTCGGTATAATCATGACCGTAATGTAAACGAATGATGTGGTAGAAGTCCTCATTGGCTTTGTAGTTCATTGATGGACGGTTGTTGGTATGATTATGACCGAGGGGATTATTCGGTATAATCATGACCATTGATGATTACATGAATATCCTTGGCCGTGGTGCGAGGATGATTCAATTTTATTTATTAAAAGTCGAGTCTCGTGATAAAGTTGATGAAAAACTTTTTAAATCATAGAAGATAGTAGATTTTATGCTCTACTTGACTCTTTTAATGGATTGCTTATTTTCGATGTAGTTGTTGATCTAAAACTTGTTGTATATTGTATTCTATCAGTTGTTATACTGTTGAAGGCTAAGGATAATTTATTCTGCATTATCTTAGTCATACTATTTCTTACTGGGCTAGTTGAGCTCACCCTTTCTTTCACTATTCTCTTCAGGAAATGAGAATATATATTTGGGATGAGTCGAGGGAGCAGTTAGACGGTCCGAGATGGTTATTTTAGTAGTCCTCACTATTCTATAAAATAGTGTGACAATAAATGTAATGAGGACTCCATTGAGTGTGGATATTGTCTAGATGACAATATTCTTATTAAAACGCTTAAATTATGTTATGTCGTATTTTACACGACTGTTGTATAATTAAGTTTGTATTTGATTTATGTACCATGTATTTGGCAACTCAAGATGGGTGATGTATACCTATTTTGGGGGCGTCACATGTAGCATCTAACTGGCGGTCGTTCTCCTCCCCTAGAATTTATTGTTAGTGCTGGTGTTACTGCTAATGTCTTCCCGTCATTGTTGAATCTCCTCTTTTTGAAATTTCCACTTGACTCACCTCTCCTATTATCATGGCCACGATTACCACCCGAGTGGTTACTGCTTTTGTTCGTATTCTTCCCTCCTCGCTGGTTATCATTGTAAGACCCTAACTTATTATAAATAAAATTAAATTTCCTCTATTTATTATTTTGAAATAGTAAGGGTTGATTTGATTAATGTGGTTAGTTATGGGTAAAATGCGCAAATATTTCAAATATGCAAGTGGTTATAAAATATTCATTTTTATCGGAGAATATTCGTTTGGTCGTGGAATATTCTTATTGTTCGGGGAATATTCGTAGGACGCCGCACCTTTGTGTGGGCCCATAACGGAAAGCGATTGGATGAAGAAAACGACAAGTATAAGTTGTTTATAAATAACGGCGTAGTTATTACAGATTATCTTTGTTGGAATACCCGGTGGTTTAAACACAAGAAGCTTTGCGGTATTGCACCAATTATTGATTCTTACGTAGGAAGGCATTACTCAATAATTGTTACAGTAGTTACTGTTCAATATTTTATTTTATTGATTCAATAATTTCTATGTTGATATTTTATATTATTGTTGTTTCAATAATTGTCACTACACAGTATTTTCATTATCAGATCAATAATTCATATTATTTGAATAATATTATTAGATAACATTATTGGCAATGTCTAGAAAGTTACATCAAGGAGAGGTTTGGTCACCTAATTGCACGCCTTGATGAGAGAAATCCTTATTGGAAAGCCCCTCTTTCACAGAAAGCAGATGCAGTTGTCGATATTGTGATTATGTAATATTATTTGTGAATAATTAATTATTGATTTATATGATAAGGAAAATATTCATTTTATGTGGATATAGATGGAGAAAATTTTAAAGTGACAATTGTTGAAAAATTGATATTTTATCTTTTACGATAAAACAATTTATTTAAATATATTATTATATTTTAATAATATAATAATGGTGATATTTTTACAATAAATGTGGGATATATGAATATATGAGGAGGAAGAGTATTTTTTTGTTGCAAAAGTTGGTTAAAACATGTTAAACAATACGTGGGCCCATTTCTTGAATTGAAATTTGATTATAGCTTGTAAAATCGTCTGGTTTGTGGATTTGATTGGCCAGTTTACATTTAGAATTTAGAAAAAATTTCTTCTACAAAGTTGTAGAGAATGAAATTTCCTATAGAAAAGTCATAAGGTTTGAATTTTTTTGCAAAAGGACTATTTATTATGAATTATTGAAGTTCCGAAGTTCTGAAATAATTGATTTTTGGAAGTTTTAATTATGTTTATTATGAAAAACGTTTTTTTTTGTTTTGTGGGCTACACTAACATGTGTAAGATAAGCTGAAATCAGATTTCAAAGATTGGCATGAAAGTTTTGTAAAAATAATAATATTTTATTAAATTTCCTACTTTAGTGTTCTAAGCATTTTCCTATAAATAGAGTGCTTAGGTTAGAATTAAAAATCACACCAGAAACTGAAGTTTTCTCTCTCTATATTATCAAGCGTATTCTTGTGAGTATTTTGATACTTTGAGTGTTGTTATACGGTGCAAGTTCCTTCAAAGACTATATCCGATTATTCCAAATGTAATCATTGTCTTTTCGAGGTAAGGGATATTATTTTTTTTATAAATGATATTATTTCTCTCAATATCTTTATGATGGAATATTGTAAAGATTTTTTCTTGTGAAATTCTTGTCTTTTAGTGTCGGGGTTACTATTCACGTATACGGCACTATTCACGAATACGGCACTATTCACAGAAAAAATTAAATTTTCATTTTTTTGTCCAAAATATCTATTATGGATACTATCTTTGATTGTATCCATGTTTTGATCATTCTTGAATATTACTTCACTACGGTTATTTATGAAGTATTTTTGAACTTAGATTGTTTGAAATACGAATCCTTAGTATTTATTCTTTTGTTTCACTGGATTTGTTGTCTTTAAAATATTTTTCATCATCCTCAGTCCTAAATGATGATATTACTGAATATCTTTGGCCTGTAGTGCAAAGATGAATGAATTTTTGATGAATATCTTTGGCCTATAGTGCAAAGATGAATGAATTTTTGATGAATATCTTTGGCCTGTAGTGCAAAGATGAACAAGTGTTGAGATGAACATGACCAACTGATGAATATCTTTGGCCTATAGTGCAAAGATGAATATTTGATTCAAGATATATATTGATTGATGTTACAGGGATAAAATATTGATGATGGACTTTTAAATTCATAGATTATAATAGATTTCATTCTCTACGTAACTCATCTATGAATTATTATTTTCCGCTGCGAATATTGATCTGAAACTTGTTGTCAATTGTATTTTATCAGATTTTTTCCCTGTTGAAGACTAACGATAATTTGTTCTATATTATCTTAGTCATAATATTCTTTATTGGGCTAGTTGAGCTCACCCTTTTCCTTTTTGTTCTATTTTTCTTCTCAGGAGGCGAGAATGTAGCGAGTTCTAGTAGGGGTGTAAAATGATGGTTCTAGAAAGTTGTTTAGTAGTCCTCACCATTTTTGTAAAATAATGTACCAATAATTATAATGAGGACTTATTTGGGTGTGAATATTGTCTAGATGGCAATATTTGTATTTAAACTCACAGTTTATATGTTGTATTAATAAAGTTGTAGTTATTTCTGTACCATGTTATTGACAACTCAAAATGGGTGATGTATACCTATTTTGGGGGTGTCACAATCATCGCTCCGATGACTGCTGTCACCGGTCTGACCCTGGTTGCGGTCCCTCGGTTGAACATACTCATTATCACGCTCTAATAATTGAATCCTGTTTACAATATCTAAATATAAAGAAAATTTATGAGAGATAAGATATTGTCGAATCTCAGGTTTTAGACATCTCAGAAATATCCATGTCATACGTTCCTCATTTTCTACCAAATGAGGTGCAAACCTAGATAACTCCGCGAACTTCGCCTCGTACTGGGACACCGTCATGTTGTTCTGTTCTAGTCTAATAAACTCTACCTCCTTCATATGACGAATACTTTCAGGAAAGTACCTGTCATTGAACAGTTTCTAAAATTTTTCCCAAGACATGTTGAGTGCGGCTGGATGGGTACGCTTCACAGATTACCACCAGTAATCTGCCTCACCACAGAACATAAAGGTGACGAATGGAACCTTTTGTTCCTTCGTACAGCCCAAGACATCAAATATCTTGGTAATTTGCTTAACCCACGTTTTCGCCTTAATCGGATCGGGCTTTCCCCAAAAATCTGGTGGTCCCAACTCCTTGAACTGCTTGGTTGTGACAAACCGCGCATTGCTATCATTTCCACCCATATTTTGTACACGAGTCTCCCTCGTCTGATTTTGCATGAACTGCAAAAAGCTTCTAAACATCGCATCATTCATCGTTTGCTCGGTAGTGTTGTTTACAGGAGGAATATGTCGTCCTGTTGCACGTTCTCTTGGTTGGTAATCAAAGGTTGTTCCACAGTCTCATAGACTCCATTGTTAACGTTCTCAGCTGCCATTCTTAAAAACTGCCATAAAACAGGGGTTAATTAAAAAAATTAACATATCACATAATATCCATATATTATGACCAATCAACAAATAAGCTTAGGTAGGACATACTAGTGAAGGATTTACTCGTCTCTCCCCTCCTAGCTAGTTCTATTCCCCGATCTCCGCCAGAGATCATATCCCTAAACTTTGATACCAACTGTGACGCCCCCAAAATAGGTATACAACACCCATTCTGAGTCGCCAAATACATGGTACAAAAAACAAACTACAACTTCGATAATACAATTGTCGTGCAAAATACGACAACACATACTGTGAGTTTAAATACAAATATTATCTTCTAGACAATATCCACACTCAAATAAGTCTTCATTACAATTATTCATACACTATTTTACAGAAATAGTGAGGTCTGCTAAAACATCTTTCTAGAACCATCACTCCATACCCCGACTAGATCCTGCTATGTTCTCACCTCCTGAGACGAAAAATGGAACAAAAAGGAAAAGGGTGAGCTCAACTAGCCCAGTAAAGAATATTATGACTAAGATAATATACAACAAATTAACATTAGTCTTCAACAGGAAAAAATCTGATAGAATATAATAGACAACAAGTTTTAGATCAACAAATGCAGCGGAAACATCAATCCATTAGAAGAGTCACGTAGAGAATGAATTCTACTATCTTCTAAGATTTAAAAGTCCATCATCAATATTTTATCCCTGTAACATCAATCAATATACATCTTTAATCAAATATTCATCTTTGTACTACATGCCAAAGATATCATTTGTATCACCAGTCGGTCATGTTCATCTCAACACCTATTCATCTTTGCACTACGGGCCAATGATATTCATCAGTTAATCATTCATCTTTGCACTACAGGCCAAAGATATTCAGTAACATCATCATTTAAGACTGAGGATGATGAAAAATATTTTAAAGAAAACAAATCCAGTGAGACAGAAGGACAAATATTAGAGATTCATATAACAGTTTATCCAAGATCAATAATACTTCATTATAACCAATTGTAAAATAGAATTCAAAAATAAAGATCAAAACATGGATACAATCAAAGATATTAACCATAATAGACATCTTGGACAAAAAGGAAAATTTTCATTTTTCGGTGAATAGTGCCGTATACGTGAATAGTAACCCCGACACAAAAAGGTAGAAATTCCACAATAAAATTCATATCAATATTTCGGTATAATGATATTGAAAGAATAACATCATTACAAAAAAAAAATAACATCCCTTACCTCAAAATGATAGTACTTCTGTTCGAAATATCGGATATAAAGTCAAAGAAAACTTGCACTGAATAGCAACTCTCAAAGTATCTAAATACTCACTAAAATACGCTCGGCAATATAGAGAGAAAGAAAACTTGTTTCTGGTGTGATTTTCAATTCTAACTTAAGCGCCTATTTATAGGAAAATGCTAGAACGCCATAGGAGACTAAAATAATAAAATAATATTAATTTTTTTAAAAATCTCTACGCATGCTTCAATTGAATTGATGAGCATCCATTTTGGAAGAAAAATAGCAGCCCATATGCATTCAACACCAACCAAAAGTGGGTCCCACCCCAATTTTAATAAAAATCATTTAATTTTCTGAAACTTTAATAATTCATAGAAAATAGCCCGTTTATCAGAAAAATACAAATTTTATGTCCATTCCACACGAAATCTAATTCTCTACAACTTTGTAGCTTTAAGTTTTTCCAAATTCCAGACAGAAAATATCCGAAACCCACAAACGGAAAATTTTCAACACTTCTTAAAATTCATAACAAATCATGCGTTAATTTTTAACGGTTCAAAATTTGTGGACATATACTCAACTTATATATGTATATTATATACAAAAATCACAACGATTCAACGGTCGGATTAAAATTATAAGTCACGCAATAGAGCTTTAAGAACACCGATTTGATCTTTTAATACCTCCAATCCGATAAAATACTGATAAAACACCGCAACATTAATTCCTTCATTTATAACCACACAAATAAATCCATCATTTATATCCGCATCAAATAAATATTTCCTTATCTTATAAATCAATAATTAATTATTCATAAATAATATTACAAAATCACAATAATGACAACCAGGCTGTTCCCAGGAAAGAGAAGGCTTTCCGATAAGAATTTCTCCTTACTCGCGCGCAATTAGGTGACCAAACCTCTCCTTGACAGAACTTTTTAGACATTGCCAATAATGCTATCTAATAATATTATTCAAATAATATGAATTATTGATCTGATAATGGGAAATACTGTGCAATGATAATTATTGAAATAACAATAATATAAAATATCAACACAGCAATTATTTAATCAATAAAATAAAATATTAAGCAATAATTCTTTGTAAGAATTATTGAGTAAAGTGCCTTTTACGTAAGAATCAATAATTCCAAAAATATCGGCAATACCTGTGTATGCTCTTTAAGGCAACCCGTGTATTCATCGTATTTTAACCACCAAGTATTCCAACGATTGTTAAGCGGTAATAATTACTGGCGTTATTTATAAAAACTCATAATTTGTCGTTTTCCTTCATCAATTTTTTTCGTTATGGGGCCCACAAATAGGCTACACATTGCATTTAATATTCCCCGACAACAAGAATATTCCACGACCAAACGAATATTCCCTGACAGAAATGAATATTTTATAACCACTTGCTTATTTTGTAAAATTTGCACATTTCACCCATAACCAAAGTATCATATCAAATTAACTCATTATTTTAAGATAATAAATAGAGAAAATTTAATTTTATTCATAATAAGTTGGGGTCTTACATAGTTAATTCCGACGGAATAGGGTATTCTCGACGGAACTTCCCTCGGAGTTAATAAATAACCAATTTTTAATAAATGTCGAAATATTCTATTTTTCAGTCGTAAATACGTTAACTTCGACATAACATATCCGTCGTAAATACGGTATCTCCGACACAAATTCCGTCGAAGTTAATAATCAGTCAATTTTAATAAATATCTGATTATTTTAGTTTTCAGTCGGAAATAGGATAATTCCGAGGGAATAAGTCCGTCGGACATAGGGTCTATTATATTCGACGGAAAGTTTCATCCCATATATTATGTCGAAGATAATTAATGTTCGACAAACATCCGTCGGAGATACTTTCGTCGAAGATAATAAATATCCGACGGATTTTTTGACGGATCTTATTTTCAACGCGTATATATACGATCGAATTTCTGACGGATATTTTCGTAAGAAATAAAATATTTTTGACTGAATAGGCTTAGGTCCGACAGACTAGTCCGTCGGAAGTAAGCTTTTTTCTTGTAGTGCAATCACAAGTGGTTTCGTGTGCGGTTTTGAATTTTTTAAACTGCACCTAAGTGGTTTCGGGTGTGGTTTGAACTTCAAACCGCACCATGCTCACCCCTAGTGCCAGTGCCAGTGCTAGTTCCAGTGCCATGAACAAGAACAACATGACATGTCACCATATCAAATTGTAAACATATATTGGTTGAATTTTAAATGGATGGAGAATTTTTTTCTTTTGGAAAATATCGACCGAGGGTGGTGAATGGTGATTAAATTTTGGTACCATTTGTACCCGATGTTTCCACTATTCCAACTTTCCAAGTACCGTTAAGTAAGTATAATTGACTTTTTTATAAATTCGGCCATTTAAATTGTAATACGTGACCATTTTTTGGCGTACAAATTGACCAAATGGGTCGATTATGCTTACTTAACAGTATTTGGGGTAACGGGATGAGAGCGTTTAAACATCGATAATACAAATGGTAAAATAGTGTATATTTCGGAGTATAATATGCAATTAACCCTTAAATTATTATTGGCTTTGACTCAAAATTTGGAAATTCAATTCTTTTTATCCAATATTTATTATTTTTAGTCTATTTTTAGTTAGTGTAGGATAATTATAATTTTTATACTTAAATTTAAATTTAAATATGGAAATAGTGTATTCTAGCTAGTTATTAAGTGATTTAGTATGACACTGTCTTTAGTGAAAATTAATTCAACACCGCATCCAAGGCTGCTCTTAGTTTACTTTGTTTTTGAGTGAAGACAATATTTTGAAAATGATCTCGTTTTTATCTTTCGTTTTGACCCACCAAAATTTGAAGAACGACTCTAATCGCATCGACTCCAATTCTATTTAATTCAATTATCATACTTTTTATGTGTATTTGGAATAGTTTTAGAATTTATTTGGCAAAATAATCCATATAGAGTCAAAGATGAATACCGTCATTAGCTTTATATTCCTCAAAATCATATTATCCGACATAAATTTATCTCATCCTTAAATTAATTGTTTAATTAGAGGACAATGCAAATAAGGATGTAAAATAAATCAAATAGTTCAGTCTCGATTTGTACTCGTTTGATAAAAGTTCGATTCGAGCTCGATTCAAAATATAAATAATTTAAATATGAGTAAATTTTAAAATTCGATAAATTACTCGAATCCCTTCAAATTGTAATTTTCTATTGATACTTAGATCATATTCGTTCGAAAAGTTTAAACTGTCGGAGCTCGATTGGAGATTACGCTCTATTTGATAGCTAAACGAGCCTCAATCAAACCTTATTCCATACTCGATAAATTTTTTGAATCAAATTTGAACAACTCAATACTCAACTCGACTCGATTCATTTACATCGTGGAAACATATAATTTAAAAATTATCGTCCGCCATAGTGTTGTGCAGACGATGGATAACTTTTATACCATGCACAAATTAAAACACGAATATATATATATATATATATATATATATATATGTAAGCCCAAGTACAAATTAGGGTTCACATACGACCTAAAGAATTAAATGACAAATGGAAGAGCCGGAAATAAAGAAGCAAAACCTAAGAGAATCTTTCACGTGTCCCGAGGCAGAAGACACGTGAAGGCGACTCATATTGGGAATTGATTGAGGGATTAGATTGGTGGCTAGAAGGATAGGACGATCTGGGCATTACTCTGATGATTAAAAGGTATTTTTGGAATTTTCCTGAAAGCATGTGCCTGGCACATGACTACTTTTCAGAAAACCTTATAAATACCCCTTCCATTCCATTGGGAAGGGGACCTCTCTTCAGACACAAGATTTGGACTCTTGGAAGATCGAAGGACCTGGGTATTCTCTCTCAACACTCAAGAAGACTCTTGGAATCCCAATAATCCTAACAAGGTTTCCGAATTCTAGGAGTGGGAAGACTCAAGAAGAAGGCTCTTGGAATCCCTGCTACCCTAACACGGTTCCCGGATTCTAGAAGTTCTTTCACGCGACGTTGGAGTAATCGCCCACCTGTTCTTCTCCCCTCTTCAATCAATCAATCAATTCCGTACTTTTCGTGGATTTCTCTCCTCCTCAGCCAACACGAAACCCTAACCCTAGCAAGGTACAATTTCCTTGCCCACATTTCTTTGGCGACTCTGCTGGGGCGGTGTAAAATTCGTGAAGGGTATGCCCACAACTCGAAGTGGGAGAACTACAGGAAGAGCTGCTCCACCAACAAATAGCATTACCTCACCGGAGCCAGTTCCAAGGCAAGTAACTCAAGCATTCCAAGGCGCAAACCTGGATTTTGACCAACTACTTATTAAAGATGCTTCAGAAGGAAGTTCGACATCACCACATATGGCCAATCAACAACAAAGCAATGCAGGAAGGCAAGGCGAGGATGCAGGTGGAGACCAGACGAATATTGTGCAACTAGAGATGCTCAAGGCATTAAAGGAAGCACAGGAAGGAGAAGGGATGATGATGGCCATGATGCTGGAGATGCAGGGGAAACAAGAGGAGATGGGGAACTTTCGCCAGCAGTTGATGCAGATCCCTACCTTGAAGGCCATGTTCCCAGGCAGTTCGTAGGGAGAACAAGTAAGAGTGGAGGACAACAACAATGACAGCAACGACAAAGAGAACCAGATTGTACCACCATTGACGGAAGGTCAATCGGTTCCAATAATCAACTTGGAGCCCTGGAATAGTGGCGACGTGCCATAACCTAGGTTGGAAGTAAGCTAACCTCAGACGAACATCATCCCAACTGCTCTACCAGCATTTTCACAGGTACATATGCCAACCGTACCAAGCCATGTCCAGCGAGTGAGCCAACAAATGCCACCAGTGCCAGCTTTGCACGATGCAAGTGTACATCAACCAATCTCTTCACCATACACACCGCCAATACAGCAGTATATTACAACACCCCAAAGAGTTCACGCCACAAGCCAGTACGTGACGAAGGATGATATGATCGATGTGATCAATAAACTTCACAGGCAGACATCCCGACCCTCGGAGTTAGATTTTACTCCACCTTACCCTGCACACATTCGGAGGCAACCTTATCTGACGGGGTATATTAAGCATCCCCGCAGTTTCAAAAATACAACGAGGAGAAAGGAAATGCCAGGGAACACATTGCCAGGTTCGTGGAGTCGATGTCTCCGTGGCTAGGATATGATGAAGTAAACAACCACAACTTGTTGATAAGGGAATTCAACAAGACTTTGACGGATAGTTCCTTCAGTTGGCACTATAATTTGGAGAAGGGGTCAGTCCATGATTGGGATGACCTAAAATTACAATTTATAAAGAAGTTTTTCTATGTGTAGAAATAGGTAACCATTGTAGAGCTCATGCGGTTTAAGCAGAAGCTGAATGAGGAGCTGTCAGATTACGTTAACAGGTTCAGGGCCCAAGCACAGAAGTGTGCAGAGTCAATTGAAGAAAAGAACTTGGTTAGCATATGTAACAATGGTGTTTTAGACGCCTTCAAGTCCCACCTCATTACCAAAGATTGTGATTCATTTGTGACCCTCTCATCTTTTGCACAAGACTTGGGAGGAATAATGACATTTCCCATCAGCCATGCGATGGTTACATGGAAGGGCAAGAGGACAGCAACTATGGCTTTGGCGGATTCTCAGTAAAAACCACAAGGGGGCAAGAGGGAGAAGAATGAGAAATTTGAGCGAAGCAGAGAAAAGCATGGGGACAAGTATACTAGAATGCCAGTTCCAGAGGCTATTACATGCAGCAAGAAGGCATTCAGGAGCCTGTATGAACAATGGGTTGAGCATGGAGTGGTGAAGCCTCCAAGACCCCGGTTGGTTGTAATGGAAGAGATGAAAAGAAGACCGGACTTCTGTGTATACCACCAATACGCAGGACATTCCACTATGGACTGTTACAGTCTACGGAGGATATACCATGAGAAGTTGACGGTCGGGGAGATTGAACTAGGAGAAGAAACGTGTAACACTATCACCCATGGTGCAATTCCGGAAGTCAAAAACCCAAATACTGGCTCTACCATCGAAAAACTCTGAACTACAGATGAATTAAAAATCCACCCAAGATGGTGGTCCACCAAAAATGGTGGTTTAAGTCCTCAGGAGTATCCCTTGCCAAGTAATTGGATGACCAAGGTTGGAGGCACAAGAATTGACGAATTAAAAAATATATATAAAAAAAAAATCCTCCCAAGATGGTGGTCCACTCTGAATGGTGGTCAAGTCCTCGTAGACTGTACTTGCCAAAAAATTGGACGACCCAAGTGACGAGGCACCCGATTTCAAGTCCTCGTAAACCGCACTTGCAAAGAAATTGGACGACCCGAGTGACGAGGCACCCGATTTCAAGTCCTCGTAGACTGCACTTGCCAAGAAATTGGACGACCCAAGTGACGAGTCACCCGAGTGTTACACTTTATCATTAAAAGTGAATGAGGCACATGACTATAAGTCCTCAGACCCAAAAAGTTATACTTTCAACTTTAAAAGTAATCGAGGCACCTGACTATAAGTCCTCGAACTAGACAAGTTATACTTTTAACTTCAAAAGTAATCGAGAATTTATTATTTGAAACGTTATGCTTTTCGTTAAAAGCAATTTTATTATCAATAATAAAAAAAACATGTTTTTTCTTGAAAAGATTCATGTTTGCTGTTTTATGAGACTTATTGTTGTCTTGGAGTCTTAATTCGAACAACTTAAGATTCAATGTTAAATATTGAGTTTTAAAGAATCGTTCGAATTAAAGGCAATCAATAAGGATAAAAGAAACTATAATTTAATAAATGATATATATGTACATGAATTTTCTGATACAGGAAATGGAAAAAACTATGAAAGCTCATGATCTAAAGGCCATGACATGTCGAACTAAAGAGAGGGGAATAGCTAGAGCCTTCAAGTCGACAATGGTGTGGTACTCTGAGCCTTCGTATTGGAGGCTATCGAGCCCTCAATGTCTTGGGTAGCTGACTCAATTTCCAAAAGCTTGGTCTTCAATTTATCTATGGCATCTTGAAACTCTTAAAGTTTACATAAAGTAAGTCATTCTCATGAAGACATGAAGTGACTTCCGAACGAAGTGCAACAACATGATGATTGAAAATAAAGAGATCCAACCTAGCATGGAAGGGAGACATGTCCAAGGAAAGTTAAGAGATACCTAGATATCCTTGAAGAGCTCCTCTAGGGCTTGCCCTCCTAGGGTTTGCTTCTCTAGAGGTTCACTCTCTTAGGACTTTCGTTTTCAAGGCTTGCAAAACATCAAGCTTCAAGAAGTGAAGACTTCAACACTTAAAAATAAAAAAAAAATTGAGCGATCATCTCACCAAAGGCGTGACTCACACGCAGGGGGCAAATGCTTATTGGTAGATGACATAGACATCCTCCAGAGTAGAGGTGCATTCCCCCCAAGCAGTGACGAATATGCATGTGGAGGAGCACCACGGTTCTGTTGAATACGAGTGTCCCTGCATAGCTGGATGCAACGAGAAATGTCAGTTTTTTCTTTTAATCAACATTCTCAAGTATCTCGTTGATCCAATGTTGCCATTCTTGAAGGTGGTTAGATGAATTAGACAAAATGTGAAGGAGGAGGCCATTAGGTTGGTTCCCCTAGGGGTTGGCCCGTAGGGTTTAGCCACCTAAGGAGCTCTCCCCTCTTAATTACATTTAACTTCTCCTTACTCGTCGAATCAACTGATTGGAATAAATGCTACTTCACCGGAATATCCGAGCCAAGGACCTTGTTAAGGTGAAATGGCTCGGAATAAATCCTTCCTCCTTGCGGTGTTACTTTTTCTTTGAAAATATCCGAGCCAAGAACCTTGTTAAGGTGAAATGGTTCGGAATGGATGCTTCCTCTTTGCGGTATTGTTTTTTCTTTGAAAATATCCGAGCCAAGATCCTTGTTAAGGTGAAATGGCCCGGAATAGATGCTTCTTCTTTGCGATATTGCTTTCGAGATTATCCAAGCCAAGATTATGTTAAGGTGAAATGGCCCGAAAAAGAAATACTATAATCACCTGAAAATAACAGAAATAGATCAAGCAATCATGAAGAATTGACAAGATGAAGCAATCATCGGATTCAAAGTACTGTTAATGAGTTCGAGCGTGAACAAATCTCTATTTCTCTTCCCAAATTATGATTCCATGGGTTATAAGGGAATATCAAATTGGGGTCGGTCATCACCAACGAATGGTAAGGTGCCTTAATTATGGTGTGCATGCTCCCTTACTCCTGATCATCTCTAAATTAAAAGATGACTTCCAAAAAAAAATATTAATGATTTAATTATAGTTCAAATTTATGTTAACAATGGAGTAACAAAAGCAAATAAATTAACCCACTCCTAAATCGGAGGTACAAAAGAAACATGCTTTATCATAAAATAGTATTACGTAATACTATACTCCTATTGATCTATTCAGGAGTGAGAGGAACATGGCTATCACCATCTTCTAATTGGGTCTTTGTTTTGCTGGTGACTATAGATAATATGGTGATTTTTAATTAATAGCTTAATTAATTCATTAAATAGGCATTGCAGGTATATATAGAAGCTCTTCTTGAATGATATATATATAGCCACAATAGATTCTGCAACCTTAGCCCACTAATTATTCTTAGCTAATTGCAATGTTTTTTTTTCCATCTTTCTAGAATTAAGGTGCATGTAATTTTATTATTTAGGCTTTTAAATAACCGGAGTACTATAACACCTTTGTGATGTGCACTAGAGAAATCTTGAATTGATATATAGGAAAATAACTTTTATATATCTTCCATTAATCTTCTAGATATGCGTTTATATTTTATATAGATAAAAAATTAATGAGCTGATAAGAATTAAAGAGAGTTTAGTTAGCAAAGAAATAAATTATGCGTAAGAAAAATACCCGGCTGACCACAAAAATTGGCGGAACACGTAGGAAATGAAATGGTGAATAGTGGCAAGCATGATAATTAATTCATGAGTATGATCAATGGTGGTCGCGCTGCACGTTAGAAAATTGCAGAGGTAAACTCTCTTCTACTGCTCCGATAAGGAAAAAAAAAAAGAAAAAGGTATTCTCAAATTGCAACCCGATTATTTTCCTAGATATATGACAAGTTACAGTATTTCCAATTGAAGAGGATTCAAAGTCCCAAATTCAGGGATTATGATGAGAGAAAATCAGGGACAATGAACATAAATTATGGTGAAACATGATGAAGATATTTCACTAATTACCGCTTAATAGACCACTTTTTATACCACGAATCTAATTAATTTTGCTTTTACATTGATAATCTGCAAAATATTTCAGGCTATATAGATTTATATTTTGTAGATATTGCATCCTTTCCTTTCTAAAATAAAATAAAATAAAAAAAGATTTTATGTTATTTGATTTTACTAACATATAATTGCCAAATTTAATTTGATTTAGTTTAAAAAGAAATGTATATATATATATATACATACAAAAATTAATCAGGGAAACAGAGGATTGTCCAAAGTTTGTAAAGATTTGATGCACATCCAAGAAATTTTGGGAAAGACTTGAAGCATGATTCAAAGACTTGAAGTAATTTGCACGATCGCCACTCCAAAGGTGTGACTCACGTGCAGGGGGGAAATGTAAGCCCAAGTACAAATTAGGGTTCACATACGACCTAAAGAAATAAATGACAAATGGAAGAGCCGGAAATAAAGAAGCAAAACCTAAGAGAATCTTTCACGTGTCCCGAGGCAGAAGACACGTGAAGGCGACTCATATTGGGAAGTGATTGAGGGATTGGATTGGTGGCTAGAAGGAAAGGACGATCTGGGCATTACTCTGATGATTAAAGGGTATTTTTGGAATTTTTCTGAAAGCATGTGCCTGGCACATGACTACTTTTCAGAAAACCCTATAAATACCCCTTTCATTCCATTGGGAAGGGGACCTCTCTTCAGACACATGATTTGGACTCTTGGAAGATCGAATGACCTGGGTATTCTCTCTCAACACTCAAGAAGACTCTTGAAATCCCAATAATCCTAACAAGGTTTCCGGATTCTAGGAGTGGGAAGACTCAAGAAGAAGGCTCTTGGAATCCCTGCTACCCTAACACGGTTCCCGGATTCTAGGAGTTCTGCCACGCGTCGTTGGAGTAATCGCTCACCTGTTCTTCTCCCCTCTTCAATCAATCAATCAATTCCATCTTTTTTGAATTTCTCTCCTCCTCGCCTAACACGAAACTCTAACCCTAAGAATGACGATTTCCTTGCCCAATATATATATATATATATATATATATATATATATATATATATATATATATATATATATATATATATAATAAGTACGTACACAAGAAGCGTATATATGCATGTAAAACAAATAAAAATCCAGATGATTCCAATTTCTGTTTGCTCATGTTAAGTGAATTACAATCCAACATATATATTCCTTCTCTTAATTTCTACGTACCAATGTTCCTCTTCATGCATGAAGCATAACTAATCACTCTGCAAAATGGAAAACATAGAAACAAGAACACCAACTATCCTCATCCAAAAAATTAGAAGTATATGTGAATATTATTAAACCCTATTAACACACAAGCATGATGCATTTGTACACACACTGACACACACACAAATGATTGTGTTCAAGTTGACCTCTAATTATCAATTATATATGCATGCATGAAAGTTGAGAATAGTACTGTTCAAGCTTTGCCAAATATATAGTAACGGAATGACTTGATGCATGTACAGACTTTAAACCATTTCCCTTTCTTTGATTATATATATTCGACCTTCAACCCAAAATAAGTGTCTTACTCGACTTTTGACTTTTATCTTTTAAAAATATTGAAAAGTACGTACTATCTTCGCAAAATATTTATATATCTTTATTTTCGAGTTTAATAAAAAAACATACATTTTTAATGTAGAGTGAGACTCATTATAAAAAGTGCAGCTTAGATCGAACTCGAAAAACATTGGGTGGTGGGTGGGGGTAATATCCCCCATTGTTGACGGGAGAAAAAAAGGTTAAAGAAACATATAAAGATTACAAGATGATCGATATATACCATAGAACGACGCTCAGATTCTTGGAGATTGGGCTGAGTAGGCTGTATGGGTAGGCGGCAGCCCGAGGAATAGGAGGAGGGAGGAGGGAGGAGGAGGAAGAAGATTTGCAAGATGAAGCACACCATTAGGCTGCTGTTGTTCTCCAGAGAGGAACTGAAACTGATCCAATAGTACTTCCTGTGACTGTCCCAGTAGCTTCAGCTCAGTCATAATTGCATGTTGGCTTTGTTGCTCCATTTCAGCTGCTTGTTGCCTGTGAATTTCATTACCCATCAACTAATTTGTCCCAAATAGTTAAAGTATAAGTGAAATTAAATTAAAATACATAGTTAAACTTAATTTGAACAAAAGCTAGCTTTAACATAATATTCTTTAACATTAGTGATTTTAATATTATAATTAGTTATTATACTAATAAAAAGTAAAGTAATAGTCCCTCTGTCCGAAAACGAGAGTTTGATATAAATTTTAATTAGGTTTTAATCTATCTAGGACACATTTAAATACAAAGAGCTTGTATTAACAAAGAAATTACATTTAGGACAAATTAATGCTACATGCAATGCCTAGAAAAATCATGCCCAAAGTACTGTTTGGACATGCATTGTGATATTTTTCCGGGCCAAGCATTGCAGTGTTGTACTACTGTATAACATCACAATTAATGCGTGTCTGGACAATCCGAACATGTATTTTCCAGGCAACATGGCTTTTCCATAACATATATATTAAGGTTAGTTCTTCATATATTTTCTTCAAGTATATATTATCCTCAAATTTCCACTCCACTCACCCAATCATACATCTCTTGATTTTCCTTCTGCAGCAGATTTTCCTAAGCCATGATCAATGATCGACCCAAACAAAATTTAATTAATTAATATCCACAAAAGTAAGAAGAGAGAGGCAGAAATGAGGTAAAAGAGGTTAAGTAAAAATTACCGTCCTCTGCAAATTGTTCATCTGCTGCTGAAATAATTGAAACTGCATGCACATCCCTTCATATTGATTAATGTTATGCAAAACAAACTCAGATCAATTCAATCCTAACCTAGTACATTTCGGTCGAACGTTTTTTTTTAAATAATAAAAAAAGTATAATAGTAGGTATATTACGTATATATCATGCAAAAGGTTATGTATTTGACCTGATAAATAAGTTGTCACAAGATTAAACCATTATTAATAATTGAGCTATATATATATATATATATATATATATACCAAAATATCAATGTTTCTATCATTTAATTTAAAAGTATACTAATCTTGAATTCCAACTATATATAATAACCATGCACTTCAACTCTATTTTCCTCCTAGCTCCTCACCATCTATCTAGTTCAAAATTTTATGATATATATGGTTAATAATTATGGTCCTTATAAAGTACTATAATAGGGAAAAAATGGGAACTTTAATAACAAGAAAAAACCACAACTATTTTTGATGATGTAAAGTTCGTACCATGTATGATCATACGTGCCTATAGTCTAAGTTGAATGAGTATGTATTATCATGTCAATACTACTATACTTTTAGTTAACGTTTGATATATATTTAAAAATAAAATAAAAATAAAAATATTTTTTAAAATTGTCGTTTTAAAAATTTATTTAATTTTGAAACCAAGTAAAAGGAGATGTTATACATACCTTTCTTGAGCGGATCTTGTTAATGGAGTCCTCGACCTGCTCTTCAAGCTTATCAAAATCCTCAGGTTGTACTGAGCTGAACTCATCTCCTTTGTATCGCTGGAGACTCAATTGGAGGTTAAGGGTTTCTTTCTTTATTCGGGTTATCTCATTGTGTATTTGTTCCTAAAAATATTCAGGCATATTAATGAGGATTTCCTTTTCTTTATTTTTATTTTTTTGTATTTAACATAGAACCTTAAATATTGAAATTGATCATATGTAAGCTCCATCTTACCCTGCTCAGGGATAGAGGTTCCGGTAGTCTTCAGGTACCTTTCTACTCTTTGCCCCATGTTGCAGTTGCAGTTTAAGATTATTAGTTGAGTCTATTTTGACTTTTTAAAGTTATTTCTAAAATGTTAAATTTTAAAATTGATGTGATTCAGATGTACTAAGATTTGGAATTGATAAATTGTGTATATAATTAGTAGACTGTTTTTAAATATTTTATAATTACTATAATTCTATCAAACAACCGAATTTATATCAATTTAAAATTTTAAAATTTTACAAATTAATTTCAAATGTGAATATTAGACTCTTGCCGTGGAACATGGGGATCGAGTATGTTACATAATATTAAAATTTAGAGAAATTTCTTGTTCTGTGAAATTAATGTTTCTCAAAATATCTGAGTATACAATGAAAAAGAATTATAGTAATATTATTGTAGTAATATAAATAATTAAAATTAACATAAATATATTCGATTAGTTCCTTTATTCGATGCAAATTAATAATGCCTTGTACGTGGAAATTAAATAGGATTAATTTCTTGCATCTTTTCTCAAAAAACTTGTTCAGGTGACGGATATTCCCAGCAATGGAGTCATGATTGCAACAAAAAATATCAAGTTTCAAAAGATAAAACTGTGTCCCAGAATCAATGCTAAACTTCCACTTGAATAAGATACACATGTCCCAGAATCAATGATAAAAAGTTTTAATTTTATTTTTGAGATTAATATATATATATATATATATATATATATATATATATATATATGAACATTACAAAATGAAATCGCCCCAATAATAGGGAACTACACTAAATATTTCATATGAAATTAAACCTTAGGGGAAAAAAACGGTTTAACCGGAAACTGTTATAAAATTATAACACATATATTTATGGATGTCTAGATTTTATTTAATTGTAATGATTTTTGGTATTATAAAACTCCCATGTTCATTAAGTTTTAAAACTTATGACTTTTGAGTTTTGAAACTTTCAAGTCCATATATCTATAAATAAGAGCATTATAAAAGAGAATGTGATATAGAAAATATGATGAGAATACTCTTTTTTCTCTAATCATTTGTTCTTAATTTTAGTAATCTTTTATAACACGTTATCAACACGAATTACTTCTCACCTTTGTCTTGAAGATAATCATATTTGATTTGAAGGATAAGGTATATTTATCTATTATATATATATATATATATATATATATATATATATATATATATATATATATATATATATATATATATATACACATAATTTTTTTAGCATAACATACCGCATGTTATTCCATTCATAACTTATTATTAGAATTTGTTGTTCTTGGTTCAAGCATGCTATTGTTCAAGCATGCTATTGACGATCGTACTCATATGTAAGCCATCGTATCACTCTCTGCACTTGAAAAACTTATATTAATATTCCTATACAGCTTCACAAAGTTAAAAAAAAATATTATCACACCACCCTCAAATTGTCTTGCTGTTATACGGTGAAATGTCTAACCTCAATTATTGTGCAGTGTTTTTCAATAAAAGGGTATTATAATTTTGCATGCAACATTTAGCTTATGAGCTGCATGGTTTTTCCTAGACAGTTTAACATATTCCTTCCGATCTGAATAAATCAAAAGAGATTCGATAAAATACACGATGATTACATTTTCTTAGATATTTTCAGATCTCAGCAGATAACAACTAGAAGATATAATCTTCAAAAGGGTACTTTCTAGTTTTCGAACTAAAACAATCTTTAAAAAAAATTGATATATTTCTAATGATCTTTTGATATATTTTTTTTGGCATGATATCATATTTGATATATTTCTAATGATCTTTTTGATATATTTTTGTATAAAGTTACAATGACAAATATACTTAGTAGTGTTAGTTTGTTATTTAGTTTTAGTGGATAAATTTAGTTTCGTGTTTTACTGCATTTTTATAAGTTGTTTCATTACAATTAAATATGAACATATATAATTATTTAATTTAATGGGAAATATGTTTAGTTATTTAATATTTAAATCTTATAAATTTGAATTTGTTCCTCTTGATTTATATAGAGCAAGAATTATTTGTCGTGTACTCTTAATGATGAAATTCATCTAAAGGCAAAGAACCTTGGAGATACAATTAAAGTTGACAATCATGCATCCCTGCAGGATCATGCATGCAAAATTAATAATTTTTATTCGCTATCATCTTCATGAAAAATTTAAAGATGAGTACATTACAGTAAAAGACTCACTTGTCTTATGAAATGTTTAAAGGAAAGATGTGAAAATCAAAAATTTGTAATTCTCCCAAAAGCTCATTATAATTGGTTGCACCTAAAGTTACAAGACTTTAAAAGTGTTGAGTGAGAACAATTCTACATTTAAAATTATGTGAAAAAAACAGTGATAAAGACATGTTAGAGAAAATATTTATTATATTTCATGCCTCGAATATGCTCCTGCAGCAGCAATATCGAGAGCGTAAGTTCATAAAATATTCATGAAGCGATAAAGGAAACTATGTTCCCAAAAGTGATATTATGTCTTCTAGTGGCTGTACAAAATAATGAGTTTTTGCTTTTAAAAAAATCCCAAGAATCTCGCCCGACCGATTCTATTACATTCCCTAAAGTGAATGGAACCTCATTTGATAATCATAGAGGAAATTATGGTTGTGGCTGTGATAGTGGACGTAAAAAGAACAATCAATATAGAAAAGGGAATGTACTTGTTGTACTCCTAAACATTTGATAGATTTATAACAAGACTCCATAAAAGAAAAGGAAATAAAATTGAAATAAACTTTATTGATCATAATGATCCTGAAGATCCCATGAATTATTTTGACTTTACAAATGGAGTGGATATAACTAATCTATGGTTTTCTTGATGATATGTTGATAGAAATGTTCATACCAATTAATTATTTTTATTTCATTATATTATGACATTATAATAAGTATTTTTATTATATGTTTTATTTATGTTTCAAGTAATAAAGTTAAATTTATGTTTTGCATATATAAATTTGTATGCGTCAGAAGCTCACCAAACTTAATTAAAGGCTCTAGAAGAGCGATTATTCATCAAACATAATTGAAGACTCTTGTGTTGGGTTTTCAGCACATCAAAGCAATGCACAGCGGAATAAAATTGAATAAAACAGAACAATATCCGAAACTCAAAACAGGATCCATGCGAAACAGACATTAATTAGGTGTTTAAGAGATTATCTGGATTATGAAAAAGCCTGCAAACGCTTTGAATCTCCAATGCAATCCTCTCAAAAGCAAGCGTCTCTATAGTATCCACATGCGAGCACGACGCGAATCGTTTGCGATTCTCGCAATAAAGGGAGAGCACATGCGGTAGCTAGCCACCAAAGGAACATGATTTTCGAAAACTTTTTCTCTAGTCTCTCTCTAAGAGTGGCTAGGGTTTTTAGGTTAATGATTAATTCCTAATATGGCTTCTACATATCATATATATAGCAGTTAAAAAGGAATTAATCAAAAAACCTAATTTAATTAAAATAAAATCTGAAATTTATATATATATATATATATCTTAAATAAGTCTTACTTAATTAATATACCCATATATATAAATTATCCTATTAATTTAAATTCGTAATTTAAATAATATCAATCATATTAACATATTTAAATCTTTACAATTTAAATTAATTCCCTTTTAATTACGTTTTATGTGTGTGACCCTATAGGTTATTATTACGTTGGCAATAATTTTAAAATCATATTATAAAATTATAAATAATGAGCGGCATCTAGTAATGCATCACTGCTACCCAAGTAATAATAAGATCGATGATTCGATGCAACCTTTTTGTGACCAATGTTTCAATGTAATTTAATCCTTTTAACCTTGAAATCCTAGATTAAACTCGAGTCATGGAATGTGTCATACTCTTCTTCATTTAATCTGTGTTTTCTTGATCAATGAGTAGAATATATGAAACAAATCACTATTTGAGCATGACCATACATTTCATAGTCCTACTCAATCAAGAGGCCTATGGATATCACCCCTAATATATAGGAGGGTTAAATTCCATCTAGATCACTCATATTCCTCACACGATTCATGACCCAATAATCATCTTTATAGTCCACCCTATTAAAGGTGACATTTGATGATATCAAAGTACATAAATTCCCGTGTAGTAATATAGTTATTTCAGGTCGGAGGACCATTACATCATTGTCACTATGAGAATCGCTAATGACACTTTGCAGATTTGTTCCACGTGAGAATTCTCATAGTGGGTCCGTCCAAAGACATCGTTCTCAACATGTACCTATGCATTGACTTAATATCTTATATATTTATGACCAATGAGATTTGGTCATCAATCGATCCACATATTTAGTCTCAATGTATCATTGTTGTCCCATCAACAATGATACTCGATTAAGGACATTTAAAAGCAATGATACTAATTGTAATTATATAATCTCATGTTCAAGTCACATACTTGAAACTATATAATTTGTATCACTATTCTAAGGAATTTTATTATGTTAACATTTATATAACGCAGTAAATAAAATCATAATAAAATCATTCATTTATTCAATCAAATATAATATCAAAATGTTAAGCAATTATATCAAATAATTGGTCTCTAGGGCATAAACTCTAACATCTTGAAGAGTGATTATTCATCAAACTTAATTAAAGTCTCTGGAAAAGCGATTATAATGTTATCAAAGGGCACAAAACTTTGTATTGATGATTCTTTATATTCTTCTGAAGCAAGCAAAAATTTGCTTTACTTTTAGGATATACGTTATAATGGTTATCATATTGAAACCAATATTGAAGACAGTAAAGAATTTATTTATATTACTTCAATAGTATCAGCCGTAAGCTCATATTAGAAAATGTAATAACCCGATATTTTCTATATAAATAAATCGAGAAATTTTATGTATAATTTTTTAAAATAAATATGGGAAATATGTGTCAAGATAATGTGTGTGTGTGTGTGTGTATATATATATATATATATATATATATATATATATATATATATATATATATATATATATATATATGTGTGTGTGTGTGTGTGTGTGTGTGTGTGTGTGTGTGTGTGTGATAAATAAAGTATATTTATTACATTAATAATTACAAATAATTTTATTTTAGAATTATTGATTATTATAAATTATATCTTTATATTGATTAATTTTATTGTAGAAATGTTTTATTATTTATTTTTCAAAGAAAATATGATATTATATTATTTAAATAATATATGGAATGATTATTGTAATTATTATAATTATTATTTATTTATATGAATTTTAGCTTAGATTATTAAGTTAAGTATTTTAACTTAATTAATAAAGTTGTTTATGCAGGGTAAATCAGATATGGAATCCATACCCTAATTCTGGTTTTGGAACAAGGAATGATAATAATAATAATAATAATATAATATTAATTATATTTTGATTTTTTAGTGCTATAAATATGTACTGTATGTATGTGGACCGATAATGGTTGGTCAATTATGGTGTATTATGACAAACCCGAGTGTCACTATGTGAAACGCTAATTTAAAATACAAATTAGAGTTCAAGATTGTTTGAAATCGTGATAATGTGATTAATGTCGGATATTATAAATATAAACGCTAATTAGGTAAACCTTAATTATTGACTCGAAACCCTAATTATGAAATTAAAACCCTAACCGATATTTAAGAACCCTGACTATCAAATTGGGAAACTCTAATTGCTAATTTAGGATGTTTAATGCTAATTAGCGGACTTTAAACCCTAATGATCATGCATAATGTAATTAGAAATCCTAATTACAAATTATTAACCCTAATTATTAAATTATTAATCCTAATTATTAAATTGTTAACCCAAATTATCAAATTGGTGCCCTAATTGATAAATTAGTGATCTTAATTATAATTAGTGAATACCTAAACCTAATTTTTAAAAACTAAAATTTCCATTTTTTTCCTTTTAAGAAATCCTTAAATGCTAATACATAAAACCTTAAGGTTAAACCCTAAGGGTCAAACCCTAAGGGTTTGTTAAGTTACTATCATGCAATTAAAATGTCAAGGCTATTGACTATTATGCCCTTATTGCATTATTGAGGTTTACTTGTAGAACTTGGTCCAGTAGGAGTGGTTGGCCAACCCTAGGGTAGCCATGTGACTAGAATTAAAACATCTCAGCCATTTAGCTAGCCAAATTCATTGTATACAAGTAGTATATATGGATCAAAGAGAGAGAAAAATTCATTTGTTAACTCATTTGACACAAGTACTCAACCTAGACTCTCTCTCTCTCTTAAACCAACGAAATCATAAGATAAATCAGTCCCAAATCAAAGCCCCACTAACATCTATATCAAATCAGAAGTTTAGAATCAAAAGTTTGTTCATAAAGGTATAAAACCTAACTCAAGAATCTGATCTTGATCGATATGTTAAATGTTGTATTTTAGTGTTAAAACATGTTATATATAGTATATATTGATGATCTGGGTTGATAGATGTTAGATCCATAACATCTATAGGCTCAGATTTGAAGTTTTTCATTATCGAAAAATCTTTAAAAAGTTGTCGACGACAATGAATGTCAGACCCCATAGGTTTCATTCTGTGTAATGATTTGGTGTTTTGAAAGTTTGTACTTGTAGTATGTAATGTTATCTTCAATCTGAACTTGAAATCATGCATATGACAGATCCAGATTGCAAGATATGGGTTGTCAAAACCCGTTGACTGACCATGACTGAACAAGTTCTGGGTAACCCAGAACTTGCCCAGATTGGTCTGACAAGAAGTTTGAAGGCTTGAATCTGACAGTGTGTTGATTGTTTGTGTTTGTCTTTAGATCTAAGTTGTAATATGTTGTTTATACTACATGGTTATGCCTTAAAATCGCCTATATATCAAACAGGTGAATCATAGTTGATGGTCAAACCAAGTCGGACGAAATGAAAAGTTTTTTCAGGTAACCCGTAAAGCGCGGCAACATGTCGTCGTCGACATGGTTTAATCGACATGGATCTGCTTGATCTGTTGTTGTTATTGTGATGTTTTGTGATAGATCTACTCTCTTACATGTTGGCTACACACTGCATCCATTACATCACATAAAGATTACACTTATTGCAAATTGTGGAAGCCCAAAGTGGACAGATCAAACTGTTCTTCATTTCTGGGTAACCTAGAAAATGAAGAACAGGTCTGACAGTCCCTTTGAATGCTTAGATCTCGTTGGTTTCATGCTTGTTTGCCATGTTTGTTGTTGGGTCTTGTAGTGCTGCATTTGTACTACACAATCTAACCAAAATCATACACAGAAACACATTACACAGTTCATGATTAATGGTCAAAGTAGCTATCTCGAAGCTGGCTATGAATGTTCTTGAGGGCTCAAGAACACAATAGACTACACTTTCTGTCGCTAAAGGCCTATAGCGACAGTTTTATTAATTTTAATTAATTAAATTTTCAAATATTATTTAAAAATAGAAATAAATTATTAAAAATTCCAAAATTATTTGAAGTTATAAAATTAACTTTTAATAATTTAGAATATTTTCCATAAATAGTAGTATTTATTTAAATATTATTGATATTTAATTTATTTAATAAATTAATTAAAAATGATTTTATTATATTAAAAATCATTTTAAATGATAATAAGGTATTTAAAGATATTTGAAGTTATAAAATATAACTTTTAATATTTTAAAGCAAATTTCATTAATTATTTAATATTAATGATAATAAAGTTATTTAATAATTATATTAAATAACTTAATTTAAAAATGATTTTAATATTATAAAAATCATTTTAAATGAAAATAAAGTGTTTAAAAATATTTTAAGTTATAAAATATAACTTTTAATATTTAAAGGATAATTTTATTAATAATTTAATATTAGTGATATTGATTTAATATTAATGATATTAAATTTATTTAAATAATTATATTAAATAAATAGTTTAAAAATGATTTTATTAATTTAAAATCATTTAAAAGGGATATAAATGAATTAAAAATATTTTAAGTAATAATTAATGACTTTTAATATTTAGATAAATAATACATTAATATTTTAATATTAATGGTAATTATTTAAAAATGATTTTAATTATTTTAAAAATCATTTAAAGGTAAAATAAATACTTTAAAATAATTTAAGTTATTTTAAATAACTTAATATTTTTTGCAATGGTTTCATTAATAATTTAATATTAATTAAATATTAATAATAATAGAATTATTTAATATTTAAATTATTTAATAATGATTTCGGTGTTTGAAAATTCATGATAAATTATAATAAATGTTTAAAAATTATTATAAGTCATGAAAAATAATATGACTAATATATAAGTTATCTAAATGGATATTGAACTATTTTTTAGAGTCTTAGACTCGATAATTACCCGATAAAGTTGTTGGTACACCGACATATTTCAGAAATTGATCTGGACTTAGATAGGTTGACTTGATAAATGTTTATTTGTGATTCAATGGTTGTTAAACATGTGTGACAATGTGATTAGGTTATGTGTTGACTGCAAATAGCAGTACTAAGTGTTATAGTATGTTATTCTAATCGAACGAATGATCTATTTAATGAAAGGGATTGACATAAAAGATAAAATTAAGTTGTGTAAGCAGCATACAAGGCAAGTATCTAATCCTTTGCATTTACTTTATGCAACGGACATGCGTAAGATAATATCTGAACTATTCATTTCAATTGTTCAAATATTTCAACCTTTGTATATACTTATGCAATGACTCTGTATAAGTAAGTTATTAAATTATAATTGTTGTACAAGTTCCTTTATTCTGTTATTGTAGATCAAGATATATATTTTGTTCGTTAATTTCTAAACATGGTTATACAAGTGTCCTCACTTGGATAATCAATATATCTTATCACATGTTGATACATACTTATCGGTGTCCAATATGTATACGTTGAATCAAAAGTCGTCTAAGCTATTTGATCCGGCTAGACACAAATTTAAAATTGTTGTTGAACAAGATAAAACTTTATTATTATCCAACCGAATTGTTTTGGTTTGGATTCAAGACTGTTATGAACATCCCAAATATGGGAACTTTTTATGCACCAAGGCAGACAAAGGATGAACGATAATATCGTTCTTGGAATGTAGTATTGATCAATATAGGGCATAACGGGTTGATCACCCCCGTGCCCGTAAGTTATGACGGTTTACAAATGAAGTTTTGTTTAACCTTTTCGAAAATAGAAAACAATGTTCATAGTCTGTCAACTGATCCTCATTTATAGTCAGTACGTAGTTTCAAAAATTTGAAATCAAAATAATATGTTATTTATTATTGGTTCAGCTTACTTCACAACTGTTGATTCGTTGTAGAAGTATCGTTCAAAGAAAACATTTTATTCTTTCAGCTAACTATTATTGATTGTTATTACTTTCTGGGCACTCAAATGCTCATCCTTGTTTAATTTAAATGTTTTCAGCTAAGTGTGAGCAACCTGAAGGCTCTACCAAGAACAAAGAAAAAGGAAAGGTCGCTGAATGAATGTTTAAGCTATACTATGTAATAGTTTGACTTTATGATAAGAATGATATATATTAATTATCATGTAATGTAACGAATGTTTAAAGGTTTTGTACTTGGAATTGAAAACTCTGATAATATGTAAATTAAATTTGATAATCTATATTATTGTTATTATTATTAGTATTATTCCGCTCATAGAAATGGTATCGTGAAGCCCTGAGTTCGAGTTTCAAGTACCTAAATTTGGGGGCGTCACAGAAAAACTGTATATACATTTTCTCTTCTAGGTTATATTATACTAAAATGAGAATAGTTGAAACAAATGTTGTAATACACCATAAGTATGCAATACACCAGAAGTGTTCGAATCCAAATATTTTTATGATTTGGCATGATCATTTAGGATCAATAATGATGCATTAAATTATTGAAAACTCCCATGAACATCCCTTAAAGAACCAGAAGATTCATTTACCTGTTGATTATATCAAAGTAAATTAATTACTAAACCATCACATTTAATTTTTGTTATTTAGTGTTCATCTTTCTAAGAAAAAATTCAGGGTGATCTATGTGGACCAATACAACCACATTGTGGTGTATTCAAGTATTTTATGTTTTTATTTGATGCATTAACCAGATTGTTATATTTATGTTAAACATCTTGTTGCATATACACATACTCAAAATGGTATAGCTGAATCACTTATCAAGAGACTTCAATATATTGCTTGACCTTTGATTATGAAATCAAAATTACCTGTTTATGCTTGGGGTCATGCTATTTTACATGTTGCATCATAACCTCAATAAGTGATATTTTTAAGGTATATTTTGATGATTGTTATTTTAATGAACCAGTCTTCCCACCATTAGGGCGAGAAAAGTCATTACCTGAAGCATGACGTGAGATCATTGCCTGTAGCACGACGGGAGATTAATTGGAATGTTTCAACGTTATTTAATCTTGATCCTTATACAAATCAATATGAACTAGAAGTTCAAAGGATTATTCATTTGCAATGAATTGTAAATCAATTACCAAAATTATTCACTAATAATAAGAAAATAGTGATATCTCATATTCTAGCTGCTAATACTCTAGCAGAGATTGAAGTCCCTGTAGGACAATCAGTTAATACAGCAGCAAATTGAATCAAAGTCACACTTGAAACATGGAAGAATGATTTGTGTTAAAGATAAAATTCCCCAGAAGAAGAAAGTACAAGAAAAACAAGTTGCAGCCTATAAAGAGGCTATACCCATGAAACAGGCTACAAATTTATCTATCTATCCAAAACTTATGAACAAAAATCTCCTATAAATAAAACTCTTGAAGAGTTATCCCCTAAAGAAGATGAGTTATCCCTTGAAGAGGATCAGGTACCTGAAAATAATGAGATCTCGATACATTATGTATATACAGGAGACGGATATATTGGATAGAAATAAAATTATTGTCAAAATATATTTTTGAATATTACCAGAAGTGTAAGACCCCAACTTTTATGAATAAAGAATAATTTTTCTCGAAATATATTTTTGAATATTATGGTGTGGATTTGATATAATGTTATAGTTGTGGTTAATATTTACAAATTTTGCAAAGTAAGAAAGTGGTTATATAATATTTGATTGATCGGGGAATATTCGTTTTAACGGGGAATATTGGTACAACGGCACAATCATTGGTGGACCCCACAACAGAAGTATTGTCGTAGTTAGAAAATGACAGAATTATCTTTTTATAAAAATAACGGCGAAAGTTTTATCGTTAAACTATTGAACTACCCGGTGGTAAAAGTATAGTAATCTGGCGTGGTCAGATAAGTACATTACGATATTGATTATTGATGCTTACGTGAGAAGTCACTCAGTTATAATCAATTATTGCTACAGTAATTACTGCATAATATCTCTCATATTATTGATTTAATTATTGTCACAGTATCAATATTCTATATTATTAAATCAATAATTGAGATGACAAAGTTATTCATATTACTATTTGGAATATTGACGATGTCTAGAAAGTTCTGTCGAGGAGAGGTTTGGTCATCTAATTGCGCGCCAATAGAGAGAAATCCTTATCGAAAAGCCCCCTCTTTCCTGGGAATGATTTGGTTGTTAAATATTGTGAGTTATAATATTAATGATGAATAAGTTCATGTTGATTAAAGATGAATTTGATAGTTCCGTTATGTTGGAATTATTAGTGATAGTGAAAATTGACATTTATTTCGCTAATAATTGATTTTTAGATGTTATATTGACCAATCGGGTAATTAATCGAATAAATGAACAATTAATTGCTATTAATTCACATGCTTATAACTATTTGTTCACATGTGTGTACTATTGATTCACATGCATGTACTATTAGGGGAGGTGGTGCAAGATTGATAATACTTGCATGACTAAATTAAAAATTGAGGTATAGATGAAGGTACTATACTGTAACTATTTTTTTCACATTTATAGAACTATTGATTCACATGAATGTACTATTGATTCACATGATGTACTAATAGGGGAGGTGGTGCAAGTTTGATAATACTTGCAGGACTAAATTAAAAATGAAGAAAAAGATGAAGGTATTATACAGTAATATTTAGAGCCCCAAAACGTGCCATTATCAAAACTATATTTTTTTTTAAATAGAAACTCATTCTTCTTCCATTCTCACCAATTCACTAAGACTCACAAGAGCAATTATAGAGAGAAAAGCTATAGAGAGAAAGAAGAAAAGAAGTCTGCTACCTCACTATTCCAATATTTAGTCTTCTTCTCAGGTAAGGGATATTATATTTTTCAGTATTCGTAGAAATAATATTTTCTTCCATACTCTATAGTATGTGAGTAATATTATTTTGTTTCATATTCCTAATTCTACACTCATTTTGTTAAAGTATTGTTTCTATTCTCCGTAAAATTAGTAGAATATCATTGATATTTGTGCTTCATCCAGTATCTTTTCATGAAAATATTAATATGAGCTTTCTTGATAATTAATAATCTTTTCATACCGGAATACTATTCATGAGTTACTATTTACGGGTTACTATTCACCCAGTTATTATTCAGTCAAATATTATTCACTCAAGTTTTTGGGACACTTTTCATGTCGGAGTCCTATTCACGAGTTACTATTCACGGGTCACTATTCATCCAGTTACTATTCACTCAAATATTATTCACTCAGGTATTTGGGGCACTTTTTATGTCTGGGTACTATTCCCAAAAGTACTATTCACAAGGTACTATTCACTTCGGGTACTATTCACCCAAAAAATATATTTCTTTTTACATTCAAATTATTTTGATACATGAATATTATTCTTGAATTTTACTCCACAAAGCAGTATCATGTTGACAATTTAGATATTTTTAAACTCTGGATAAATTTAAAGTCTTTAAAATTTATCCTTGATTTCGTTTGATTAATGTTTATATTGTGATGAAAGTCATATTTGGCTTACGTGCATAGATGGACTCTTGTTTGGTATGATTATGACCATGGATCATTCGGTATAATCGTGACCCGTAATGTTATAAATGATGTGGTAAAAGTCCTTATTGGCCTGTAGTGCATTGATGGACAGTTGTTGTTATGATTATGACTAGGGATTATTAGGTATAATCATGACCATTGATGATTACATGAATATCCTTGACCCGTAGTACAGGGATGATTTGATGATGTGGTTTATTTATTAAGCTGAGTCTCAGCAATAAAATTGATGAAAAAATTTTTAAATCATAGAAGATAGTAGATATCATGCTCTACTTGACTCTTCTAATGGATTGCTTGTTCCGCTGCAGTTAAACTTGATGTTTATTATATTTTATCAGTTTAACACTGTTGAAGACTAATGATAATTTATTCTGCATTATCTTAGTCATAATATTTCTCACTGCTCTAGTTGAGCTCACCCTTTTGCTTTCATTGTTCTCTTCAGAAATGAGAGCGAAATGGACTAGTCGGAAAGCGGGTGATGGTCCGAGATGATGTTATAGTAGTCCTCACTATTCTATAAAATAGTGTGACAATAAATGTAATGAGGACTCTATTTGAGTTTGGATATTGTCTAGAAGACAATATTCGTGTAAAAACTCTCAGCTCGTGTTGTATATTTAAGATTGTATTTGTATTCAGTACCATGTATTTGGCGACCCAAGATGGATGATGTATACCTATTTTGGGGGCGTCACAAGAAGTAATGATTATAAATATAAACCACAAATCATTGATGAATGTAGAAATATTTGGCCAATATAGAAAGAGGCGATTCAAGCAGAATTAAATTCACCAAGTAAATGTGAAGTTTTTGGACATGTAGTCCGAACACCTAAAGGTGTAGTGCATGTTGGATACAAATGGGTATTTGTACATAAACAAAATGAGAAAAATAAATTATAAGGTACAAAGTGCGACTTATAGCACAAGGTTTCTCGCAGAGACCTGGTATTAATTATGAAGAAACATATGCTCCTGTAATGGACGAAATTACATTCAGATTTTTAATTAGCTTGGTAGCAAGAAAAATTAATGGATGTTGTTACATCATATCTGTATAGATCATTATATAATTATATCTACATGAAAATCCATGAAGGATATAAAATGCCTGAAGCATAAATTCTAAATATGAATTCTATCAAGCTACAAAGATTCTTATATGAGTTAAAGCAATTCAGATGCATATTGTGGTGTAATCACCTGAGTGGATATCTTTTGAAAGAAGGATTTGAGAATAATCCAATTTGTGTATGCATCTTTATCAAAAGATCATAATATGGATTTGCTATTATTACTGTATTTATTGATGAAAGATCTTGCTCCAGAAGAGTCGACGAAAATAACAAATTTGAGATGAAAGATATTGGTAAGACAAATTTTTGACTTGGCCTACAAATTGAACTATGGAATTCTTGTTCACCAATCAACATACACAGAAAAAGTCCTGAAGTAAATTTACATAGATAATGTTAATCCTTTAAGTACTTCAATGATGGATTGGTTACTTGATATCAAGAAAGATCCGTTTTAACAACAAAAAAATAATGAATAAACTTTTGTTCTTGAAGTACCATATCTTCGTGAAATTGGTGTTTTGGTCCTGAAGTACTATATCTTAATGTAAATATTGGTACTTTGATGTATCTTGAAAATTTGACAAGACTTGATATAACATTTGCAGTTAATATACTAGCAATGTATAGTTATGCACCAACTCGAAGACATTGTAATGAAATTAAACATATTTTATGTTATCTTCGTGAGACTATTTATTTGGGATTATTTTATCCAAAGGGTTATAGAACCAAGCATATTGCACCAAAATTATTTTATACACATGAGCCCAAGAAGAATGGCGATATTGTTATCAAGCATATATGATCATGTGATAATTTGGTTGATATATTCATTAAGTCATTACCAACTATGATTTTGAAGAAGATGGTGCACAATATTGGCATACTTTGACTTAATGATATTTTTTGTGACGTCCCCAAAATAGGTATACATCACCTATTCTGAGTCGCCAAATACATGGTACAGAATACAAATACAATCTTAAATATACAACAAGAACTGTGAGTTTTAATACAAATATTATCTTCTAGACAATATCCACTCTCAGAATAAGTCCTCATTACATTTATTATTACACTATTTTATAGAATAGTGAGGACTACTAAGACACCATCTCGGACCGTCACTCCGTTCCCCGACTAGTCCCGGCTACGTTCTCATTTTAAGAGAGAACGGTGAAAGAAAGGTGAGCTCAACTAGCCTTCAAGAAGAAATATTATGACTAAGATAATGCAAAATAAATTATCATTAGTCTTCAATAATGTTAAACTGATAAAATATAATAGACATCAAGTTTAACTGCAACGAAATAAGCAATCCATTAAAAGAGTCAAGTAGAGATCTACTATCTTTTATGATTTGAAAGGTTTTTTATCACTTTTATCGCTGGGACTCGGCTTAATAAATAATCCACATCATCCCTGCACTACGGCCAAGGATATTCATTAGTATCACAACCACAAATTATCCATGCACTACGGGCCAAGGATATTCGTGTATTCATCAATGGTCATGATCATGCCAACAAGCATCCATCAATGCAATTAGGGGCCAATGAGGACTTTTACCACATCATTTGTAATATTACGGTCATGATTACACCGAATAATCCCTGGTCATAATCATACCAAGTCCATCTATGCACTACAGGCCACAAATGACTTTAAAAAAAATATAAACATGAGGATGATGACAATGATATAAGAATTCAATAAAACAAGATCAAGAATTAATTTATTCAGGAACTAATAACGTCCAAATTGTCAACATGATACTTCTTTGTAGAGAAAAATTCAAGAATGCTCAGAAGAATATTTCCATGAAAAGATACTGGATGAAGCGCAATTATCAAGGATATTCTACTAATTTCATGAAGTATAGAAGTCAAAACTTTAACCAACTAAATATAATAAAGAATGGAATAACAAAAGAAATCATCAGGCCTGCGATAGACCGCACAGGCAGGTTATTCCAACAGAATAATAAATAACGGAACCAGTCCGTAAAATGCATGCATGACGGATATTCCAACATAATAATAAAGATGGAACCGGATCCGGCGTAAAAATGCATGAACGAGGATATTCAAATGAATAATAAAGAATGGAATAAAGAAGAATTTCACCAAGTATAGGGTAGCCCGCATATACAAAAGTTATTCAACAGAATAATAAATAATGGAATAATGAAGAAGAATTTCACCAAGTATAGGGTAGTTCACGTATAAAAGTTATTCCAAATGTAATAATAAAGAATGGAATAATGAAGTTCTCTTCATGAATACAAAAGAAATAATACCCCCTACCTTATAAAGAAGAGTACTCCGACGGGTAGGGCTAGGATATACTTGAAGAAACTTGCACTACGCTTAAAGCTTTCTTAAACTCTAAAGAAATATGCTCAAGATTATAGAAGAAGAATTCTTTCTACAGTTTCTCTCTCTAGAGTTTCAGTGAATTCATAAGAAATAATGAAGGAATGAGCTTCTATTTATAGAAGAATGGATTGAATAGTAACTAATTCCTGAACGGTCCAGATTGATTTGCTTTTTAAACGGACGGTCCAGATTGGTTTACAATAAAATATAATATATTTTATTTATAATCTAATAAAACGAAAAACTTTATAAAAGTATTTTGTTTTATATAAAAAGATTTTACTATACAAACACTATGCAGGCACTATACAAACACTATGCATAATAAAATATAATATATTCTAATTATTGTCTAATAAAACGAATAACTTTATAAAAATATTTTGTTTTATATAAAAAGCTTTTCTGTTTTATTATATTAATAATACTAATAAAACAAAACTTCATCATCATTATTATAATTCACACTATTAATCGACCAGGTCATTCCCAAGAAAGAGGGGGCTTTCCAATAAGGAATTGGCGCGCAATTAGGTGACCAAACCTCTCCTTGGCAGAACTTCTAGACATCGTTAATATTGTAAATAATAATATTAATAACTTTGTTATCTCAATTATTGAATTAATAATATATAAAATATTGACAATAATTGAATCAAATAACGTGAGATACTATGCAATAATTACTGAATTAATAATTGAACAAAACTGAGTGACTTCTCACGTAAGCATCAATAATCAATACCGTGTGCTACTATGCAACCATGCGCATTACTGTACTTTTACTATCTAGTAGTTCAACAGTATTAACGATAAAACTCCCGTCGTTATTTTTAATAAAATATTTTGTCGTTTTCTCAATCTGACAATAATTTCGTTGTAGGGTCCACCAATGATTACGCCGTCGTACGAATATTCTCCGACCAATCGAATATTATATAACAACTTGCGTACTTTGCAAAATTTATAAATATTACCCATAACTGTAACATAATATCAAATTCATTTCATAATATTCAAAAATGATAATTATAGAAAAATCATCTTTATTCATAAAAGTTGGGGTCTTCAATCTCCCTTCTTATGAAATTTAAGCCCTCGAAATTAGAATGCGATACCTAGTATGTCGAAGAGGTAAGGATACCTTGATTTTATTTCAGATTCTAACTCCCAGGTCATTTCCTCAACATCGTGGTTCCTCCATAAAACTTTGACTTGAGGTATAACCTTGGAGCGTAGAATATATTCATTCTTATCCAAGATTTGAACAGGAACCTCTTCATACGTTAAATCTTCCGCTATTTCGTCCGGTTCTAACTCAATAATGTGGTTCGGGTCTTTCACATATTTACGTAACATGGATACGTGAAAAATGTTATGAACACGAGACATACTTGGCGGTAAAGCGAGTCTATATGCTACAGTCCCTACTCGATCGAGGATTAAAAATGGGCCAATGAATCGAGGATTTAGCTTACATCTCTTTCCAAATATTGTAACTCCTTTCCATGGAGCAACACGTAACAACACATGATCTCCAATATCGAATTCCACGTCCTTTCGATGAAGATCAACATAACTCTTTTGTCGGTCTTGTGAGGTTTTTATATGTTGTCGGATCGTTTGAATCTTTTTCGTAGTCATACGTACCAACTCTGGTCCTAACAACGTTGCTTCACCCACCTCATCCCAGCATACTGGAGAACGACACTTTCTTCCATACAATGCTTTGAATGGAGCCATGCCAATACTTGCTTGATAACTGTTGTTGTAGGAAAACTCCACCAATGGTAAGAACTTGTCCCAACTTCCCTTGAAGTCAAGGACACAGAGTCTTAATAAATCTTCAAGAGTTTGAATAGTCCTCTCTGATTTTCCGTCCGTCTGAGGATGATATGCCGAACTAAATCATAAATTTGTGCCCATAGCTTTTTGTAAATTAATCCAAAATCGTGAAGTGAATCTTGGGTCTCGATCAGAAACTATGGATACTGGCATACCATGCAGTCTTACAATCTCATTTATGTACATACGAGCAAGACGTTTAAGTGTATAAGTTTCTTGTATTGGTAAGAAATGAGCAGACTTGGTCAATCTATCAACAATGACCCAAATTGCATCTATGCCTTGAGAAACCTTGGGAAGACCAGTAACGAAATCCATGGTAATGTGCTCCCACTTCCATTCTGGAATTTCAAGTGGTTGCAATGGACCTTTTGGTACTTGATGTTCTGTCTTGACTCGTTGACAAGTTAGACACCTTAAGATAAACATCGCTATCTCTCTCTTCATATTGCCCCACCAAAATGTATGTCAAAGAGCATGATACATTTTGGTACTCCCAGGATGGATTGCAAACGGTGTGTTGTGCGCCTACATCATGATTTTATACTTTAACTCAGGGTCGTTAGGAACACAATGTCTGGAGCTGACTCAAAGTATTCCTTATTCATCGATTCTTGCTTTCGGCATAGCACCTTCTTGTACTTTCTTCCTCATCGCATACGATCGGCTCCTGTGTCTCGTAGCTTGAGCAGCTTTAACTTTACCGATTAAAGTCGGTTCTACTCATATATTTGCCATCATCACGTGGGTCCCTAGAGTCTTTATCTCTATCTCCATCCTTTGCAAATCATACAAAATGGGCCTTTGCGTTGACAATATCGCACTTGTACCTGCATATGATCTTCTACTCAATGCGTCAGCTACCACGTTTGCTTTTCCAGGATAGTATTGGATGGTATGATCATAATCTTTCAACAGTTCAAGCCAACGTCGCTGTCGCATGTTGAGTTCCTTTTGAGTGAAAAAATATTTGAGGCTTTTATGATCCGTAAAGATCTCCACTTTCTCCCCATACAAGTAATGCCTCCAAATCTTTAGTGCAAAAAAAGCATGCACGCTAACTCTAGATCATGAGTAGGATAATTCCTCTCATATTATTTGAGTTATCGAGAGGCATAGGCTATGACTTTACCATGTTGCATGAGAACACATCCTAACCCTTTGCGAGAAGCATCATCAGTAGATGATAAATCCTCAAGAGCAGGATGGTATTGTCGAGCAGTCTTTGAAATGAGTCTCCTCTTGAGTTCTTGAAAACTCTTCTCGCATTCCTCACTCCAACCGAATTTTGTATCTTTCTGAGTCAGCTGAGTTAAGGGAGTAGCGATTCGAGAAAACCCTTCTACGAATCTTCGATAATAACCAGCTAAGCCGAGAAAGCTACGTTTTGATCCATCGATTTAGAGTTGTTCCCGACTTTGAATGGATTCAATCTTTGTCGGATCAACGAGATATTCCATGACTTGATACCACGTGCCCAAGGAATGCTACTTCCTCAAGCCAGAACTCGCATTTCTTCAACTTGGCATTAAGCTTATATTCACGAAGCTTTTGGAGTATCATTTAAGTGTTGCTCATGATCTTGGCTTTTGAAATAAATAAGGATGTCATCAATAAAGACGACCACAAAGTGATCCAAATATTCCTTGAATACTCGGTTCATCATATCCATGAAGGCAGCAGGAGCATTAGTCAATCCAAAAGACATGACTAGGAATTCATAATGCCCGTACCGAGTTCTGAAAGCCGTCTTTGGAATGTCATCAATTTTAATCTTCAATTGGTGATATCTGGAACGAAGATCAATCTTTGAAAAAAAATTGGCGCCTTGCAACTGGTCAAACAGGTCATCAATGCGAGGCAATGAATATCTATTTTTGATAGTGACATAGTTTAACTCCCGATAATCAATACAAAGTTGCATACTCCCATCTTTCTTCTTCACGAATAGAACAGGAGCACCCCAAGGAGAAGTACTAGAACGAATAAAGTCAATGTCTAACAATTCCTACAGTTGGGTCTTTAACTCCTGAAGTTCAATAGGAGCCATTCAATATGGGGTTTGGAAATGGGTTTTGTACCGGGTTCAAGGTCAATACAAAATTCAATTTCACACGCCTGGGGTAGGCCCAGGAAGTTCTTGAGGGGAATACGTCGGAAATTCATTAACAATAGAAATATCATTCAAAAGCTGCTATAGTTTTTTGTTTAGATCCACGACATGAGCTAAGAAAGCTTGACATCCGTTTTTCAATAAACGAATAGCTTTATGGCTTGAGATGACATTGATTGATTTTAATGGTTTGGTTGCTTGAATTCACATAATAGGTTGGTTAGGAATATGAAAGCTAACAACCTTACGAAAATAATCAATTTTTGCATGATGAGTGATTAACCAATCAATCCCTAGAATTACGTCAAATGCAAGTATTTTCAATGAAATAAGATCGACAGGTAATGTGATGGTACCAATTTGAACCAAACAAGACTTATAGACAGTGGATGTAATGAAGGTTTCTCCCAACGGAGTTTCAACAGATAAGTCAAAGTCTAATTTCTCCGGAGTCAAATTTAAACGTTGAGCGCAAGTAGAGGAAATAAAATAATGGGTAGACCCAGTATCAAATAAGGTATATACTTCGCTAGAGTTTATGACCTCGTTCGGGTTCCTTGCTTTCTGGGAGGTTACGACAAACGCTCTCCCTTGCACTACTGGATTTGACTTTTCTGGGACGTCCTTTGGTGCCTCCATCCTAGCTGAACTTGTCTTTGGTGAATGACAAAATTAGGCTAGGTGACCTTCTCTTCCACAATTATAACATGCTTTGGACGGCATCACACAGTTTGGATTGATGTGTCCTTCCCCTCCGCATTTGAAGCATATGATAGGCGGTCATTCTCCTTCCTTAACCACGGGTGCTGGTGCTGACGTCTTTCCATCATTGTTGAATCTCCTCTTCTTGAAATGTCCATTCCTATTGTTTTGGCCATGATTACCATCGAAGTGGTTACCATTTCTGGCATGTTGATTCCCTCCAAGCTTATTGTCACTACTTCGATGACTGTTATCACTGGTATTATCATTTTGCCGGCTGCTCTCTTTTGATTGGGTTGACTCATTATCGCGCTCCAATAACTTAGCCCTATTAACAACATCTGAATACAAACACAGTTTATGAGAGTAAGATATTGACGTAACTCGGGTTTCAAGCCTCTTAGAAATATTTGCGTCATTCTCTCCTCATTATCAACCAAATGGGACGCAAACCTGGACAACTCGGCAAACTTGGCTTCGTACTGCGACACGGTCATGTTGTTTTGCTCCAGCTTGATGAACTCTACCTCTTTCATGTGACAGATACTTTTGGGAAAGTACTTGTTGTTGAATAATTCTTGGAACTTCTCCCAAGTCATCTTCAGTGTGGCAGGTTGAGTACGTTTTACAGATTCCCACCAATAATCTGCCTCTGCATGCAACATGAAGGTGGCAAAGGGAACCTTTTGATCCTCGAAGCATTCCAAGACATCAAATATCTTGCAGATCTGCTTTATCCACGTCTCCGCCTTAAGTGGTTTTGGCTTTCCAAAAAACTCCGGTGGTCCTAGTTCCTTGAACTGCTTAGCGGTGACGTCCGAGAGTTACCAGTGTTTCTACCTATATTTTGGACAGGAGCCGCTCTTGCTTGATGTTGCATGAATTGCATAAAGCCTCTGAACATTCCATCGTTCATCATCTGGTCAGTGTTATTGTTCGCCTGAGGATTATCGCCTTCCTGATGCACATTATCCTGATTATTGATCTGTGGAGACTCAACGGTATCCTATGCTCCATTGATGTTCTCAACATTCTCGGATGCCATTTTCAAATACTGCCACAAAAAAAGGGTTAATTAACATATCACATATTATCCCTATACTCTAACCGACCAATTAAATAACAAATAATCTTAGGTAGGTCATACTAGCGAAGGAATTCCCCGTCTCTCCCCTCCTAGTTCTTGTCTCACATCTCAACCAGGGATCATATCCCTAAGCTTTGATACCAACTGTGATGCCCCTAAAATAGGTATACATCACCTATTCTGAGTCGCCAAATACATGGTACAGAATACAAATACAATCTTAAATATAAAACAAGAGCTGTGAGTTTTAATACAAATATTATCTTCTAGAAAATATCCACTCTCAGAATAAGTCCTCATTACATTTATTATTACACTATTTTATAGAATAGTGAGGACTACTAAGACACCATCTCGGACCGTCACTCCGTTCCCCGACTAGTCCCGGCTACGTTCTCCTTTTCTGAAGAGAACAGTGAAAGAAAGGGTGAGCTCAACTAGCCCAGTAAAAAATATTATGACTAAGATAATGCAAAATAAATTATCATTAGTCTTCAATAATGTTAAACTGATAAAATATAATAGACATCAAGTTTAACTGCAGCGAAATAAGCAATCCATTAAAAGAGTCAAGTAGAGAATAAAATCTACTATCTTTTATGATTTAAAAGGTTTTTCATCACTTTTATTGTTGGGACTCAGCTTAATAAATAATCCACATCATCCCTGCACTACGACCAAGGATATTCATTAGTATCACAACCACAAATTATCCATGCACTACGGGCCAAGGATATTCGTGTATTCATCAATGGTCATGATCATGCCAACAACTGTCCATCAATGCACTAGGGGCCAATGAGGACTTTTACCACATCATTTGTAACATTACAATCATGATTACACCGAATAATCCCTGGTCATAATCATACCAAGTCCATCCCCATGCACTACTGTGCCACAAATGACTTTAAAAAAATATAAATATGAGGATGATGACAATGATATAAGAATTCAATAAAACAAGATCAAGAATTAATTTATTCAGGGAACTAATAACGTCCAAATTGTCAACATGATACTTCTTTGTAGAAAAATTCAAGAATGCTCGAGAAGAATATTTCCATGAAAAGATCTTTGGATGAAGCGCAATTATCAAGGATATTCTACTAATTTCATGAAGTATAGAAGTCAAAACTTTAACCAACTAAATATAATAAAGAATGGAATAACAAAAGAAATCATCAGGCCTGCGATAGGCCGCTTGACAGCAAGGAGTTATTCCAACAGAATAATAAATAACGGAACCCGTGTCCCGTAAAATGCATGCAGACGAGGATATTCCAACATAATAATAAAGATGGAACCGGATCCCACAGAAAAAATGCATGTATGTGATATTCCAATGAATAATAAAGAATGGAATAATGAAGAATTTCACCAAGTATAGGGTAGCTCAGCATACAAAGTTATTCCAATGTAATAATAAATAATGGAATAATGAAGAATTTCACCAAGTATAGGGTAGCAGCATAGACAAAAGTTATTCCAATGTATAATAATAAAGAATGGAATAACAGAAGTTCTCTTCATGAATACAAAAGAAATAATACCCCCTACCTTATAAAGAAGAGTACTCCGACGGGTAGGGCTAGGATATACTTGAAGAAACTTGCACTACGCTCAAAGCTTTCTTAAACTCTAAAGAAATATGCTCAAGATTATAGAAGAAGAATTCTTTCTACACTTTCTCTCTCTAGAGTTTTAGTGAATTCGTAAGAAATAATGAAGGAATGAGCTTCTATTTATAGAAGAATGGATTGAATAGTAACTAATTCTAGCGGTCAGATTGATTTACTAAAGCAGACGGTCCGTATTGGTTTACAATAAAATATAATATATTCTATTTATAATCTAATAAAATGAATAACTTTATAAAAGTATTATGTTTTATATAAAAAGATTTTACTATGCAAACACTATGGAGGCACTATGCAAACACTATGCATAATAAAATATAATATATTCTAATTATTGTCTAATAAAACGAATAACTTTATGAAAGTATTCTGTTTTATATAAAAAGCTTTTCTGTTTTATTACATTAATAATACAAATAAAACAAAACGTCATCATCATTATTATAATTCACACTATTAATCGACCGTGAGACCCCAAATTTTATGAATAAAGATTTAAATTTCAAAATTTTTTTTTGAATATTATGGTGTGGATTTGATATAATGTTATAGTTGTGGGTAATATTTATAAATTTTGCAAAGTAATGCAAGTTGTTATATAATATTCGATTGGTCTGGAGAATATTCTTTTTTATCAGGAATATTCGACGACGAAGCACAATCATTGGTGGACCCCACAACGGAAGTATTGTCGTAGTTAAAAAATGATGTAATTATCATTTTATAAAAATAACTACGAAAAGTGTTACCGTTAAAACCGTTGAACTACCCGGTAGTAAAAGTAGTAAAGAATACGCTGTGGTTGCATAATAAAGCACACCAGTATTGATTATTGATGCTTACGTGAAGAAGTCACTCGCTTATACTCAATTATTGCTACAAAGAATTGTCGTGATCATATCTCTCATATTATTGATTCAATTATTGTCACAAGATCATCGCAGATAATATGTTATATTATTAAATCAATAATTGAGACGACAAAGTTATTCATATTATTATTTGCAATATTGACAATGTCTAGAAGTTTCACAAGGAGAGGTTTGGTCACCTAATCAGCGCGCCAATAAGGAGAAATCCTTATCGAAAAGCCCCTCTTTCCCGGAACGACCGTTGTTAAATATTGTGAGTTATAATATTAATGATGAATAAGTTCGTGTTGATTAAAGATGAAATTGATAGTTCCATTGTGTTGGAATTATTAGTGTTAGTGAAAAATGACATTTATTTCGATAATAATTGATGTCCTGGAGGTTATATTGACCAATCGGGTAATTAATCGGATAAATGAGCAATTAATTGCTATTGATTCACATGATTATAACTATTTGTTCACATGTGTGTACTATTGATTCACATTCATTTACTATTAGGGGAGTTGGTGCAAGATTGATAATACTTGCATGACTAAGTTAAAATGGAGGTATAGATAAAGGTACTATACTATAATTAATTTTTTCACATGTTTAGAACTATTGAGTCACATGATTTACTATTGATTCACATGATTTACTATTAGGGGAGTGGTGCAAGTTTGATAATACTTGCAGGACTAAATTAAAAAATGAAGAAAAAAGAGGAAGGTATTATATCGTAATATTTTGAGCCCCAAAACGTGAAATTATCAAACTATATTTTCCTATAAATAAGCTCATTCCTTCATTCATTTTTCACCAATTCACTAAAGCTATAGAGCAATTATTATAGAGAGAAATTATAGAGAGAAAGAAGAAGAGAAGTCTCGCTACCTCACTATTCCAAAGATCCAGCTTCTTTTCGAGGTAAGGGGTATTATTCTTTCGTATTCATGAAGAGAGTTATTTTCTTTCAATACTGTAAGGGTTGTTATTCCATTCTTTATTATTATGTTGAATAACTCTGCTCTGCGCTAAGTACCGCATACATGGTGAAATTCTTTCGTTATTCCATTCTTTATTATTCTCGTTGAATAACTCGTCTCGTCTGCGTGCGCTCTATCGCATGCCCGGTGAATTTCGTTGTTATTCCATTCTTTATTATTCGTTGAATATCTCGTCTCGCGGCGGATTACGCATTGACCGGTTCCATTCTTTATTATTTCGTTGAATATCCGTCTGCATGCGGATTACGCATGACCTAGTTCCATTCTTTATTATTTCGTTGAATAACCTATCTCGTGCTGTCTATCACATGCCCGGTGAATTCAATTGTTATTCCATTCTTTATTATTTCGTTGAATAACCTATCTCACGCGGTCTATCGCATGCATGGTGAATTCTTTCGTTATTCCATTCTTTATTATTTTGTTTGAATAACTCGCCTATGTGGATTACCGCATGCATGGTGAATGATCCTTCATATTCATTCTTTATTAAATTGTGGAAATGATCTGCTCTACGTGGATTACCGCATGGCGGTGAAAATCCATTCATAGCTTTCAGATATTCTATTATACTACTATCCGAGATATCATTTCTTTTGTACTCGCCATGAAATATCATTTTTTTGGTATTTTTTTTTTACGAGAAGTTATTATTCTATTCATAGTTACTATTCACCCATTACTATTCACTCTAGTATTATTCACTCAGTATTTGGGGCACTTTTTTTCATGTCAAGTACTATTCATGAGTTACTATTCACGAAAGTTACTATTCACCAAATTACTATTCACTCTAATAGTATTCACTTCTAGTATTCGGGACACTTTTCATGTTCGGGGTACTATTCACTTGGGTACTATTCTCAAGTACTATTCATTGGGTACTATTCAATTCTTAAAAATATACCCAAAAATATATTTTTTCATTCAAATTATTTTTGGTACATGAATATTATTCTTGAATTTTACTCTACAAAGCAAAGATCATGTCGACAATTTGACGTTATTGAAACTCGGATAAATTAAATTATAAATCTTTAAAATTTATCCTTGAACTTGTTTTATTGAATTATTATGTCATTGTCATCATCCTCATGCTTATATTGTGATGAAAGTCATCTTTGGCTTTACGTATATAGATGGACTTGGTATGATTATGACCAGGATTATTCTAAGATAATCATAACCGTAATGTGACTAATGATGTGGTAAAAGTCCCTCATGGCCTCGTAGTTCATCGATGGATGCTTGTTGGTATGATTATGACCTGTGGATTATTAAGATAATCATGACCATCGATGATTACATGAATATCCTGGGTCGTGGTGTGTGGATGATTCGATTTTATTTATTGTCGAGTCTCAGCCGATAAAGTTGATGAAAAACTTTTTAAATCATGTAAGATAGTAGATTTTATGCTCTACTGACTCTTCTAATGGATTGCTTATTTTCACCGCAGCTTGTTGATCTAAAACTTGTTGTCTATTGTATTCTATCGCTTGTTATATCGTTGAAGGCTAAGGATAATTTATTCTCGCATTATCTTAGTCATAATATTTTTCATCGGGCTAGTTGAGCTCACCCTTTCTTTCATTGTTTTCTTCGTGAAATGAGAATATAGTTGGGATTTAGTCTGGGAAATGGAGTGATGGTCCAGATAAATGGTTTTAGTAGTCCCTCACTATTCTATAAAATAATGTGATAATAATTGTAATGAGGACACCATTGAGTGTGGATATTGTCTAGATGACAATATTCTTGTTTAAACTCTCACTATGTTTTGTCGTATTTTACATTAATCGTTGTATAATTAAGTTGTATTTGAATTTATGTACCATGTATTGGCGACTCAAGATGGGTGATGTATACCTATTTTGGGGGCGCCACAGCTTGGTATCAAAGCTTAGGATATGATCCCCGGCCGAGATGTGAGACAAGAACTAGAGGGGAGAGAGACGGGAATTTCTTCGCTAGTATGACCTACCTAAGTTTATTTGGTATTTAATTGGTCTGGTCGTAGTATAGGATAATATGTGATATGTTAATTAACCCTTGTTTTGTGACAATGTTTGAAAAATGGCATCCAAAATGTTGAGATCAAGAATGAAGCACATGAGACCGCTGAGTCACCAACCATCAATACCTGTGATAATGTGCAACAGAAGACAATAATCCTCGTGTAAATAACAACACCGATCAAATGATGAACGATGGGATGTTCAGAGGCTTTATGCAATTCATGCAACATCGTGCAAGAGAGACTCTGCTCAAAATATAGGTGGAAATAATGGCAACCCACTGGCTTGGTCACCGCTAAGCGCTTCAAGGAGCCGGGACCACCGGAGTTTTTGGGAAAGCCGTAACCACTTAAGGAGAGACGTGGTTAAAGCAGATCACCAAGATATTTGATGTCTTGGGATGCTCCGAGGAGCAAAAGGTTCCTTTGCCACCTTTTTTGTTATGTGAAGAGGCAGACATCGGTGGGAATCAGAAACGTACCCACTCGACGCACTCAAGATGTCTTGGGAGAAGTTCCAAGAGTCGTTCAACGACAAGTACTTTTTCCCAAAAGTATTCATCACATGAAGGAGGTGGAGTTTATCAAGTCGAGCAAAACAATATGACCGTGTCGCAATACGAGGCTAAATTTATGAGTTATCCTGATTTTGCATCCCATTTGGTCGATAATGAGGAGCTTAAATGACGCTAATGTTTCTAAGAGGTTTGAAAACCCGATATACATCAATACCTCATTTCTCACAAACTTTGTTTATATTCAGATGTTGTGAATAGGGCTCGCTTATTGAGAGCCGATAATGAGTCAAGACAACCAAAAGGTAAACGACCAACAACACGATAATAATCGCATCGGTGGCAACGCAACATCATCAAACAATGATAACCATCGTGGGGAAATTATCATGCCAAGAATGGTAACCACTGGTGGTAATCATGGCCAAGATAATAGGAGTGGAAATTTCAAGAAGAGAAGGTTCAACAACGATGGAAAGACAAACAAAGACCAACACCCATTTTCAAGGAAGGAGAACCACCACCAATTATATGCTTCAAATGCGAGGGAGGGACATATCACCAAAACCGCATGATGCAATTCCAAAGCATGTTACAATTGTGGAAAAGAAGGTCACCTAGCCCGATTTTGTCGCGGCACCAAAGTCAAGTCCAAATTGGGACGGTGGCACCAAAGGCGGATATGGACAAAACAAAGTCTGTGGTTTCAGAAGAAGATTTTTTTCGTGACTTCTCAAAAAAGCGAGTAACCCAAAAACGGTTAGCACAAGTTAGTTAATTATAAATTTTGCTAAGTCTATACCTTATTAGATACCCTGTTCTACCCATTCTTTTTATCTCTTTGCTTTGCGCCAACATTTAAATTTGACCAGAGAAATTAGACTTTGACTTATTGGTTGAAACTTCGTTAGAGAAACCTTCGTTACTCTCCACTATTTATAAATCTTGTTTGATTCAAATCGACACTTTCACGCTATCCGTCGATCTTATCTCTTTGAAAATACTTGCCTTTGATGTGATTTTAGGAATCGATTGGTTAACTACTCATCATGCTTTTCGTAAGGTTGTTAGCTTTCATATTCCTAACCAACCTATTATGCGAATTCAAGCAACCAAACCACTAAAGTCAATCATTGTCATATCAAGCCATAAGTAAAGAGCCCCGAGCCTTTCGTTGGTGACTTCAAGTGTGGAATGCACAAGCTTTAATTTCCGTAGGGGACGCCGTGAATAACGATGGCAAGTTGATAGGTATCAATGTGACGTACTATCCAAGTCTTGGATGAGAGTCACGCTTTTGAATGATATTTCTATTGTTAATAAATTTCCCGACGTATTCTCAAGACTTCTTAGCCTACCCTAGAGCGTGAAATCGAATTTTGTATTGACCCCAAAGATAAAACCCATTTCTAAAACCTCAAATATTTCTTCAACCAAAATGAACGATAATGCGCCAAAGACGTTGGCTCGAGTCGTTAAAGATTACGACTATACCATTCAATATCATCATGTGGAAGAGCGAACGTGGTAGCCGACGCATTGAGTAGAAGATCGATATGCTATTTACGAAAAGCGATGTTGTTAACACAAAAACCCATTTCAGATAACTTACAAATGATGAAGATAGAGTTAAAGACTCTAGGACCCACGTGAAGATAACGAATATACGAGTAGAATCGACTTTAATCGATAAAGTTAAAGCCGCTCAAACTACACACTCTGAAGTGATGAATGAATGTGAAGAAGAAGGTTCAAGAGGGCGTTATTCTAGAAGCAAGAATCGATGAAGAGAGGAAATCTCAACCCTCGATTTAATGGCCCATTTGAAATCCTCGATCGAGTAGAAACGTGGGCCTATAGACTCGCTTTTACCGCCAAGTATGTCGCGTGTTCATAACATTTTTCACACGATCGATGTTACGTAAATATGTGGACGACCCAAACCACATTATTAAATTAGAACTAGACGAGATAGCGTAAGATTTAACGTATGAGGAGATACGTGTTAAAATCTTGGATAAGAAGGATCATATTCAACACTCAAAGGTTATACCTCAAGAGTTAGAATCAAATGAAGTCAAGGTATCCTCATCTCTTCTAAGATACCAGTACGTACGTAAATTTCGAGGGCTTAAATTTCATAAGGAGGGGAGATTGTGAGACCCCCAAATTTTATGAATAAAGATTTAAATTTCAAAATATTTTTTTTGAATATTATGGTGTGGATTTGATATAATGTTATAGTTGTGGGTAATATTTATAAATTTTGCAAAGTAAGCAAGTTGTTATATAATATTCGATTGGTCTGGGGAATATTCATTTGTTTGGGAATATTCAGACGACGGCACAATCATGGTGGACCCCACAACGAAAGTATTGTCGTAGTTTAAAAATGATGTAATTATCATTTTATAAAAATAACTACGAAAAGTGTTACCGTTAAAACGTTGAACTACCCGGTAGTAAAAGTACAAAGAATACGCTGTGGTTGCATAAGTAGCACACACGATATTGATTATTGATGCTTACGTGAGAAGTCACTCGCTTATACTCAATTATTGCTACAAAGAATTGTCGTGATCATATCTCTCATATTATTGATTCAATTATTGTCACAAGATCATCTCAGATAATATGATATATTATTAAATCAATAATTGAGATGACAAAGTTATTCATATTATTATTTGCAATATCGACAATGTCTAGAAGTTTCACAATGAGAGGTTTGGTCACCTAATCGCGGCGCCAATAAGGAGAAATCCTTATCTGAAAAGCCCCTCTTTCCCGAAACGACCGGTTGTTAAATATTGTGAATTATAATATTAATGATGAATAAGTTCGTGTTGATTAAAGATGAAATTGATAGTTCCATTGTGTTGGAATTATTAGTGTTAGTGAAAATCGACATTTATTTCGATAATAATTGATGTCTGGAGGTTATATTGACCAATCGGGTAATTAACCGGATAAATGAGCAATTAATTGCTATTGATTCACATGATTATAACTATTTGTTCACATGTGTGTACTATTGATTCACATTCATTTACTATTAGGGGAGTTGGTGCAAGATTGATAATACTTGCATGACTAAGTTAAAAATGGAGGTATAGATGAAGGTACTATACTATAATTAATTTTTTCACATGTTTAGAACTATTGAGTCACATGATTTACTATTGATTCACATGATTTACTATTAGGGGAGGTGGTGCAAGTTTGATAATACTGCAGGACTAAAATAAAAATGAAGGAAAAGAGGAAGGTATTTATATCGTAATATTTCGAGCCCCAAAACGTGCAATTATCAAAACTATATTTTCCTATAAAATAAGCTCATTCTTCATTATTTTTCACCAATTCACTAAAGCTATAGAGCAATTATTATAGAGAGAAATTATAGAGAGAAGAAGAAGAAGAAAGTCTCGCTACCTCACTATTCCAAAGATCCATTTCTTTCGAGGTAAGGGTATTATTCTTTCGTATTCATGAAGAGAGTTATTTTCTTTCAATACTCGTAAGGGTTGTTATTCCATTCTTTATTATTATGTTGAATAACTTTGCTCATGCTAAGTACCGCATACATGGTGAAATTCTTCGTTATTCCATTCTTTATTATTTCGTTTGAATAATATGTCTCTGTATGGTCTATCGCATGCCCGGTGAATTTCGTTGTTATTCCATTCTTTATTATTTCGTTGAATATCCTCGTCCGTGCGGATTACGCATGACCCGGTTCCATTTTTTTATTATTATTCGTTGAATATCCGTCGTCATGCGGATTACGCATGACCTAGTTTTTTATTATTATTATTGTTGAATAACCTATTCGTCGGCTTACATCACATGCATCGTGAATTGAATTGTTATTCCATTCTTTATTATTATGTTTGAATAACTCTCTCTACGGGACTACTATCGCATGCATGGTGAATTCTTTCGTTATTCCATTCTTTATTATTCTCGTTGGAATAACTCGTCTATGTGGATTACCGCATGCATGGTGAATGATCATTCAGATTCATTCTTTATTAAATTATGGAAATGATCTGTCTACGTGGATTACCGCACGGCGGTGAAAATCCATTTGCTTTCAGATATTCTATTATACTCGTCTCGAGATATCATTTCTTTTGTACTGCCATGAAATATCATTTTCTTTGGTATTTTTTTTTATGAGTTACTATTCATGGGTTACTATTCACCCTTATTATTCACTCTAGTATTATTCACTCTGTATTCGGGCACTTTTCATGCCGAGTACTATTCACGAAAGTTACTATTCATAGGTTATTATTCACCAAATTACTATTCACCCAAATATATTATTCACTGGGTATTCGGGCCACTTTTTCATGTCTGGGTACTATTCATTTGGGTACTATTTCTCAAGTACTATTCACACGGGTACTATTTACCAAAAAAATATATTTTTTTCTATCCAAATTATTTTTGGTACATGAATATTATTCTTGAATTTTACTCTACAAAGCAAAGATCATGTCGATAATTTGATATTATTAATTTACTCGGATAAATTAAATTATAAATCTTTAAAATTTATCCTTGAACTTGATTTTTTATTGATTATTATTATATCATTGTCATCATCCTCATGCTTATATTGTGATGAAAGTCATCTTCGCTTACGTGCATAGAGATGGACTTGGTATGATTATGACTGTGGATTATTCTAAGATAATCATGACCGTAATGTGACGTAATGATGTGGTAAAAGTCCTCATTGGCCTCGTAGTTCATTGATGGATGCTTGTTGGTATGATTATGACTGTGGATTATTCTAAGATAATCACACCATCGATGATGATTACATGAATATCCTTGGCCGTGGTGTGTGGATGATTCGATTTTATTTATTGTCGAGTCTCAAACGATAAAGTTGATGAAAAACTTTTTAAATCATAGAAGATAGTAGATTTTATGCTCTACTTGACTCTTCTAATGGATTGCTTATTTTCACCGCAGCGCATTGTTGATCTAAAACTTGTTGTCTATTGTATTCTATCGCTTGTTATATCGTCAAGGCTAAGGATAATTTATTTCGCATTATCTTAGTCATAATATTTTTATCGGGCTAGTTGAGCTCACCCTTTCTTTCATTGTTTTCTCTGTGAAATGAGAATATAGCGGGGACGGGAAAATGGAGTGATGGTCCGGGATAAATGGAATGGAGTGATGGTAATAATTATATGAAGAAATGGTGCGGATATTTTAGTAGTCCTCACTATTCGTATTTTACTGATCGTTATATAATAATGTGATAATAATTGTAATGAGGACACCATTTTTGAGTATTTAATTTTTCTTGGATATTGTTAAATTGATAAAAAGATGACAATATTCTTGTTTAAAAACTCTCAGAATACTATGTTTTGTCGTATTTTACACATAACGGAATCGTCGGATGTATAATTAAGTTGTATTTGAATTTATGTACCATGTATTCCGGTGGTTAAACTCAAGATGGGTGATGTATAATTGCGGCGCCAAGAAGGAAAAATCCTTATTGGAAAGCCCCTCTTTCTCGAGGAACTACTGGTTGTCATAATTGTGATTCTGTAATATTATTTGTGAATAATTAATTATTAATTCATATGATAAGGAAATATTCATTTGATGTGGATATAAATGATGGATTTATTTATGTTGTTATAAAAGAAGGAATTAATATTGAGGTATTTTATCAGTATTTTGTCGAATTGAAGGTATTAAAAACTCAAATCGGTGTTCTTAAAGCTTTATTGCGGGAGTTATAATTTTAATCCGACCGTTGGATCGTTGTGATTTTTGGATATATTATACATATATGAGTTGAGTATATGTCCACAAATTTTGAACCGTTGAAAATTAACGCATGATTTGTTATGAATTTTAAAAGGTGTTGAAACGGTGTTTAAAATCATCCGTTCGTGGATTTTCAGATATTTTTGGTCTAGAATTTGGAAAAACTTTCTTCTGTAAAGTTGTAGAGAATTCGATTTCATGCGGAATGGACATAAAATTTGTATTTTTCTGATAAACGGACTATTTTCTATGAATTGTTGAAGTTTCGATAAATAAAATGATTTTTATTAAATTTATGGGTGGGACCCACTTTGTTTAACAACATGTGGGCTGCTGGAAATTTGGTTCAAAGTTGGCTGGTCTAGATTTTCAACTTTTCAACTTAGCACATACGTGGAAGAAAGAAAAAGAAATAATATTATTTTATTATTTAGTCTCCTATGGAGTTCTAGCATTTTTCTATAAATAGACGCTTAGGTTAGAATTGAAAATCACACCAGAAACAAGTTTTCTTTCTCTCTAGATTATCGAGCATATTTTTGTGAGTATTTTGATACTTGGAGAGTTGCTATTCAGTGCAAGTTTCCTTCGGCTTTTCATCCGGCATTCTTGGCCAATCATTGCTTTTCTTTTCGAGGTAAAGTGGATTTTAAGTGGTTATTATGTTTTTCAGTTTCGTAATTTTTCTGACCTTCAAAATTCTAAAAAATTTGAAATGACAATTTGATGAGTTTCCTTGATTGTGTCCAAAAATGGCGATTTTTGGATGTATAGATTAGGAGTTATGGATTTTATGAGAAAATACTATTTTAAAAAGTAAACCCTTATAACTCCTTGTAGTTAACTCCAAAATTGATGAAATTTTTATTGGGAGTACATCTATATAACATCAGTATATTCTATAAATTTCGGAATTTTTGGACAAAAGTACAATTTATGATAAATGTCTAAATATTCGGAAGTTTTGACCATATGAAAAATAGTAAATGAATTTTAAAAATTCTGAGAAAAATATATATTCAATATGGGACTATATTCTGCTAAATCCCAGAAAAGAAAATTTGTTTATACTGATTTGGTATTTTTTATGAAAATAGACTAGTTATGAGTAAATGAATTAAATATGTTATGTGGAGTAAGAAAATTGGAAAATAAGATTTTATAGCTTGAGAATCCTATATAAGGTATATGCAGATTTTTGATGAGAGTTTTGGTTATTGGTGATGAAATCTTATGAGTTTGGCATTTTAGTATGATTAAATACATTAATTAGTAAAGTGTAAACAATTAAAATAAATTGTTTATAAGTTTAAGAAATGATTAAAATATTGTGGTAGTATTAATAATATTAAATTATGAGATTATTAAGTAATTTATAACATTTGGATTAAGGTGTTATGAAATCATTGATTTATGAATCTTACTCTTGAAATTAAATCCATGTTTGGATCATATTATTTTTATTATCATATATAACATTTTTATAATCCTAGTGAAGAAATTTCTCTTTGACTTAAGTGTAAAGATGGATAGATTATTGGTATGATCGTGACTATGGGTTCTCTTTGGCCAGTAGTGCAAAGTTGAATCGTTGACTGGTATGATCATGACCATTGAATTTATAATTGAATATTTTTAGCTTAAGTGCAAAGGTGAATTGATCAACATGATTATAATTATGGTTTATATAAATTCTGAAATGATTATGTAAAATTCCAAATTTTACAAATAAATATTTAAATTTCTCGATTTTTTTTTTGAATATTATGGTGTGGATTTAATATAATATTATAGTTGTAGGTAATATTTATAAATTTTGCAAAGTATGCAAGTTGTTATATTATTCGATTGGTCGGAGAATATTCTTTGTGTCGGAGAATATTCGTACGACGGCGCAATCATTGGTGGACCCCACAACAAAATTATTATCGGATTGAGAAAACGACAAAAATATTTTTTTATGAAAATAACTACGAAAGTTTTACAATTAATACTTGTTGAACTACTCTTGTAGTAAAAGTAAAAGACGATGTCTGGCGTGGTTGCATAAGAAGACGCGGTATTGATTATTGATGCTTATGTGAGAAGTCACCGTTTTTTGTTAAATTATTACTACGATGAGTTCACGATAGAGTCTCACGTTATTTGATTCAATTATTACGATTATATATATATATATATATATATATATATATATATATATATATATATATATATATATATAAGTTTTGTTTTATTAGTATTGTTAATGTAATAAAATGGAAAAGTTTTTTATATAAAATGTAATACTTTTATAAAGTTATTCGTTTTATTAGGCTAATAGTAAAAATTTTATATAAAACAAAATACTTTTATAAAGTTATTTGTTTTATTAGACAATAATTAGAATATATTATATTTTATTATGCATAGTGTTTGCATAATACTTGCATAGTGTTTGCATAGTAAAATCTTTTTAAAAGTTATTCGTTTTATTAAATTATAAATAGAATATATTATATTTTATTGTAAACCAACTGGACCGTCTGCTTAAAGTAAATCGATCTGGACCATTCATGGATTAGTTACTTATTCATCCATTCTTCTATAAATGAAGCTCATTCCTTCATTATTTCTTTAATTCAATTTGAAACTCTAGAGAGAGAAACTATAGAGAGAATTATTCTTCTATCTTGAGCGTATTTCTTTAGCGTTTAAGAAAGCTTTGAGCGTAGTGCAAGTTTCTTCAAGTATATCCCCGCCCTACCGTCGGAGTACTCTTCTTTATAAGGTAAGGGGTATTATTTTTTTTCATATTCATGAAGAGAACTTCTGTTATTCCATTCTTTATTATTCTGTTGGAATAACCTGTATACGCGGGCTACCCTATACTTGGTGAAATTCTTCTGTTATTCCATTCTTTATTATTCTATTGGAATATCACATCATGCGTTCTCTACATGGGACCTAGTTCCGTTATTTATTATTCATTGGAATAACTTCATGCCAAGCACCGCATGCATGGTGATTTCTGTTATTATTACATTCTTTATTATTCATTTGAATATCTTGTCATGCGCTTTTCTGGGACTGGTTCCGTTATTTATTATTATGTTGGAATAACTTCGTCTATGCCAAGTACCGCATGCATGGTGATTTCCGTTGTTATTCCATTCTTTATTATTCTCGTTGGAATATCCCGCTTGCAAGCGACATTACGCTCGACCGGTTCTCGTTATTTATTATTCATTGGAATAAACTCGCCTGGCGCAAGCATCGAATGCATGGTGATTTCTTTTATTATTCCATTCTTTATTATACTCATTGGTTAAAGTTTTGATTTCTATACTCCATGAAATTAGTGGAATATCCTTGATATTTGCGCTTCATCCCAAGATCTTTTCATGGAAATATTCTTCCGAGCATTCTTGAATTTTATTCTACAAAGAAGTATCATGTTGACAATTTGGACGTTATTAGTTCCTGGATAATTTAATTCTTGAACTTGTTTTATTGAATTCTTATATCATTGTCATCATCCACATGTTTATATTTTGTTGAAAGTCATCTCGTGCTCTGTAGTGCATAGATGGACTTGGTATGATTATGACCGTGGAATATTCGATATAATCATGACCGTAATGTTATAAATGATGTGGTAAACGTCCTCATTGGCCCGTAGTGCATTGATGGAATGTTGTTAGCATGATCATGACCATTGATGAATACACGAATATCCTTGGCCCGTAGTGCATGGATAATTTGTGGTCGTGATACTAATGAATATCCTGGTCAGTAGTGTGTGGATGATGTGGATTATTTATTGTCGAGTCCCAATGATAAAAGTGATGAAAACCTTTTAAATCATAAAAGATAGTAGATTTTATTCTCTACTTGACTCTTTTAATGGATTGCTTTGTTCACCGCAGCTAAACTTGATGTCTATTATATTTTATCGGTTTAACATTGTTGAAGACTAATGATAATTTATTTCGCATTATCTTAGTCATAATATTTCATCGGGCTAGTTGAGCTCACCCTTTCTTTCACCGTTTCTTCGTGAAATGAGAATATATTTGGGATGAGTCGGGGAGCGGAGTGACGGCCGGATGATAGCATTAGTAGTCCTCACTATTCTGTTAAATAGTGTGACAATAAATGTAATGAGGACTCCTTTGAGTGTGGATATTGTCTAGATGACAATATTCTTATTAAAACTCTCAGTTTATGTTTTGTCGTATTGTTTACACAACAACTGTATTATTAAGTTGTATTTTAATTTTGTACCATGTATTTGGCGACTCAGAATAGGTGATGTATACCTATTTTGGGGGCGTCACAGATTATGTATTTCTTTGAGATATTAATATCTTTGGCATGTAGTGCAAAGATGAACTATTGATGAATATCTTTGGCCTGTAGTGCAAAGATTTATTATTGACGAATATCTTTGGCCCGTAGTGCAAAGATGACCTGTTGTTGAATATCTTTGGCCGGTAGTGCAAAGATGACCTGTTGTTGAATATCTTTGGTAGTGGTAGCATGCAGATGACTGTTGTTGAATATCTTTGGCTCAGAGTGCAAAGATGAAATGATAATGAATATCTTTGGCCCGTAGTGCAAAGATAAATTTATTAGTATGATTATAAACAGGAACTGTGATTTGGTATAACCATGATCTTTGATGTTTCAGGTAAAGACAGGTGATGAAAATTATCTTCATCCTGGATGAGAAGAGGAATTTAGAATCACAATTATAATTATGAGTTATTCATATGATTGTGGAAAGGAACTGTTGATTGATGTTACAGGGATAAAACATTATTAGTGGACTTTTAATGTGGAGAAGATAATAGACTTTATGGTCTATTTGACTCTTCTAATGGATTTCTCGTTCCGCTGCAACTATGGTTGAAAAGTTTTATCATTTACCATATGTTCTAAATCTACGATTTACATCGATGAAGGCTATTGATAATTTAATTATCTTTAGTCATGATATTCTTTATCGAGCTAGTTGTGCTCACCCTTTTGCTTCACAATTCCTTTCGGATAATAAGAGCGCGAATCGGGTCGGCCCGGGGATAACAGGGAATAGTGTGGTGGTCCTAGATCATCAAAGTTTCTCAACACATTATAAAAGCGGCATGACATACAATATATAATTGTATTGAGGACCTAAGATGTGTGTGTCGTATATTATACGTCACTTAATAATTGATTTTGGTGAACAACAATAGGGTGAGGTGAACCCAACTTTGGAAAGGTGTTTTGCCACTATCATACAAGATGTCTAATGACATACAACCTTGTGTTATCATAAGACAGGGTTGTGCACATCCACTTGCTGAGTATATCTACGAGCACTACCTATATGATCTTGGAGTTTGATTGAAACATAACGTTCAATTGCAGACGGTGGAGATAGTTATATGTCAAGAGAAGACCCACCATTGGAAGGAACATGATAGTAATCTTCTCATTTTTCTTTAGGGTCTATTGGATCAACCAAGGATAATTCTCTGGACATATGATATCTATCATAACTTAGATTCATGGCCTCCTATGTACGAAGGTTTTCTTGAGCACTTCCCAAAGATTTTAATTTCTAAAACAGTTATTGACTATTCCTTTATGTAAGGTGCCATTGTGACTGCTATCCAAGGTTGGGACATGAGTCACAGTTGGAATTAAAACTCACAGTATATGTGTTGTTGTATTTTGCACGACAATGGTAGTAATAAAGTTGTAGTTTTTTCTGTACCATGTATTTGGCGACTCAGAATAGGTTGGATGGATTGGACCTATTTTGGGGGCGTTATAATGTATATCTATTTTGGGAGCGTCACAGCTAATACGCGTTGCACTCTTTTTCCCTTAACCAAGGTTTTTTCCCATTGAGTTTTTCCTGGTAAGGATTTTAATGAGGCAACTTTCAATGCGTATGGCAATACAATAGACATCCAAGGGGGAGTGTTATAAAATTATAAAATATATATTTATGGATGTCTAAATTTTATTTAATTGTAATGATCTTTGGTACTATGAAACTCCCATGTTCATTAAGTTTTAAAACTCATGACTTTTGAGTTTTGAAACTTCCAAGTCCATATATCTATAAATAAGAGCATTGTAAAAGAGAATGTGATATAGAAAATATGATGAGAATACTCTCTTTTCTCTAATCAGTTGTTCTTAATTTTAGTAATCTTTTATAACAGAAACCTTATTTTAGCAGAAGCTTGAAAAAATAATTAAAGAGTCAAGTGGTCAACTAAAAATTCTGATTAGGCTACTGGCACCTCATCAATATATGTATAATATAATTAATAATTATACATCACTGTAACCGTATTCCCAAAAGATAATTAAAGATATATATGTGAAAGCTGTAATCAAATAGCTTCCCTTTGGTAGAGAAGACGATAAGGTCGATCTGAGCATCACAAAGAATAGAAAGTTCATGGGTCTTCTTGAAAAGTCCGGCTCGCCGCTTCAAAAATGTGACTTGCATGCTACTATTATTCTCAATTCTTTTCACCTCTATTTTTCCTCTTCCCATGATTAATCTTATATCATCACTACTACTCTAAAAATGTCTCTCCTTCTGGTCCAAGTAAAGGGAAAAGAAACAATGATTAATTAGGTTTACAAAACTAAAGAAATATATAAATATCTAACATAATTATGGGCTTAGTTAGTTGCTTAAGAAAATGGAAAAGCTAGAACATATGATGAGAAACTGGCATCAGATTTGGAAATATATATATATATATATAATTACTGAATATTGTATATAATTCTTAAACTAGAGATGGAGAAAGATGAGGAAATAAAGGATCGAGAGAGATGGGTAGGGGTGATAGCTGAGCAGAATAGCTCTATACTCGACTTAAGATCGGTTCAAAAATATGATCCAAAGCTCGAATTCAAAGTTGATTCGAGTCAAATATGATCCATACTTGTTTTCTGTTTAATGATACACGAGTCGAATTCGAGTATACCAGTATTCGCTTAGATTAGGGTTCGAGTATTTCATTTTTTTCTCGAACCATACTCGATACATGCTCGATGGATTATATTCGAATACTGGTCTAATCTATACTAATAAGCTAAATATGTAATATTTATATCAATCTTTATAATTTATAAAGTGTATTATTAAATTGTGTAAGCTTGTACTTGAATAAATCAATGAATTGATTATCAATTCGTACTACATTCTTTGTAATTTCTTTACATAAATAAAAGTAAAAGACTTTTATATATAAACATTAGTTCAATAATCAATTTAGTATGTAGTGGTTCATTATTAAGCGAAATGGTTCATATTCGAAACTCGATTTGAAGGCTCGTGAGTAACTCGTTTTGTAAATGAGTCTAGTACTTACAGGCCGAGTAGGTTCGAGTAATGATCCGAGTCAAATCTGGCATAAAATTAGAAATTCCTTATCGAATTCGAGCTCAATTTTTTTGAGTTGAGCCGAATCTGAGCATTAGAGTGTTCGTTGAGATTCGACTCGTTTTCACCCCTAGAGATGACTTCTACTTACCTAGTAAGTTGTTCTGAGCTTCTTTGTTGGGTATTAGGGTTTTGGATAGAAAAGCACTAATGTCCTAGATCTCTACATAGACCCCCTTCATTTCATTTCTTTCTTTCTGGCTCCTTCTTAATTTTGGTTAAATCATACACACACATATTAAGTCATTATAGATGCTTTCTGATCCCATTTATGATAAAACTCATCAGTAAAAAAAATTATTTATTTACGCTTGAAGTGTTTTTTTAAAATTTATTTTACCCAATTATAATATTTCACAACATCCTATTCCAACCCTTATTAATTTTGAGTTGTGAGTCTAATGGCTTTTTATATATATATATATATATATATATATATATATATATATATATATATATATATATATATATATATCTTTCCCAAACTATGAAACTATTAATCGACTTCAAGTTTTTAATCAATTTATTTTTATTTTTTAGTTTAGTTTTTAGAAATTATTTTATTTCTTTAGCTTTTTATTTTTAATTAGTTTACAGAGAGAATTGCTAATACCTTTTTTTGCCTCACTTTCATGATAAAATAAAAACAAGATAAAAGCAAAGGAGAAAAGAAAATACATAAAAAAAAAGTAAATAAACCCCGAAGATTCTAGAGTGGCGTCATATGAACCCCTAGACCCCCCCTAATTTCGCCTCTCCAAAGGAGTATGAATTTTGGGATAATGATGGAATATCTGAAAAATCAAGCAGTGAAGTAGTTCTCAATGGTCCTCTTATATATAAATTTCAAGAACAAAATGGATGGTGATGACGTATAACCACCACTGCAGTTTGATCTGCAAAGCTTACCGGCGAGAGCAAATTCTATGTCCCCATTTTCCTTGTCCCCCTTGTGTCCCCCGCTTAAATGTTTGACACCTAACCTCTTACTTAACACCAATTAACTCTAAAATTAAATAACCCCTTGTGATTTGTGAATATTGCCAATTAGGGCTTGTTGGGACAGTGGCCTTAATTTTAAGGTTCCCAAATATGGAAACTACACTTATTTGAGTTCGGCCAAAGCCCACATGGAAATGAAAGTCTTTATAAGACGAACAGAGACATAATATGCCTCAATAAGGTTGTAAAATAAGCTAACAATTCGGTCTCGATTCATACTCGTTCAACTAAAAGTTCGATTCGAGCTTAAGTCAAAATATAAATTATTCAAATATGAGCAAATTTTAAAGTTCAATAAATTACTCGAATATTCTCAAATTGTAATTTTTTATTAATACTCAGATCATATTCATTCGAAATGTTCAAACTGTTTGGGCTCAATTCGAGATCGTGTTCGACTTGATAGCTAAATGAGACTCAATCAAACCTTATTTTATATTCGATAAATTTTGTGAACCAAATATTAACAACTTAATACTAAGCTCGACTCGGTTCATTTATACCCTTATACGTCAACTTAACTTCTTCTGGTGGGTTCAAAGACAATTATACATACTATGGGCAAAGATTCAAAAATGCCCCTGATGTTTATCCCAAAATCCCATTTTCACCTTGAAGTTTTTTTTTTCAAAAATACCCTCAACGTTAAAAATTTAAGTTCAGTTGTGCCCCTCCCGTTAACAATACTGCCAACTAGACAAACAGGGTAAAGCCTATCTAATGTGGCTGGCACGTGCATGGCACCTTCCTCTTTTATTTACTTTTCTCTCTCCTCGATCCAAAACAGAGCAAGAAAATGGATGAAGACTGAGGTTTACTCGCAATGGTCGGAGGTTGCTCCACTACTGCCACATAAACCAAACCCACCACCACCTTCTCCTCCTCCACCACCACAACCAAATCGTCATGTATAATATATTTCAAGCTGCCTCATTTTTGCTAAGCCGCCGCAGATGGTGGTGGTGAAGGGAAGCCCCATCAATCAACATATCAAAGAGATTTTAATTTTTGAATCAAACTCAACAAAATCAAGGAAAATATGGAAAGATTCCACATTTTTTATTAGAAAAGATTGTAGATTATAGATTGTATATTCTTCAGAAGAGATGGATCTTTTCAAATGGTTCTTGAAATGGGGTTTAAGCGTATGTGTACAAATATCCATGAAGCAAATTACCTGCAAAGCAAGTTGGGATTTTGAATTACCTGCAAAGAAAGAGAAACTATAAAATTTAAGAGATATAGGTTTTTGAATACATCCATCAAAGAGAAACACCCAAAATAGATCATTTTGAACATCTATTTGCCCAAAAAAATAAACAAATATAGATCTTACAAATTCCATAAAGACAAACATACCCACCATAACCGACAAGAAATTAAAATCAAAGCTTAACATTTGAAGACAATCACAACAGTCTGCCAATCAGTCAAGACTCATAGATCCAGTAAATTATAAATATAGATTAGGGGGAGATGAAGAGGAAAAATGGGATCAATGAACTAAGCCTTCACTTCCACATGCTCCATGATTGTATAAACAAAGGCCCTAAATTAGAACCAAACCCATCGAGTTAGGGCCGTACGACCCAAATCCATTTGGAAACTCATAGCCGCAATTGTTTTCCCCAAAAAAAAATTCACCTCCGTTACTACTCCGAGTGTTATTATTATTGCTCTTTTTATTTAAGTTTGTGAATAAGTCATCTTTAGAAAGAAACTGGGGAGGAAGCCAAAACTCTTCATCATCTAAATCCTCTACCATCTGAGGAAAATAGATTGAAGTCATCGAAATTCGATCAGAAAATCCATAGTTTTTGATCAAAATCTTCAAAGCCACCGTCACAGATCAGATCTTAACACCATCATCATCGTACCACACCTTCATCCCACACCGATAGTCGAACGCAGATCAAAAAATAAAGAAATCATGCACTCCTTTGTAACACTTTCGTGTCTTTAGGAATGGAAATTTGGTAAAGAAAAAAGAGAGAGAATGGAGGAAGAAGATGGGACTCATGGGGGAGAGAGAGAGATAAAGAGAGAGAGAGAACAAATATTATATCTGAATAGTTTTTTTTCCTTTGCCATGTCACATTTTTCCACGTGTTATTTGTTCAAAAATAAAATAACATCCGTTTGTCTAATTGGCGGTATCATAAACGGGAGGGACACAATTGAGCTTAAATTTGTAATGTTGAGGGTACTTTTGGGAAAATAAAGTTTAGGATGGAAGTGGGATTTTGAGGTAAACATCAGGGATATTTTTGGACCTTTACCCTATATACTACTAACTGGCTTAGACCTGTGGACTTAGATATTTTTTTAAAAATTGGGTCAAAAAATTAACGCATAAGTTCCCGCCCAATCTATACCGGTAGTCCATAAATACCTATCGCTATGACTTCTATACCGACATATTTTAACTGTCATCGTCATAGCTTGTCACAGGAACCATTTACAGACATGACTATAGCGACGGTACGGACTGTCGCCATAGAAAAAAAAAATCATCGTTATAAAGGCTTTATGTTCTATGACGACAATATGTACCAGGGCTAACCTTCCTAAGCCTTTCTATGTATATCATGCAAAAGGTTATGTATTTGAATTGATAATAAGTTATGTCATAGTATTAATTGAGCCATCTTTAATTAATAATTAAACTATATACCAAAATATTGATGTTAATTTCTACCATTTAAAAAAAAGTACACTAATCTTAAATTCCGATTATATATATATATATATATATATATATATATATATATATATATATATATATGGTCCGGATCTTAAATTTATCCCTTATCTAACATACCTTGCATACTACCCTTTAGCAACGAATTTGGAGATTATTTGATCTGTCGCTATATATAGAACCGTCGTCTTAACTTTTAGCGACGGACAACATATAGCGACGGACCGAACCTATAACAACGGATCGAATCGTCGCCCAGTCTGTCACTAAAAGGGGGTTTGCAAGGTATGTTAAATAAGGGGTAAGCTTAAGATTCGGACCGTGTATATATATATGCACTTGATCAATTTTCTTTTCCACCTTGCTCCTCACCATCAAATTCAAAATTTTATAATAAATAGATGATTAATAATTATAGTCGTTACGATAACAATGAGAAGTTTAATAACATGAAAAAATCATTACTGTTTTTGGTGATGTAAAGTTTGTAACATGTCAATCCCTATCAAGGATGGATCCATGCCTGGGAATTTTCAAGGGGGGTCAAATTAACAAAAAATATTTGAGAAGGGTATTAAATGAAATTGTTTTATACTTAAAAAATATTAGAATTCCTAAAGTTTAAGGAGGGTGTATTCAATTAAGATTTTTAAAAACTTTAAAAGTTTGGTTGTATTCAATCAAGACATTTAAAGAGTTTATAAAAGTTTATTGGTATTCAATTACAACTTTTTTTAATATCTTTAAAAGTTATGTGGTGTTGATTTGAGATTTTTACAAAGTCTATAAAAGTATTTTGGTATTTAAAAAGTCATAGATTTTTTAGATTTCTATCAAATGGTAGAAGTTTGACTTGACTTTGAAGAAGATATATACTCAGATTCAAAGTCCCGACCTCATCTCTAAAGACTTTCAAAGACTTTCAAATATTTAAGAAATGAAGAAGATGAACACAAGAGAAAGAGATAGAGGAGATCAAACAAAAGAAGAAAAAAAAATATATATATATATATATATATATATATATATATATATATATATATATATATATATAATCCTGTTCAGAAATGGATCAAGAGAACGGACCAGGCAACAGACCATTGGGAAAAAAAAAACACGCGGGTCACAAAAAAGGGAGAAAACTTCACGCGGGTCACAAATAAACGAGTCAAAAACTGAGACTCCTCTGCTCTCTCCTCAAACTGCTCAGATCAAAGCTCAAATCAAAATAGAACCTCTGCTTTCATCCCTCTCTCACAAGATAAAGTAGCAGATGGAAGAGCTCATCGGAAGGTCTGAGCTCGAAACCATAGCAAACGGAAGGGAAGGTAAAGCATTTGTATCACTTTTTTGGGCTTGCAATTTTTTTAAGGCATTTGAAAATCTAGGGTTTGTTCTTTAAAAATCCTAAGCTCAAGTCGGCAATACCTTTGAAAATCTAGGGTTTTCCTCTCTCTCTCTCCGCAAGTCTACTCTCTCTCTCTATAGCTCTTCTCCTGTTACATAACAGAGGAAGACAAAATCTGCAATCGGATTGCTGAAATTGTAAGTCTCCTTAAATCCATTTTCTGATTGAGGCATTTAATTTATTGAAAGGTTTCGTCAAACTTTTGATTATCAGTTTTGTTTAATTTTTTTTATTCAGCTGCACATCAACTATTTGATAAATTATAAATTTGCCACCTTTTTTCTTTATTTAATTTTTTTTATTTCAGCTACACATCAACTGTTTGATAAATTGTCAATTTGCCACTTTTTTTCTTTAATCCTCCCCCTGAACTATGAAACTTTATATACCATAAAAAAAACCATATATTATGTCTACCTTGGAGGATAAGAATATTTTAGAAATTCCTCATTTTAGGTATTTCTTCCCTATAAGCAACAGGGTTAAACAAAAGACAAGAAATAAATACACATTCATATTTGTGTTGTGCAAGATAAGGATGGAACTATGTTAATGGGTGGAGAATTTGGATTTGATGCCTACTCTTTCGGAACATGTATTTGATTCTTTTTGTTGCTGATTTATAGAACATTGTTTACTCCCTTTTGGAGTTTGAATCAATTTGTGTTTTTTATTTCCTTTCTTTTTGGCTAGTCTTTGTAGTCTCTAATAGTTTCCAAAATTCAGTTTTATGGTAGCACTTACAAACAAAAAAATAGTTTTCCCTTAATCACAAAAGTTCATGTGTTAGTAAAATAATTGGTACCATGTTGGTCTGGTATTGTTTTTCATTCCAAGCCTTCAATTCTATCCTGTTGGATGAGACATTTCATAATATAGGTATTGGTTTCCCATGTTTTTTGTTTTGTTCTATCTTTTTTGGGAATATTGGTTTCCTGTGTTAAACTTGTGGTCGATATTCACCAAGTTTTTTGTTTTGTTCTATTTTTTTGGGAATATTGGTTTCCCATGTCAAACTTCAGGTCGATATTCTTTTTGGGAATATTGGTCTCTCATAGGAGTATTAAACTTGAAACTTGTGGAAGTTGAGTGAAACATAATGAAAGTCTGTTCTGGTGGGGAAGTAGAATTAGATAGATACCCTCAACTATTTCTGGTCCCCAATTTATATTTCATCTATTCCCATGCCCCCCAAAAAAAAAAAACAGAAAGAAAGAAACAATTATCATGATGTATTACGAAATGTTCTTTCTAAAGCATTGTTAATGTGGTGATATGGTTGGACTAAAGTTGACTATGCAATCTCTAGGTCATTGTGGTTCTTATCGTCTTTCTTACTTCTCAGGAAACTGAAAAGCATCTTTCAGATATGGTTGTTTCCAAAGCACCGGTGGCAAAGGTTGACAGACCAATGGGTGTTGTCTGTTTCCAAATAGCAAAAGATAGTAACGACATTCTAAATTCATGGGCCATGAACCTGGAGAAGCTGCTTGACCTTGTGGAGAAGAGTTTCCACCAGATTCACAAGGAAACAAATGGTTCACAAAGATACCTTGAAGCCTGAACTTTCGTGCTTATTAGATTTCAATTTAAATAGACATGTATTCAATTAGTTAATATTTGGTGTCCACCGCCATGTTGTTTGGATGTGTTTCTTGTAATTTAAGAGAATAATTATGATTGGTGAATGTCTGGTACAGCTTTTGTGCAAATGTTTCGTGGGTTGATCTGGGAAACATGCTGCAATGAATAATCAAGTTAGAATAAATCAAATGAATAACTTTTGGTCCAAAATAGATATTTATTTTGATAATGCAGCAGTACCGTATGGTGTATGCGCATTACTGAACAGCTTTACTGATGTGAATATCTGCTTGTTGGATTTAGTTTGACACTTTATTTTTTACTAAGCAAATCTATTAAGCCAAATGTGAATAGTGCAACTTTAAAAACTGTTGGTTGGTTGGCCTACTGAACTAATTTGGCTGGTTTTACCACCATTGCAGATAAGTTGCTTCTTGTAAAATCCATGTTTATTTACATTATGTATAAATCATCCTCGTCAAGCTATACAGTGGCATATAACAGCAAAGAACACAGGTTATACTAGATGAACTAACCTCTATTTAAAAAAAAAAGAAAATTAATAGCATTGCACAATAGAAAATACATCAAATTACATCCAAAATATGCCATAGCAGCCACTCTGTTTTTAATCTCCCATCAGCAGATACTTGGCAGTATGTATGTTAAAGCCACACAATAAGAAAGGACGAAATTACATATATATGAAAAGTCACTATTCAAGTAAGTATTTCACGCGGATGTAATATTACAAGGGGTGGGTTTATATCTGCTAACAACCAAGTTAACAGTATAGGCTATTATTACAAGGGGTGGGTTTATATCTATTACTTTATCGTGTGAGAGAAAGATGGAAGCAGAGGTTCTATTTTAATCTGAGCTTCGATCTGAGCAGTTTGAGGAGAGAGCAGAGGAGTCTCAGCTTTGATCTATTTTTGACATAGCTTTCAGCCACTTTCTGAGAAATCCGACTTGATTTCACTGAACCTCTCCCCTTGCCACTTTCCTTAGGGTGTAGTTTTTTTCTGGTCCAAGTGTACAACATCTATCCCTAATTAAATATTTAGTGGGCAGGCTTCATATCTACTTTAGCCAGACCTAAAATACACAAGGACCCTGCAAACAAAAGATTAACAGATGGAATTGTGCCGAATATATCTTCCTACCTCATTATGTATATCACCAGTCAACTGTCAAATATTATTTGATAAGTTCCTATTTTTAAGATAAACAACCATATATATTTCCTGAGAATTTGTTTCTGGGAAATTACTGTGGAGTCAAGAAGTCTCAAAATGCAGTTCTTTGAAAAAACAGTTAAAACCAGCGCGCAGCTACCTTAAATAAATAGATACTCCCAAGAACAGCAAAAATGTTCCTGATCATACTTAGCATTTGAATGTTTGTCCATTAAAAAAGCATACAAGTACTTATAAGTTTTTTTTTACCATAATTAGAAAATCCAATCATATCCATCACAAGAAACCATATTGGGGCCAGATGCTTTCACCAGCAAATAAAGACCAAGTCAAATAGTATGAAAATTTAAAACAAATAAACTCTTAAAAAAGAATAGCACCAAAATTCTTTGAACAACATCAACTTTATGCAACTTTGGATGTATTAGAGTAAGCTAAAACAATTAAAATACTTATAAGGAGAAAATCTAACAAAAATACAAGAGGGACCAATTTAAAAGTAGAACAAATAAATTTTATGACGACACTCACTCTCTTCAAAAAGATTACTCTATCTTGCAAGTTGTCCATTGTTTTGTCATTCTCATGCTCATCAATATCATGAGAGTAGGAGGAGGAGGTCCTAAGACCACCCTCCTCGAGACCATCAAAGAGAGCGGCTCTAGAGGCACGATGCTCCCTACATAAAATTGTGAAAACCACAGCCAAAATATATTAAATAAATAAAAAATTATTTAATAATGGTTACAATTGGGGGTCAACAAACGAGTTATTATAAATCAATAACAACTACAAAAAACATATGCTCAGAAACCCTAGATTTCTTTCAAATCAAACAGAAATTACAAGATTCATATGCTCAGAATCTTTACCTTCTTATTTACAATTAGTTCTGTTCAATCTTCTTTTTGCCTTCCGACTCGCCTTCAGACTCGCTTTGAGAGAGAGGGAATTTGTGGTGCTCAGAATCGGGGAGAGAGAATCGACAGAATTTGGGGAGAGAGAGGGAACAAACCAGAACAATTTGCTTGAAAAGAAATTGTTTCCCCCTTTTTTTGTGACCCACGCGAGTTTTGTTTCTCCCTTTTTTATGACCCGCGTGTTTTTTTTTTTGGTCCGTTGTAGTCCGTCCTTTAGGTCCGTCTAAGATCCGGCCTATATATATATATTTCTCACTTTCTCTCTCTACCTTATTCCTCTCAAAATAAAAACCCCAAAAAGAAAGAGAGCTATTATAGCAAATGAGAAGAGAAAAAAATGAGGAAGAATTAAAAAAAGGGAGTAGCGTCAAGAGTTTCAAATATAACCAATGGTATAAATGGAGATAACAATATTTTAATATCATTTTATATTTCTTATCTCCCATAAAAAAATTCTCATTTATTATATTTTTAAATTAAAAGTAATAAATTTGTTAATTTTGTTATTTGTTGAAAATTATAAATTGTTAGTTTAGTAATAATGACTTGATAGGAAAATGACAATGAAAAATTTTAAAATCGAAATAGTTATTTTATATTATTGTTAGTAGAAAATGACTTTTTTTTATGAAATATGACATTTTCTTGTAATAGACAAGGTATGATATAATAATTCAACTTTAACAATTCCTTTTATTTCAAATTAGATTGTGACATGGTCAATATATTTTAATATTATTTAATATCGTACTCATTTCATCTAAAATATAAGATATTTATTGATTTTTTAACAATTAATATAAGCTACAATATATATTAGATGTGAGACCCCGAATTTTATGAAATAAAAGTATTCAATTTTTCTATTTTGGTAAATAGTTAAATTGATAAAAGTTTAAAGTTAAGGGTGATATTTGAAAAAATTTCAAAGTAAATGATGATGAAGTTTTGTTTTATTAGTATTATTAATGTAATAAAATGAAATTTTTTATATAAAATGAATACTTTTATAAAGTTATTCGTTTTATTAGGCTAATAGTAAAATCTTTTATATAAAAATGTAATACTTTTATAAAGTTATCTATTTTATTAGACAATAATTAGAATATATTATATTTTATTATGCATAGTATTTGTATAAGGCTCTGCATAGTGTTTGTATAGTAAAATCTTTTTATATAAAATGTAATACTTTTATAAAGTTATTCGTTTTATTATATTATAAATAGAATATATTATATTTTATTATAAACCAACTGGACCGTCCGCTTAAAAGTAAATTAATCTGGACCGTTCATGAATTGGTTCTTATTCATCCATTCTTCATAAATAGAAGCTCATTCCTTCATTATTTCTTACTTAATTCTTTGAAACTCTAGAGAGAGAAACTGTAGAGAGAATTCTTCTTCTATAATCTTGAGCGTATTTCTTTAGCGTTTAAGAAAGCTTTGAGCGTAGTGCAAGTTTCTTCAAGTATATCCCCGCCCTACCGTCGGAGTACTCTTCTTTATAAGGTAAGGGTTATTATTTGTTGTACTCGTAAGGGGTATTATTTCTTTTGTATTCATGAAGAGAACTTCTGTTTTTCCATTCTTTATTATTCTGTTGGAATAACCTATATACGCAAACTACCCTATACTTGGTGAAATTCTTCTATTTCATTCCTTATTATTCTGTTGGAATAACCTATCTATGCGAAGTACCACATGCATGGTGATTTCTGTTGTTATTCCATTCTTTATTATTCATTGGAACATCCCGCTTGCATGTAATTTACCGACTGTTCCGTTATTTATTATTCTCGTTAGAATAACTCGCCTATGCGCGGCACCGCATGCATAGTGATTTCGTTGTTATTCCATTCTTTATTATTCTCGTTGGAACTTCCCGCGGTGCGAACTTCACCGACTCGGGTTCCGATTCTTTATTATTCGCTTTGAATATCATGTATGCATGCGTTTACGCGGACTTGGTTCCATTATTTATTATTCTTGGGAATAACCTATTTGTGCGATCTATCACACACGATGGTGAATCCTTCATTATTCCATTCTTTATTATTCTCGTTGAATAACTCGCTCTATGTGGATTACCACATGCATGGTGAATGATCCTTTATATTCATTCCTTATTAAATTGTGGAAATGATCTCGTTACGTTGATTATGATGAGAGTCATAATAAAAGCATTGGACTGATGAAAATCATGGGCATATGAAGTATTAGTAAGTGTTATGATGAGTTATGTTGGTTATTATGTGAAAACATGAAAGTTTCTTAGAAATCACAAAGGGTTGAAAAATCAGATTTTGGTGAAAATAGAACATGAAATTCAATTGACCATATCTCCTATTATATTAGGAATTTTTAAGTGTGGTCAAGTTCTAGAGTTAGATCTATGAGTTTCCTAACTTATCCAAGTGAAATCACTGGAAAAGGTGTTGTTGATTTTCGTGTGAACTGATTTTAGCAAAGCACGAAAAAGTGAAAAATGGGAAAATAGCTACTGCCAGAAATTTTAAAAGGGCATTTTCAGCCACTTTATTTATGAGAAAATTTTTGGCCTTTTAGGAAATGAAAATATATGATATAAAGTACCTCCTGTCTAAAAATGAGCTCATTCCGACTTAAAATGAGCAACTTATGACCATTTCAATATTTAGGTTTTTTTGATAAAAAAACGCTATAACCGGAGTTCTATAACTCTGATGACCATGAAATTTAAACTGGAAGATCACGTTAACATGTGTAAGATCCTGCCAAGATTTGAGAATTTCTTGGAGTTAAACTTGAGGTAGCTAATTTCTTAAGGAATTAATTAGAAATTGATTTTTAAAAATAGTAAATGAATTTTAAAAATTCCGAGAAAAATATATGTTCATTATGGGACTATATTCTGCTAAATCCCAGAAAAGAAATATTTTTGAAACTGATTTGGTATTTTTCATAAAAATGCACTAGTTATGAGTATATGAGTTAAATATGTTATGTGAAGTTGAAAATTTGTAAATAGGATTTTATGGCTTGGGAATCCTATATAGGGTATATGCAGATTTTTGATAAGAGATTTGATCATTGGTGATGAAATGTTATGAGTATGGCATTTTTGAAGGATTAAATGCATTATTTGGTAAAGTGTAAACAATTAAAATAAATTATTTATGAGTTTAAGAAATAATTAAAATATTGTTATAATATTAATGATATTAGATTATGATATTATTAAGTGATTGATAACATTGGGATATTCTTAAACCCTGGATAATTTATATTATAAATGTTTAATATTTATCATTTATCTCATTTGATTGATTCTTTATATCATTGTCATGATCCTCATATATATATTATGTTGAAAGTCATCGTGTATTCTGTAGTGCATAGATGGACTTGGTATGATTATGACTGAGTGGATTATTCGGTATAATCATGAATAGTAATATTACAAATGATGTGGAAAAAGTCCTCATTGGTCAGAAAGTGCATTGATGGACAATTTTTTGTATGATTATGGCTATGGATTCTCTTCGGCCAAGGGTGCAAAGATGAATTGTTTTATGGCATGATCAGGACCGTTGATGAAAACATGATTATCTTTGGCCCGTAGTGCATGGATAATTTATGGTCGTGATACTAAAAGAATGTCCTTGGCCTATAGTGCAGGGATGAATTGATGATGTGGATTAATTATTGAAATGAGTCTCAAAGAATGAAATATTAATTCATGGATGTGATAATAATGAATATCCTTGGCAGAAGTGTATGGATAATTCATGGATGTGATATCAACGAATATCCTTGGTCGAAAGGTGGGTGATTCGGGGGTGATTCGATGATGTGGATTATTTATTAAGTCGAGTCTCAACGATAAAATATTAATAATAAACTTTTAAATTGCAGAAGATAGTAGATATCATGCTCTACTTGACTCTTCTAAAATAAAGTTGTATGTCTTTGGCCCGTAGTGCAAAGATGAATTGTTAATGAATATCTTTGGTCAAAAGTGCAAAGATGAATTTATTAGTATGATTATGAAGCGGGGATTGTGATTTGGTATAACCATGATTTTTGATGTTTCGGTGAAGATAGGTGATGAAAATTATCTTCACTTCTAGGTGTAAAAAGGAATTAAGAATCACAATTATGATTATGAGTTATTCATATGATTGTGGACGGGAATTGTTGATTGATGTTACAGGGATAAAACATTATTAGTGGACTTTTAACATGGAGAAGATAATAGACCTGATGGTCTATTTGACTCTTTTAATGGATTGCTCGTTCCGCTGCAACTATGGTTGAAAAGTTTTATCATCTACCATATGTTCTAAATCTCTGATTTATTATTGACAAAAGCTATTTATAATTTAATTATCTTTAGTTATGATATTCTTTACTGGGCTAGTTGTGCTCACCCTTTTGCTTCACAATTCCTTTCAGGTAATAAGAGTGTAGTTGGGTCGAGCAGGGATAACAGGGGAATAGAACGGTGGTCTATAGCTGTTGAGGTTCTCCCTAAATAGTATGGAAATAATTTTATTGAGAAATTTATATAAGTGTGTCGTATTGTATACGTCATTTGATATTTAATTTTGGTGAACCGAATAGGGTGAGGCGAACCCAACTTTGGAAGGGTGTTTTGTCACTATCATACAAGATGTCTAATGACATACAACCTCGTGTTATCATAAGACAGGGTTGTGCACATCCACTTGCTGAGTATATCTACGAGCACTACCTATATAATCTTGGAGTTTATTTAAAATATAATTTTCACTTGGAGACAGTGGAGATAGTTATATGTCAAGAGAAGACTCACCATTGGAAGGAACATGATAGTAATCTTCTCGTTTTTCTTTGGGGTCTATTGGGTCAACCAAGGATAATTCTTTGGACATATGATATCTATCATAACTTAGATTCATGGCCTCCTATGTACGAAGGTTTTCTTGAGCACTTCCCAAAGATTTTAATTTCTAAAATAATTTTTGACTGTACTTTTATGTAACGTACCATTGAAAGGTTATGGTCGAGGCACCATAAGAGTTACATACATTTGTATTAAAACTCACAGTATACTTGTCGTCGTATTTTGCACGACAGTTGTATAAATGAAGTTGTCAATAGTGTATTTTCTGGCGACCCAAGATGGGTGATGTATATCTATTTTGGGAGCGTCACATTAGAAGTATACAAAAGTCTATCAAAGTCTTGGTAAAAAGTTTATAAAAGTTTGTCACTTATTTCATGGAGTCTTTAAAATTCATTAAAATCCACAAACTCTATAAAAGTTTGTCACTTAAAAAAAGTATTTAAAAGACTTTATTGAATACACAGAGGCAGAACCAGGGGGCGAGGGGGGCATATGACCCTGGTAGGCTGGTATTCCAACGACTCCTACCCTGTAGATTTGCCTCCTGATGCTTCCATGCCTCACGACCCATGCGACGACACGGTTGTCCTCGCCAAACCTCAAACCTCGGCCTCACACCTTTCTTGGCTTCTTCCATAATGTACCAACAAAGTGATGAGTGAACAATTAGGTTTTTTTAAAACTTACTAAATGAAACGACGTCGTTTCATTTACTAAGTTCAAAAAAAAACTCTTTTCTTTTCTTATACCCTCAACAGCTGAACAACCCTCCTCTTATTTTTCCTTCCGTGGTCGCCGACCTGATAAGTGCTATCAATTCCAGTTTCCCTTCCAAGTTCCAAAGTTCCACACTTCCACTGACCTGCTAGGCTGTTATCATTCATAATTGATGATTCATCAATTTAATTGCTTCTCCCTTTCTCTCTCTAGTGACCCAGTCTCCAGGTTGAGCCATTAAGGTCAGTCCATTTGGGCCCTTCTGTGTTTCTTTTTCATATATGTTAATAAGTAAATCTCTATATGTATCTGCAAATAAGAAATTTTTTGCTTAATTTTGCCATTCAATTAGAGATTTAGAGTTTGTTATGCCATGAATTAGAGATTATATGTTATTTTCATTGAATATTTGAATAAATATTGTATATTTATCAATTTATGGTATATTTATGATATATTGTTTGTGAAATAATTGAAATTATTCAATTTGGTTAGTTGCTGAAATTATGATGAAATATTTGAATTGATGAATGGTGAAATTATTATGAAATGTTTAAATTGATGAAATTATTGATTAGCAATTGATGCTTTTATTTATTCTAGATTATGGATAAATACTTGATTAAGCGACCAAGAACTATTGATTCTTCTAATAATCAATTACCAAGTTTCGAAACAAGTGGTAGTATAAATAATTCACGTGTGGAGTTCAATCCGAATAATATTTGACTTTGATATAAATAATTACGTAAATCAATTGAAGACTTTGATATTGTGATTAGAGATCAAGTTCGAAGATAGTATTTGACTAGAGGTCCATATCAACTAATTGCCCATAATTATCCCAAAAATACTTTTCCAATGTGAAGAGAAGCTTTCGGCCCACTTGGTTTAAAATTTTTGAATGGTTGGAGTATAGCATTTCAAAGGATGCGGCCTTTTGCTTTTGTTGCTATCTATTTAGCAATTCAAACAGAGTAGATGCTTTTACAAAAAAAGGGTTCAGCAACTGGAAAAAGTCAATTAAAAAATTTCAAGAACATGTGGGTGCTTCGAATAGTGCTCATAATGATGCTAGAATACAACTTCAAGGTTTTCAAAATCAAAGGCAGAGTGTGTCAAATATACTACTAGGACAAGGGCAAGAGATGGAGGTTGCTTATCGCACCCGTTTAACGGCGGCTTTAGATGTCACACGCCTTCTTTTGAAGCAAGGTTTACCTTTTCGCGGACATGATGAGTCATCGACTTCATCAAATAAGGGAAATTTTCTTGAGTTTTTTGAGTGGTACAGCCTACGAAATGAAGAGTTAGGCAAGGTAGTTAATGAGAATGCTCCTATAAATAATCAAATGACTTCTCCAAAAATTCAAAAAGAACTAGCAAGTGCTTGTGCTGTGGAAACTACACTTGCCATCATCAATGATATGGGGATAACATATTTTCTATTATGGTTGATGAGTCTCAAGATGTTTCAATAAAGGAGCAAATAGGAGTTGTTTAAGATATGTAAACAAACATGGAGATGTGATTGAAAGGTTTCTTGGTGTGGTACATGTGCCTGACACTTCATCTATTTTTTTGAAGAATGTTATTTATGAATTGTTTGCAAAACATAAATTATCATTATCGAGATTGAGAGGTTAAGGATATAATGGGGCTTCAAATATGTGAGGTGGGTTCAATGGATTGAAGGCTCTTGTTTTAAAAGAAAATCCATATGCAAGGTATGTCCATTATTTTTCTCACCAACTCCAATTAGTTGTTGTTGTTGTTGCCAAGAGCAGCCGTATTGTGAGTGCTTTTTTTCAATATGTTACTATGATTGTGAATGTAGCTGGAGCATCATGTAAAAGTAAAGATAAACTTAGACAGCTTGAGCATGATAGGACCATAGAGTGTTTAGAAAAGGGAGAAATAGTTAGTGGTAAGGGAAAAAAATCAAGAAATCAATTTAAGACGGGCAGGAGATACTCGTTGGGGATCACATTGCATAACAATAATCAGTCTTATGTCTATGTGGACTTCCGTATTACAAGTGCTTGAAAATGTGCACGATGATGGTGCTTCTGATGATAATAGCAGTATAGCCATAAGTTTGATTGATAAGATGGAGAATTGTGAATTTGTATCTGTGATACATTTGATGAAATATTTATTAGGAATCACAAATGATTTGTCACTTGCCTTACAACAAAAAGATCAAAACATTGTACATGTTGAGAGATTGATTGGGGTGGTGAAAGCACGACTACAAGAATTTAGGGACGCAGAATAGGAGAATTTTTTGAAGGGAGTCAATATTTTTTGCGAGAAGAACATGATCCCAATAATTAATATGGAAGACAACATGAGATTCCGCGATCGTAGCAGACGTAATGGACAAATTATTACTAATTTTCATCATTATCGTGTTAAGATTTTTTGTCAGGTATAGTCTCTATATATCTTTTTTCATTATTCATATCCAAGAATCTATCTTTTTTGTTGATTTTTCATTATTACAATGTAGGTTGTTAATTCAATTGTTCAAGAGATGAACAATCATTTTTCAGAAGCAAGCACCGAGTTACTTTTATGCATATCATGCCTTGATCCAAGGGATTCGTTCTCTAAATTTGACAAAAATAAGTTACTCCGTCTTGTTGTGCTTTATCCAGAAGACTTCTCATTGACTAATCGCATGATATTTGGGGATCAACTTAAAAATTATATTTATGATATGCGATGCAATAATCAATTTTTTGGGATCGAAGATTTGGGTTTGGGAAGTCTTGCTAAGAAGCTGATTGAAACAAGAAGAAATATGACTTTTACATTGGTATATCGATTGATCGAGTTAGCTTTGGTTTTACCAGTTGCGACTGCTACTGTTGAAAGAGTATTCTTTGCGATGAAAATTGTTAAAACTGACTTGCATAATACAATGGGAGACGAATGGATGAATGACAGTCTAGTAGTTTATATTGAGAAGGATATTTTTTCAATAATTGAAAACGAACAAATTTTGAGACGTTTTCAAACTATGCAGGCTCGCGGGATACAGTTTCCTAATCTCAGCCGTACAACCAAAAGAAGCACTTCAAGCGTCAATAAATAAATTTTTTTTACTGATGTATTTTGACCCCCCCCCCTATAAAAATGTTCTGGTTCTGCCACTGTGAATACACCCTCCTAAAGTCAATGGACCAATCCCATCTTAGTACTTCATCTGTTCAGTAATAGCAACTCCAAGTCTCCAAATTCGCAACAGAGCAACTCCAAGTCTCAAAATTCCAATCAAGCAAATAGGAAATCACGTTCTGCAACTACTTTCCATGATGACTTAGCTCATTGACCTGGTTCGATTCTTCTGAAACTACTTTCCACTCCACTTTTGAGAAATTTTTTATTCAGGTATTTTTTTTAATTTTAGTTTTTAAATTTCACAAATGTAACCATTGTTTTAAGAATTTTTGTAATTGTTTATGAATTCTTCTTTTTTTTACTTTTATAAAATTAGGTTTTTTTACTTCTTAAAGGAACACTGCAATAATGAAGAGAACTTCATCAAATAAAAGTTCTTCAAGTATGTGCTCTATTCTTTTGTTACTTTCTTTAAATTTTATAATTTATTTTGTAATGTTACTTATCAATTACATGTTAGTGATTTAATTGAGATAATTTATTATTGGTGCTAATTAATTACACTTGACTATTCATATTATATATTGATCTTATTTTGATGTTGAATTAGTTTTTAAATATTTATTGATTATCAGGCATGGACATATGTAATTGGGTTAGAACAACTAAACGTACAAAATTTGAATCTATTCCTGAAAATGTTCAAATTGAAAGGATTAGTGACAAACCTTTCACTGCTATATTCACCAAGAAACTCACCCGCAAAATGTTAACCCCCAAACCCAAGTATTAGAATCCCAAAATATCTAGTTCCAAACTTATACACTAGTATCTCTTTCCCTTAATATTGAGGGGGATCCCAGTAAAATACCACCAATACCTCACAAATTTCTCGATACATTAATTAGTGCAGTTACTCGTAAATTCAACAAGAATTGGTACAAGAAATATCCAAGTTGGTTGGAATATAGTTTGAGTGAAGATGTTGTATTTTGTTTGTGTTGTTATCTATTTAAAATTGATCATGGTAACCAAGGTGGTGAGGATGCATTTGTTGGCGAGAGATTTAGAAATTGGAAGAAGATGGATAGATTGAAAATACATGTTGGAGATCATAGTAGTGTTCATCATAAATGTGAATAGGCTTATCGTGATTTATTGAATCAACCTCAACACATAGATATCAATCTTGTTAACATAACTGAGCAAGAAAGGATCAGTTATCGTCTTTGATTGTTCGCATCAGTTAAATGTGTTAGGTTTCTTTTAAAAGAAGGATTACCTTTTTTGTAGTCACGATGAGTCAGGGGGCTCGAGAAAACGAGGGCTATTTATTTCTCAACTAGAGGATCTTTCAGAAAACAATGATGAGCTGCATAAAGTTTTCCTAAAAAATACTGCAGAGAATCATAAATTGTTTGCACCCTCATTCCAAAAATATATTTGTAGAGCCACTGCATTTTTGACTACACAAGCTATCATTAAAGAAATTGGGAATGGGTTTTTTACTTTGTTGGTTGATGAGGCTCGTGATACATCAATCAAAGAACAAATGGCAGTGGTTTTAAGATACGTGTATAGGTATGGTTGTAACATTGAGCGATTTCTTGTCATTATTCATGTTCTTGAAACTACTGCTTTGACACTAAAAGTTGTTATTGATCAACTTTTTTCTAAACATGGATTGAGCATGTCACGTGTGTGTGGCCAAGTTTATGATGGAACTAGAAATATGTCAGGGATGTTTAAAGGTCTTAAGAGTTTAATATTATCTGAAAATCTATGCGCTTTCTATATTTATTGCTTTGCACATCAGCTTCAATTGACACTTGTTGCAATTGTTAAGAAACATAAGTCATTATGTTCTTTCTTTGATTATTTTGAATAGTTAGCAAATGTTGTTAGGGATTCTTACAAGCGGGAAAAAAAAATCTTCAATTGAAGCAATTTCAAAAAGTAGTTGAAGAAGTTGTTAGTGGCAAAATCAAGAATGGACGAGGTTTGAATCACGAAATAACATTAAAGCGACCTGGAGAAACGCGTTTGAGTTCATATTTAAAAATAATTTTGAGTGTTATTATCTTGCTTTCTCCAATAATAGATGTGCCCGAGTTTATAGCAGATGATGTCGAAAGCGAGAAAAGTACAGAAGTTGGTACACTTTTGAAATTCATGCATGATTTTGAGTTTGTATTCTTGTTACACTTATTGAAATTAATGAGTTATGAAAATTACAAATGACTTATCACAAGCCTTACAGATGAAAGATCAAGACATTGTAAACGCCATAGTTTTATAAATGTAACCAAGCAACGATTACGATGCATGAGAGAAAACTGTGATGATTTGTTAGCAAAAACTTGTGAATTTTGTGCATTGCATATCATAGTTGTCCCGAGGATGGAGGATATTTTTGTGTTTCAAGGGAGACCTCGACGCAATATTAAAGAAATCACAAACCTTCATCGCTTTAGGGTTCAATTATTTTTCACTGTGATTGATAGTCAACTTGAAAAGTTGAATGGTCGTTTTGATAATACAAATACAGACTTACTTTCAATTATAGCATGTCTTGACCCACGTGACTCTTTCTCAACATTTGACAAATAAAAAATTAATTGAATTTGCGAAACTTTACCCTTCATAATTTGATGATATTGAATTTTTGGCACTTGATGGTCAACTCCAAAGTTATATTGTGGATATGAGAAACTTTTTTCAGTATAAAAGAAATTTGTGAATCGGCTCAAATGTTGGTTAAAAAAAGAAAGAATGATGTCTATCTTCAAGTCTATTTGTTGTTAAAATTGGCTCTAGTTTTGTCCGTTGCTACTGCAACTGTTGAAAGAACATTTTCAGCATTGAATATCGTGCATAATGAACTTCGTAACTAAATGGGAGATGAATGGATGAATGACTGTTTAATAACTTACATTTAGCGTGATATTTTTACAACTATTAAAAATGAGGCTATCATACAATAATTTCAAGTAATGAAATCTCGAAAAATGTTATTGTAAATAATACTTGAGAATTATTAAGTTTTGTGATTCATTTTATTAAATTTTTATTTTTAAGAGATTTTTTTTTCGAATTTGATCCCACTAAACTACGAGACTTGATCTACATACATAAATAGGTTAGAAAAATTTTCCCAAAGATGTAAAAATGCATAACATTATTATGGGCTTAAATTAATGAGGCTTAATGAGTTGTGCAAGTAAATGGAAAAGCTAGAACAGATATGTAAGAAACTGGATTTGGAAACATATATAGGTATATGTATGTATATAAAATTACTGAATATTTATATAATTCTTAAACTAGAGATGGAGAAAGATGAGGAAATAAAGGATCGAGAGAGATGAGTTCTAATTACCTAATAAGTTGTTCTGAGCTGTTTTGTTGGGTATCAGGGTTTTGGATAGAAGAGATTCAATTAATTTCTTTCTTTCTGGCTCCTCCTTTTGGTAAAATCACACACAAATATCAAGTCTTTATGGATGATAAGACAATATATATATATATATATATATATAGTCCGGATCAAGTGCATATCCCTTATCTTACTCACCCGTGCTCACCCCCCTTTAGTGACGGACCCGACGACGGTTTCGGTCATACAACCGTCGTCTATACTTTTAGTGATGGACAACATATAGCGTCGCTAAAAGTATAGACGACGGTTGTATGTCCGAACCGTCGCCGGGTCCGTCGCTAAAGGGGAGTGAGCACGGGTGAATAAGATAAGAGGTATGCACTTGATCCGGACCGTGTATATATATATATATATTACCCATTGAAAAAAACATCTATTTTTTTCTATTAATAATTTTTTTTTGCTATATGCTAGAGAAATGAGCGGAATACAATTATTAAACATGAAATTTGCTCGTACTCGAGAATAATGCAAGTTGATGACTTGCTTATTTAATGATAATAATTATCTAAAAAGTAAACAATCTTGTTTTCTAATCACGTGAAAGCGGTTGGATGATTACCATTACTATTACCCTTGATAAAATCCTCTTCATTTCCTGCTCACTGTTAACCCCAAGACTTAATCTGATGCAGCATGAAAGATTGGTAACTTGCAGTGGACATTGGGGTAGGTTTAAACATCCATTATTTACAGTAAATAACTACACCAGAATAATGTGATTTTTTTTCATTTTATATGAATGTTAAAAGGTTTAAACACTAAAAAAATAAAATAATTCGTTAATTTCCTCCAATATATCATTTCAAAATTAAGTAAAGACGCTTGATAAAAGTATCGTTTAATTTGAGGGAATGATAGATAGATTGCAAATGAACCCAAGGAAATGAGTAATTCTAAATAGACAAAGTAGCATACGGTTTTATAAGAAATGAAAACCAAATAGTCATGAGCTACTAAAGTTGTATGACATTCTTTGTACACTCACAAGTGTCTATGCATAAAACCGTCGCTATATTTCAAAAAAAAATCGTCGTCATAACTAAATCAGATAATACACAATCACAGCAGTATATACATTTTTCTCATAATATATATATATATATATATATATATATATATATATATATATATATATTGAAAAGTGATATATAGCTACAGTTGGATAAAAGGCCATTTTATCCAATCGTTTACTCATCCATTGATCCAAAAGTTAAAATTACTTTCATCTACGGATTGGGTGTAGACCCAATCCGCACAATAGTTGTGCGAACAAATATACTACACAACTATTGTGCAGAAAAAGTTAATCTTAAAACATTTGATCTTCTCTTAAACAGTCAAAGATGATTTGGAAGGTTAGAAGCTCCTATCCAATATTTTCCCTATATATATTTGGTTAGTTTAGATATACTATACCTAGTAAAATACAATGTTGACGAAAATCTAGTAAATAATACACTTACTAAATTTTCCACAATTAGGCTATTCACATATAAATCTATGTTCATTAGTTTCTCAAATGTTATCATTCTAAATTATTGAAACGTTCTTAAACAAATAAAGTTTGCAAAATAAAGTAAAAGAATTTAGTTAAACAATTACAAGGAGATCTTGAATTCTAAATTAAGTAGAAAAGGCAAAAATTGACTTGACATTCTATAGCTGTGAAATCTAGAGAGTAATGAGCCATTAGAAATATGTGATCATCTAACATCCGTTCTGCATTGTACAAAAAAATATCATTGAAAATAATCCTGCAGCTTGATACCTACAAGATTTCCCTTGGAAAGTTGCACATTATGTTCCTAACAGAACGTTCCAACTATTCAATCTGAACTTGCAAAAAGTATACTCCACCCCGGCAAGAAAACAGCAGTTGAAGAAACTTACTCGCATGTTATTTCTTCATATATTTCAGTCGGCATCTCCAAGTCCATCGCTCCCATCACCTCTCTTGGAAATAGGGGCATATTTAGAGTTAGGTTTCTTCTTTTGTGAAGCAATTTCAGCATTTTTTCGTAAGACTGCTCCAGGGGATGGGTATGGGCGCTGCTGGAAGAGAGGACCCTGAAAACCAAAGAACCAAATAGAAATCATTTTGAATCACGAATATTGATACGAACAGGCAGTTTGCATGTCTGCAGTCTATTGACTCTGCTTGGGTAAAAGGAGAGGGTAATAAACCACAAAATGACTTCTAAATAATTTAAGGAAGAAAGTCGCGATAATGATGACTTGTGCCAAAACTATCAGGAAGTCCCTAAACCACTTGACATTAGTCAGCTAGCTTCTTTGCAGCCAAATAACAGCTCCTGAAGTGAATAAATAACATTACAAGTCTCTCATTATCGGCAATGCTACTATACTTAAATCTTTTGTTAGTTTATTTTTGTATGCATCTTCTTAAACTATGTAGTTCGACATTTTGAGCCATCTTGAAACATGCCACTTGATGCAACTAAATATAAATCATCCTAGATAGCAATCTGTTTTTACACAATACTGGGTGTTTTAGCGTCTTTTTTTTTCAAGATCGACATCTGCTAGAAAGAGTAGCAATGTCCATCCGTTAGACTTCTAGCAGACACGTTTAAAACATTTAAAATCGTGTGATCTGCATGGATGACTACAAATGGATTGGCTGAAAATAGGTCCCCCCATACATATGTACACGCAACTCATATAGCTTAAAACAGAGAGATCAACAAAATAAAATTAGTAGCTAATATACCGAAGCAGTGGTATCCGCTGCTCGTGGTTGTACTCCTTTCAGACCTACAACCCTGTAAAATCAGCAATAGATGGAGTAAGAAGCAAACTAGTCAAACTTCTCTACAACACAACGAGAAAACAAAGATTTATAATATGAGGAAAGCATCATTATCAGGCAAGAGCATGCTGACAACAGTCATATCGAGTATTGACATATTGTGACATATTACTCGTGAAACATGTACAACATACCAGCCACCACGGGGAGCATCAGAATAAGAGCTTGGATCCATGGGATCCAACTCATCCTCCTCAGTGTGCGAACGTTTCCTGCTATCCTTTTTTGTGCCTTTTCCCATAGGAGGCTTCAAATTAGATCTACAAACCAAAAGATTTTTATTTAGGCTATATTTATGCAGCTTCAAATCATTGTCGAATATTACATTCACTGCTTTCATTCAGAGGTACAGTAAGCTGACCTATAGGGTAGCAAACCCTTAATCTTCTCTCTCTTCCCACACCTCTCCCCCCCTCCCCCTTCTCTTCTCTTCCAAACCAAATATAAGAAACATAAAAAAAAATCATAGAAGGGAATCACTCAACTCATTCAGATCTCATATTTAATATCTAGCAACAAATAATAAACCTGGTGTTACTTTCACCGAATCAGAACAAATAAGATATGTAGTATGGGATTCAGTTCAAAACGCATCAGAATACGAATGCCAGCAGGCTGAATTAAATCCAACAAAGCTCCCTTTTTAGCTAGGAGGCAATATCTTCTGTTTTGCAATAAGGACAATGTCAATGGCCTGATGTTAATTAATATAAGAATATTATTTAATAGTTTTTACTAATTATTCTTTAGTATCTAAACTGCAATTTAAAGGGGGAAATATGAAAGATATTATATTTATATATAAATATGACATCAGCGAGTCTGAAAATCCATGCCATACATATGGTTGTGAACCATGACACTCAAAATTGGATCAGATTTCTTGCAGAAGTGCTCTGCCTTATTTGTTCTGGTACACATCTTAGTGACAACTGAAATATTAAACTCACATTGCAGACACTGTTTAAATTGCAGGCCTCAATAACAAAAACAAGTCAATTGAAGAGCAATGCTACAGAGTTATTAAGAGAAGCTTAATGAAAGGGAATGATACCTCTGCTTCGAGAATCCTTTGCCTGAATCTTCTATAGTACTTCCGATATCGGTGGTCTGCTGTTTCTTTTCTGAAGTAATTAATTGGCTTTGTGGAAGGTTGAACACACTACAGTAAAAGAAAAGTTTAACTTACTAAAATAATGCCTTCAACTGTAACAAACAGGTTGTAAGACAAAATTTGGTTAACCAATTATCCACAACATGGAAATTAAACATGACTTGCCCATGCAACATCATTTTTGATTATATGAGTAGTTATTTCCGGTACAGTATTCTCTGAAATACCACTCATGAGGTGTGGACCTTCACATAGTCCAGGATATTAAGGAAAAAGATCAATCAAACCTACGTAAAGTTTATCTATCACGGTATCACCTGCTCAAAAGAAATAAAAAGAGTTGAATTGTTTTATAAACTTTAAAAAATCTAGTCATGATAACTAATATTCCTCAGTGACCAATAATGAAGTGGGGGCTGAAGCTGGAGAATGGCCGAGAACGGCTAGTTTGAAAATGCTTCTGTAACCTACTGCACCTAGATAAAGATTTACTCAAGCATATAAGTTTCAAATTGTACCATAGGTGTTATAAGTTAAGGAGTATAAGAGGTCAGATGAAGAAAATAGAGCATCATAATAGGCACAAACAAATAATGGATTAGCAGTCTAACACCGAAAGCTAGCAAGATCGCCGTTCTAATCACACTTTCAACTACCCTTGTCACTTTCACGAGTCTTATATACATTTCAAGAGGTCACAACTTTGTTCCACTACAGGTTCAGGCTCCACTAAGCCTCATGATACATTGATATATTGTCTTTCTTCCAAACACAAGACAGTAGAATTTAAGGCAAACAGTGAATCTCACATGCAACCTAGTTCCTAATGCTATTACAAAAGAAAATTCTACTTGTTGGGTGCAATTTTTCATTAATTTGCTAATGTATTTGCATTTCACATCAATTTAAACAGGCATATCTACCCCACGCACACTGTTGGGAGTCACAAGGACAGGAACGAAGGAACCTAAATATATTATGGTAGAAAAATTCTTCGGGTTTCATGCTTTAACATGAGAATTTTAGCATACGCTTGATATAAACAGTAAAATATTTCTAGTCAGAAGATTGAATATTAATCTGCAAGAAGAGATCACCGTGTGCAATGATTGCAGTAACCCCACGTCTGTACGAAGCTCATTCCCCAACCACCGCATCCTATGCATTTCTTAAACACAGAAAACTGATCGCCCTGATTCTCATTAGCTGCATTCCCAGAAACCTTTTCATCATAATTATGCAAGGCAACCTGGTGTGATGATTCAGGTTGCTCCCACTGTGACACATGGGTCTTTGGGTTGTAGTAATATTTTCTACCTGTAGAGAAATAATCTGAGAAAATATATATACATATATATCTATATATATGTGTGCTCTGTGTGTGTGTGTGTATAGAGAGAGAGTAATGCAACTAATAACCTAGATAAAGAGACCCTGTATAAAAAAGAACTACATGCTTTACATGTTGAAATATAAGCAACTAGCTAAAATAATATGTACTTCATGTACTTGACCGATGCTTAGTAAACAAGTAGTCCCCCAAAATAAATTTCAAACTAAGCAAATACCAAAAGAAAATAGTATTAACATCTACCAATTCTGTCGCTTAGGCAAGGCAAAGGTGTACAAGGGCACCAGAGAGACCATGGACCCAATATTTTCTTATCTTTGAACAATTCTGACTTGAAATTCTATAACAAATCTTATAGTGTCCAATATTGACTATGGTTTCTCAATACTATCAAAGACCCACTATTATCTTTTAACTTCACATTCCAACACCTATGCTATACAGAAGCATGTGTTAAAACCCTTTTTAGAAATAAATACCAAAAAGCTTTCTTATTGTTGGTGCTCCAAACCCAACAAACAGGTTTAGATAAAGTACTGTATTCTAATCTTTTTTATTTCCGTTGCACCTGTTAAGAGATCGAGTCTTGTTTAGTTTGGGCTTCCATTATAGAGAGTGTCAAAGGGAACCTCTATTCAGATTTTGAAGGGATTCAGGAGTTGAACTTAATTGAATAAATTGATTTTTTTTTTTTCTTTTCTCACTTGCTCTTTTCCGTGGACTTTTTGTAGCAATGCCCCTTATGCATAGCATTCCCCATAAAGATGCTAGAATCTGCATAATATTCTACTTTTTACACATTCTTAATTCAGAAAGATCAATAGGAAATATAAGATATATGGCATACCAGTTGTTTCATCCAATACCTCTTGCCAATCTGCTGGAAGTGGTGAAGATGGTGGAGGGTCTTTGTTAAAAGAAGCCTCAACAGGTCTTTCCCACTGACTTGTCCCAAATTTTTCATTATAATAATATAATGCACCACTTGCAGGGTCACTTGCCTCGATCTACATGAAGATTTCATGGAGAATAACAACAGCCATAAAGGTAACATGAAAACATGTAAAAGGGAGGAAATATGGAAGAGAATGTATTCATTTAGTAAGAAGACAAAATATTTTATATGAATTAATCCTATTTACAGCTAAAATTGGAAACGAAAAGAAAGTAATATCATAAAGAGTAATGCGGTCTCAAATGACATGGCATTGAATATTTTAATGATAATTTATGGCATAGCCAATCACATGAGATCTACCCAACCAATGTTATGATGACACATCATTTGAGACGCTCTTTGAGACCAAAAATTTTAGACCCCTAGCATCACCCTATCATAAAATCAACCTGTTCACTGATTAAGCAAATGTAGCAGACAGCAGACTGGAGTTCACTAAGACGAAGCTTGTGAGCATAAGAATCCATGCAACCAAAAGTACAATAAGGAAAATAGTAACATAAATCCAATATGAAGTAAAAGACTAGAGACAAGATTCTCAACTCCTTCCTATAAGGAATATAATGTTGGAAACATTTTGCATTTTTAAAATCTGTTGTCCAACTCATCATAACATTTTATCAGCTGATGGCACTTTCTGAAAGCAATCATAACTACGAAAAACTTTGAGCAGCATTTTCTGTTTTTATATTTTATATACTTAAATTTAGGGGCGTATATTATGTACTTAAATTTCAATTGACTTTCATTTTAATTGTAATTCAACCACTATTGTAAAAGGTTCTGTCATCTTCCATTGTAAGGAACATTTTTATCAATAAAAATTATTATCTTTGGGTATTTCCCTCTTTGGTGGACTCCAAAACTTATCTTCCTAGTGGCTTTAGTAGATAATAGGGTTATTTTACCTAATGGATTCTAAACTCGTCTACTAGAACAATATATAGTTTTGTTCTCCTTCACAATAGTTTTCTTCAGAACCACTTCCTCACATGAAATTCTGGTCAACCAAACAAAAACCTAGCTGCAAGCAGTAACTTCCGATCTCATATTTCTAGTGCTGATTGTTTCATAAGTTTCTCAGACATGATCATTTTTCACGGAAAAAAGGGATGGTTAATTTTAATTCTATTTCCAACCATTCCCAGTCAAATTCAACTATTTTTATTTACTAAAAACAAAGAATTTAAAAGAAGTTAACTTTAAGGATCAAACACTTGACTACTAAATTTCTTGATGATTCAAATTAAGTATGACCAACAAAAGCACATCAATAGCCACAAAACAATAACAAGTATTTCAACACTCCCGATTCTTTACAGCAGATCAAATCTAAGGTTATCAGTAGCAACTGGTACTTACCCATCCTGGAGGCAGTTTTCTAGTCACCATAGTTAGAGATGGAGTCTTCAAACTCTGGAATGTAAAGTTGTGAGAATAGAGTCAGCAGATTAAACATAGTTAAAAAACAAGATAAGCGCTTAGTAAAATTCTGCAAAGTGAAAGAGAAAAGAAAAAAGTAGAAACAACAGTGAGGAATTTTAGAGATATCTTAGCGTAAACTCTTATAAAGTAATTTAGCAGATAAGACGGGGCAAGATGAGAAACAAACAAAAACCGCATGGTATTTGGCCCAGCGGTAGGACTTCCCTCAATCCTCATGGTATCCATGAGGTCGAGGGGGAGGGTGTGTGTGTGGTGTGTGTCAATGTAGCAAAAAAAAAAAAGATAAGAAACAAAATGACTAAACAGGAGTTTAACGTGCATTATCAGAGAACGCATTATTCTCTTTGGCTCGGTCATCTTTCAGAATTCCCCTTGCTCTCAACTTTTGCTTAAGGTACTCGGGCAATTTACTGGCCCCATGCTTCTGTTCAGAGCTCCCATCAAGTTCCACATTTTTCTGGCCTGTTTCATGACCAAAAACTCCATAATATAAGTCCAACTTCAGAAGACAGTTATGAGAACACAAAAAGTAACTATAGTGTGAGCTATGCTTACTGGAGGATACAATATTAGGCCTTGAAGCACCAGAATAAGCACCTCCACCTGGTACACCATATCCATTTCCAATTTCCACGTTACCTGATACAAAATCAAAGAAATTATTTCTTCCCATGGAGAAAATCAAATTTTTAATCCAACACTTTTACGGAACAGATAACGCTTACCAATATCATAAACTGATATTAGGGCAGGAAAGAGCTTTGAAAATTTAAAGACGAGATCATAAACTAAAAGAATGTCATTTCACAAAAATTTCAGTGTTTCCTATAATCCTTTCTATTTCTTTTTTTCTCGTTCCATTTCTCAAAACCCAATAACAGGTTTCTTTTTCAAGTGGAGAATAGAAAATTAAAGAAAAAAGAACCTCTTCTGTTGTTATTCGAAATGGTTGCACATTCAAATTGAGACCTGATAACAAAATAATGGACTTCTTTTCCAATTAAATGTTATAGTTGGGTGAAATAGTGATAAAGCTGAAATTAATAGGGGAAAGTACATAACTATTTTTCTTATTAGCAAGGCAAATGCTATCAATAATTGAGTGTTTTCTCAAGTCGAAGAGCATGAAAAGAAAATTACAGTTAAATTCATCATCAAAAGAATGGATTCACTAGTTGGACCTAACGATTATTTATCTCTACTGGAGTGTAGGAAAAGGCGATGGCAAAATCATTATAATTAGAGCATCAGAGAATGATGACATATGACAAAATAAAGTAGCGACGAACCTTCCTCAGCAATGCTAGACTTGCCACGTTTTAAGGCCATTTGTGCACGATGTTCTGTGGTCATTTTAAGTAGATGCTCCTGTATATGATAAATAAAAAAATCTGGAGTCATCATGGTTATATACGATCTCTGTGAGTCTGTTAAAGTGTTGGCGTCTAAAATAAGATTAAGAAGAAGAGGTTAAAGAAAATAGCAGAACATAAATACCTTTATAGCATTTGGGTCATGACGACCTGCCAAAATGTCAGTATGGTCCTCGGGAGTTTCAGTTGCACCTTTGGCTTCTCTGAATTCAGGTAATACAGGAATAGGAGTGACATACTGTTACATCAGCTTACTGATTCAAAAAAAATTGATATTTTATTGAAGAAATCAGATTGCACCTTTGATCATGTATAATTTTTTGGACGACAATTTCCTGAAAATTACCAAAGACATTACTCACAAGAATCAGTTATCAAAATGAACATATTGCTCACATCAATAACAAAGAGTGTAAAAGAATATCTTGAAATCTCTGCTATTCCTCAATCGACTTACCTGTTCACGCAGCACAGCATCCTGCACAGCCGTTTCAATATCATCAGCACTTTCCAAATGCACCTTCAAGTGGCTGTCTGGTGCAAAGTATTATTCATTCAGTCAAGGATGAACAAATACATGACCAATATAAAGGAACAATGGAGCATTTTTTACTAAAATATATTTCATAAACATGGCTTAATCTCTGTCATAAGGTCTTGTGTCAATGATTTGCTAGCGCATGTCTTACCTATCTCGTTTTGTTTTTGTGATTGCTGCTCCACTAGGTTATCTGTCACGGGTTCAGGACACCCCAATTCCCCTTTGTTTCTATGGTTTACTTCAAATAATTTAACTTGTTGCAGCTCATCAGCATCTCTTTCCTTTGCATGTTTGGGTGGAGCATTTAATTCGGCTAATTGAGGAGTCCTTTGTGAACCACCATCTTGAGGAATTCCTGATTGTGGCTGAGAAGCATCAGATTCCATAGGTGAATGGAAAGAACTATCCAGACCGCCTGCTGACCTCACTGAACCTGGAGCATTATGTCTAAAGTTGTGATCAGTGGGCATGCCAAATTGGGTGAAATTGCTATTTTGAAAGTTATTCACAAATTGATCTGGTATGCGAGGAGCAAATTGAGTCGAAGGATTAAAATGTGGATAAAAACTTTGAGGGGGAGGAGCGAGAGCTGCATTTGAAGGGGGGCCATGGAAGAGATTATTTTCAGCATAGTGAAATTGGTGATGAGGATTCACAGAGTTCTGAAAAGACTGATTAGGATAGTTGGTGGATGAATTCACAGACAGAGCTACGTGTGGTAAAGAACTTGGAAGGGACACAACACCAGGAGGGAGAGGCTGATCATAGTTTTTATCCATAAGCTTCAACTATTATATGTAACCAAATCTGCTCTGATAATTGCAATATTAGAATTGTTCTTACTAAAGGAAATTGAAAATGGAGTGTTAGAGAAGAATGCCAATAGGGCTGATTCTACCTGCATAAACAAATATCTTCTGTTACGTTTTGGATTATCAAAATAACATCTAGGCACAATATCACTTTTTCCTTGGGACAAAGCAAAATATTTGTAGCATTCAACACACAAGGTAAAATAAGACATTATAACATATAGCAATACCCCGTTTCCCAAGACAACTAAAAATGAATAGGAGCATGGTTGTGAAAAAGTTCTATCATTTAACCTTCTCCCTTCTTTTCTTAACTATGTCAACAAAACATTGCTCGAACTACACAAATCTATTATCAACATAATTAATAAGCTTTCATTATGGATTCTTCAGGTTCACATCCATATACACTGTCACCTATTTTAAACACTTTAGGATTAAACATTACTAACACACAAAAACAATAAGTATTCCTCCGCCAGTTATATTATTATGTATGCAATTAAATTGGCACCTACTTCACCAATTTTGGATTTAAATTGATGGGGAAATGTAATAAAGAACCAAAATTAGCAATATAAACACTCAAAGGTTCACAATAATTAACCATTCTGTATATTTAAGACACTATTACGATCCTATCGAAGTTGTGCCATTGTTCTTCAAGTATTAAAATTACTTCAAAAAAATCCAAAAAAAATGAAGAAATAGAACTAATTAGAGAAAAATTAATATACCAAACAGCGAAGTTTTACAATTTGCAGCGACAAAGGGGATTTGACGAGACTCCGGCGAATATATTGGCGTTAAGAAGAAAGAACTAATGAGCAGAAATATTCGAACTGATGGCACATCTTACTGTTCTATATGTGTCCGTATATTATCAATTTTCGGTTTTTCTTTGTTTACTATTTTCATTTTTAGGTCAATAAAAGTTACCGGTCTTTTTGTTTAGAGCGGAATGGAGTTGAATGACTGAAAAATTGAATGGCTGTATTTATTTTGGTCTGAATGACTGAATCGGTAAGATGAATGAATTGAATGGTTAAGTCATATTTTTTTATTGAATGAACAGCTCAATGAAATAAAAAAATTTAAGAATTAAAAAATTAAAAAAAATATTAACTATTATATTAAGTAGTATTAAATTAATTTACAATAAATGTGAATTTTTTCAGAAGGGTAAAATAATAATATTTTGTCATTTAGATGTTTCAAACATGTCAATTATTAAACAATTTTTTTTATTCAGATTCAGATTCAACTCATTCAAATTCAGATTCAGCTCATTTTGATTCAGATTCATTCAGTTTTTATCAAACATCCCCCAAATTATGTTTGATAAAAATCGAATGAAATGGTTCTGAATCTGAATCTAAATCTGAATGAGCTGAATGAAACTGAATACTAAATGAAAAAAGTTGTTTGATAATTGATATGTCTAAAACATCTGAATATAACAGATTTTTATTATTTTATCTCTCTCAAAAAAATTAAAATTATTATAAATTTATTTAATATTACTTAATATAATAGTTAATATTGTAAAAAAAATACTTCATTCAGCAGCCCATTCAACTAATCCAGTCAAAAAAATAACACTAAATCATTTATATTCTATTTATGAGTTTTGAACAGAAAAGAAAAGAATAGAAATCTTAAATTAGAACAGAAAAGAAAAGAATATAAAACTTAAGTTTTTCTTTGTGTTGTTTCTGAGTTTTTAATAGAAAAAAATAGAAAATAGAAAATTTTTCTTTTCTTGCGTTTTTGAATTCTAATGAAAAGTAAAGAAAAATATTACTTTTACAAATTTACCCTTATATTAATAAAAACCATTGAACCATGAATAAAAATATGCAAGATAAATTTAATCAAAGAAAAAAAATTCATAATCAAATACAAATATCCAAATAAATATTAAACAAAAATTACTTCTACAAAGTCATTGTCACGCCATACCCAAAAGTCATCAAACATAATTTGTATTATTAATACTAACGGAGATTATTCATCAAATTCTTCGAGAAATTCATTTTCCTCTCTAATGGTAACCCAAACACTGCTCGTGTTTTGTTTTGATTTTCTACTAGCATGAGTTTTACCAAAATAAGAGGCCGGAAAGTTACTGAAGAGGGAAAGATTGGGATGCCGGAGCGCCGACAAGAAAATTTTAAAGATTAATTTGTTCAGTTACACTGTTGCAGGGAGCTTGGGCTTGAACCGAAAAAGATAACTTGTTCGCGGCAAGTTATTATTGAATAAATTATACAGGAACGTGTTATTGCATAGAATAAAATCAAATCAATAATAATAATATTTAAGTACTTACATGAATTGAGAGAAATCATCTTGTATGTATCACGCTTCCGCTGTGCTTAAGGGTGAAGATCTTCATTTGCCTCTCTCAATCTTATGATGGATGTATAGGTGTGTATAAAATTCTTGAGACGACAATTGGGACCAAACCCTAACTGTTTTATTTATAGAATAGCTAAGGGTCAAAATCGTCCATCAAGATTATGAAACCCTAGGGCCCATTATGCCAAATACTATTAGGAATATTATTTATAGGCCACATAATTAATTACCAAGCCCATAAATAAAGTGATTAAATTAATACAATATGTAAGCCCAATAATTACATAAATAGTAGAGGCCACATAAGGAATAAAATATTTCAACATTCTCCCACTTGGCCGAAATACTATTTATATACAAAACATAATACTTACAATCATTAATTTGGTCAAGTATTAATTTAATAGCTACATCTTGTTCAAATAAAAATACCAATGCGAATTAATACAATGTTTGTGTCGCTATTAACACAAGATCCCCATTAGTTACACAATTAGTACTTTTATTATAACAAAGATTAACATTAAGCATAACAGGTATGAATAGAGTTTACATAAGTGGTAATTGATTAAACTCATTCATATGGTCCAAAACATAACTGCATCTAGTTTTGTTCACAAGTTCTCAAGTGTGCACAATAAAGAGAATAAGCAAACCATAAACATCTTTGTGAAGTTCAAAACAACGAGCTCAAAATTATTGTCTTACATCAAAATAACTTACTAATTAAGACTACCAGTTAAACCCATGTCGGCAACATGCTCTAAAAAGAGCTTGGGCGGTAAGCCTTTCGTAAGTGGATCCGCTAACATATCATGCGTACTAATATACTTAATAACAACGTTTTGGTCTTCAACTCTTTCCCTGACAAATAAGTACTTAGTGTCGAGGTATAGTCCAGCACCACTCGAAATGGTGCTGTTGGACAAACTAACATTAGAATTATTATCACAAAATACTTTCAATGGCCTTGAAATGGAATCTACAACCTTAAGTCCTGAAATAAGATTCCTTAATAATATGGCATGACAAGTATCATGATAACAAGCCACATATTCTGCCATCATCGTGGAAGTGGTAGTTAACTCCTGCTTATGAGTTCTCCACGAAATAGGGCCTCCTAAAAGCATAAAGATGTACCCTGATGTAGATTTCTTTTCATCTTTACACTTAGCAAAATCAGAATCAGAATAACCAACAACTTCAAGGTTATCTATTTTTCTAAATGTAAGCATAATATCCTTAGTACCCTGTAAGTAGCGTAAAACTTTTTGGCTGCTTTTCAGTGATCCAAACCTGGATTTGACTAGTAACGTCCAAGCATGCCAGTTACATAAGACTCTCAACCACAGAAGTATAGGAAATAAGATTCATTTGATCACGTTCGAGGTGGTTCTTAGGACATTGATGTGAGCCAAATTTGTCACCATTAACAACAGGGGCGACAGTATGGGAGCAATTTTGCATGTTGTATTTGTTAAAAACTTTATCAATATAAGCTCTTTGGGACAATTCTAATATCCCACGAGACTTATCTCGATGAATTTCAATACCTATAACATAAGAGGTTTCACCGAGATCCTTCATATCAAAATTTCCAAAAGAAAACATTTGATCTCATGCAACATGTCTAAGTTATAACTTACAAGTAGTATATCATCAACATACAAAACAAGAATAACAAATCTACTCCCATTGACCTACAAGTATATGCATTGATCCACTATATTTTTTTTAAAATCAAAATTACTCATTACCTCATGAAACTTAAGATACCATTTTCGAGAAGCCTGTTTTAACCCATATATGGACTTCTTAAGTCTACATACCATATGTTCCTTGCCTTTAACCAAAAATCTTCTGGTTGTGCCATATAGACATTCTCATGCAAGTTACCATTAAGGAATGCAGTTTTAACATCCATCTGATGTAACTCTAAATCATAATGAGCTACTAAAGTCATGATTATTTTAAATGAATCTTTCCTGAATACTGGAGAGAAAGTTTCATTATAATCCATACCTTCCTTTTGAGTGAAACCCTTAGCAACCAATGTGACGCCCCCAAAATAGGTTTACAACACCCATTCTGAGTCGTCAATAACATGGTACAGAAACAACTACAACTTTATTAATACAACATAAAAATTATGAGTTTGAATACAAATATTATCTTCTAAACAATATCAACACTCAAATAAGTCCTCATTATATTTATTGATATATTATATTACAAAAATAGTGAGGACTACTAAAACAACTTTCTAAGACCTTCATTTCATACCCCGACTAGTACTCGCTATATTCTCGCCTCCTGAGAAGAAAAATGGAATAAAAAGGAAAAGGGTGAGCTCAACTAGCCCAGTAAAGAATATTATGACTAAGATAATATAGAACAAATTATCGTTAGTCTTCAACAGGGAAAAATCTGATAGGATATAATATAGACAACAAGTTTCAGATCAATATTCGCAGCGGAAATAATAATTCATAGAAGAGTTACGTAGAGAATGAAATCTACTAATATATATGAATTTAAAAGTTCATCATCAATATTTTATCCCTGTAACATCAATCAACATACTTCTTGAATCAAATAATCATCTTTGCACTACAGGCCAAAGATATTTAATAATATCATCATTTATGACTGAGGATGATGAAAAATATTTTAAAGAAAATGAATCTAGTGAAACAAAAGAACAAATATTAAGGATTCGTACTTTAAACAGTCCCAGTTCAAAAATACTTCATAAATAACCACAGTGAAGTAAAATTCAAGAATGATCAAAACATGGATACAATCAAAGCTAGTATCCATAATCGATATTTTGGAAAAAAAACAAAATTTTAATTTTTCTGTGAATAGTGTCATATTCGTGAATAGTGCCGTATACGTGAATAGTAACCCCAACACTAAAAGACAAGAATTTCACAAGAAAAATCTTACCAATAATCCGGCATAATGATATTAGAAGAAATAATATCATTTTAAAAAAATATATAACATCCCTTACCTCGAAAAGAATAGTACTTCTGGCTGGAATATCAGATATAACGCTGAAGAAACTTGCACCATATAGCAACACTCAAAGTATCAAAATACTCACAAAAATACGCTCGATAATATAGAGAGAGAAAACTTCAGTTTCTGGTGTGATTTTTAATTCTAACCTAAGCACTCTATTTAGAACACCAAAGCAGAAAATTTAATAAAATATTAATATAATTATAAAATTTTCACGCCCATCTTAGAAATCTGATTTCAGCTCATTTACCACACATGTGGGGCCCACCAATAATGAAAAAATGTTTTTTTTAAAAAAATAATTAAAACTTCAAAAATTAATTATTCCAAAACTTTGGAACTTCAATAATTCATAATAAATAGCCCTTTTATCAAAAAATTCAAACATTATGTCCTTTCCATAGGAAATTCCATTCTCTACAACTTTACAGAAGAAAGTTTTTCCAAATTCCAAACAGAAATTGACCGAAATCCACAAACGGGCGATTTTACAAGCTATAATCAAATTTCAGTCAAGAAATGGGGTCCACGAATATGTTTAACATGTTTTAAACAATTTTAGTAACAAAAATACTCCTCCTCCTCATATACTCATATATCCCACATTTATTGTAAAAATATCATCATTATTATATTATTAAAATATAATAATATATTTAAATGAATTATTTATCGGAAAAGATAAAATATCAATTTTTCAACAATTGTTACTTTAAAATTTTCTCCATCTATATCCACATAAAATGAATATTTTCCTTATCATATAAATCAATAATTAATTATTCACAAATAATATTACGAGAATCACAAATCGGGCAACGGTAGATTTCCCAGGAAAGAGGGCTTTCAACAAGGATTTCTCCTTACTAGCAAGTGATTAGGTGACCAAACCTCTCCTTAGATGAACTTTCTAGACATTGCCAATAATGTTATCTAATAATATTATTCAAATAATATGAATTATTAATCTGATAAAGAAACATACTGTATAATGACAATTATTGAAACAACAACAATATAAAATATCAACGTAGCAATTATTGAATCAATAAAATAAAATATTAAGCGAAGAATTCATCGTAACAATTATTGAGTAGTGCCTTCTTACGTAAGAATCAATAATTGGTGCAATCTGGTGTCTTCTTGTGTTTTAATCATCGAGTATTCCAACAATTATTAAGCAGTAACAACTATGCCAAGATTATTTATAAACAACTTATACTTGTCGTTTTCTTCATCCAATCGCTGCGTTATGGGGCCCTACAAAAGGTCTGTACGTCATACAAATATTCTTCTCCGACGGTAAGAATATTCCACGACCAAATGAATATTCTCCGATAAAATGAATATTTTATAACCACTTTCTTATTTGAAATATTGCTAGCATTTTACCCATAACTAACCACATTAATCAAATCAACCCTTACTATTTCAAAATAATAAATAGAGGAAATTTAATTTCATTTATAATAAGTTGGGGTCTTACAACCTCCCTCCTTATGAAATTTCATCCTCGAAATTGACGACGTACACTGGTGTTTTCAAAAGGTGAGGATACCTCGCTTTCATTTCCGCTTTCAACTCCCGGGTCATTTCCTCAATAGCATGGTTCCTCCACAAAACTTTAACTTGTGGTATGACCTTTGTCACGTAAGACATGCTCCTTCCCTATCCAAGATCTTTGTGGTACCTCTTCGTGACGTTAAGTCTTCGGCTATCTCATCTGGTTCTAACTCAATAATGTGGTTTGGGTCTTTCACATATTTACGAAGCACAGATATATAAAAAACATTATGAACACAAGACATACTTGGAGGTAACGCGAGTCTATAGGCTACATTTCTTACTCGGTCAAGAATCTGAAATGGACCAATAAATCGTGGATTGAGCTTTCCTCTCTTTCCGAATCTTTTAACTCCCTTCTATGGGGCAACACGCAACAATGCATGATCCCCAATACTAAATTCCACGTCTTTTCGATGAAGATCCGCATAACTCTTTTGTCGATCTTGTGCCGTTTGTATGCGTTGTCGAATCATTTGGATCTTTTCTGTAGTAATACGTACCAACTCTGGTCCCAACAATGTTGCTTCACCCACCTCATCCCAACATACTGGAGAGCGACACTTTCTTCCATATAATGCTTCAAATGGAGCTACCCCTATACTTGCCTGATAACTGTTGTTGTAGGAGAATTCCACCAATGATAAATACTTATCCTAACTCCCTTTGAAGTCTAGGACACAGAGTCTTAATAGATCTTCAAGAGTTTGAATAGTCCTCTCTGATTGTCCGTCCGTTTGAGGATGGTATGCCGAACTGAATCGTAAATCCGTGCCCATAGCTTTTTACAAACTAACCCAAAATCGTGAACTGAATCTTGGGTTACGATACGAAACTATAGATACTGGCATGCCATGCAATCTCACAATCTCATTTACATACATATGAGCAAGACGTTCAAGGGAATAAGTCTCTCGTATCGGCAAGAAATGAGCAGACTTAGTTAATCTATCAACAATAACCCAAATAGCATTTATACCTTAAGAAACCGTGGGAAGACCCATAACGAAATCTATGGTAATGTGTTCCCACTTCCATTTCAGGATCTCAAGTGGTTACAATCGACCCTTAGGCACTTGATGCTCCGCCTTTACACGTTGACAAGTTAAACACCTCGAGATAAACTTTGCAATCTCTCTCTTTATATTGTTCCACCAAAATGTATGTCGAAGATCACGATACATTTTGGTACTTCCAGGATGGATTGCAAACGGTGTATTATGTGCCTCTGTCATGATCTTGTACTTCAAATTAGAGTCATTAGGAACACAAAGTCTGAAGTGTACTCGAAGTATTCTTTCTTCACCGATTCTTGCTTCTGGAATAGCACCTTCTTGTACATTTTTCTTCATACGCATTATCTCCGGGTCTGTGGCTTGAGCAACTTTAACTTTATCGATTAAAGTTTGTTCTATGCGTATACTTGACATCATCGCACTCGTTCCTGCATATGATCTTCTAGTCAACGCGTCAGCTACCACGTTTGCTTTTTCCAGGATGGTATTGAATGGTGTGGTCATAATCTTTTTAACAATTTCAAGCCAACGTCGTTCAAGATATTGAGTTCCTTTTGGGTGAAGAAATATTTGAGGCTTTTATAGTCTGAATATATCTCCACTTTCTCTCCATATAGACAGTGCCTCCAGATCTTTAGCACGAAAACAACTGCTGCCAACTCTAGATCATGAGTAGGATAATTTCTCTCATATTCTTTAAGTTGTCACGAGGCATAGGCTATGACTTTCCCATGTTGCATGAGAACACATCCTAACCCTTTGCCCGAAACATCGCTATAGATAACAAATCCATCCGAACCAGATGGTATTGTCAGAACAGGTGCCGAAATGAGTCTCCTCTTAATCTCTTGGAAACTCTTTTCGCATTCCTCGCTCCATACGAATTTTGTATCCTTCCGAGTTAGTTGAGTTAACGGGGTAGCGACTCGAGAAAATCCTTCCATGAATCTTTGATAATAATCAGGTAGGCCCAGAAGTTACGTACTTCGGTCACCATCTTTGGTGGCTCCCAACTTTGTATTGTTTCAATCTTCGCCGGGTCAACAGATACTCCATGTTTTGACACCATGTGCCCAAGGAATGCTACTTCCTCAAGCCAGAACTCGCATTTTTTTAACTTAGCGTATAACTTGTTTTCACGAAGCCTTTGGAGTACCAGCTTCAAATGGTGCTCATGATCTTCACGGCTTTTGGAATATATGAGGATATCATCAATAAAGACAACAACGAACTGATCCAAATATTCCTTGAATATCCGGTTCATCATATCCATAAAAGTTGTAGGAGCATTAGTCAATCCAAAAGACATGACTAAGAATTCATAATGCCCGTACCGAGTTCTAAAGGCAGTCTTTGGAATATCTTCAGTTCTAATCTTCAGCTGATGATATCCAGAACGAAGATCGATATTTGAAAAGAATTGTGCTCCTTGTAACTGGTCAAACAGGTCATCAATACGAGGTAGCAGATACCTATTCTTGATAATGACATGGTTCAATTCCCGGTAGTCAATACAAAGTCGCATGCTCCCGTCTTTCTTCTTTACAAATAAAACAGGAGCACCCCAAGGAGATGTACTAGGATGAATGAAACCGATATCCAACAACTCCTGTAGTTGGACCTTTAACTCTTAAAGTTCAATAGGAGCCATTCAATATAGGGTTTTAGAAATGGACTTTGTACCATGTTCAAGATCAATAAATAATTCAACTTCACGTTCTGGGGGTAGACCGGGAAGTTCTTCAGGAAATATGTCAGGAAATTTACTAACAACAGGAATATTATTCAAATTCGACGTGTCTTTATTCAAATCCATAACATGGGCTAAGAAAGCTTGACATCCGTTTTTCAATAAATGAATAGCTTTATGACTTGATATGACAGTGATTGATTTTAATGGTTTAGTTACTTGAATTCGTACCACAGGTTGGTTAGGAATATGAAAACTAACAACCTTACGAAAAATAATCAATTTTGGCATGATGAGTAGTTAACCAATCAATCCCTAAAATCACATCAAAAGCAAGTATCTTTAAACAGATAAGATCAACAGGTAATGTGATGGTGCCAACTTGGATCAAACAAGATTTATAAGCGAGTGGATGTGATGAAAGTTTCTCTAGCTGAGTCTCCACGAGATAAATCAAAGTCTAATTTCTCCGGAGTTAAGTTTAAGCGTTGAGCACAAGCAGGAGAGATAAATGAATGGGTAGCACCCCAGGTATCTAGTAAGGTATAAACTTCGCAAGAATTTATGATTAGCTTACCGTGATCACCTCGTTTGGGTTCCTCGCATTTTGACCGATCCACGACAAACGCTCTTCCGAGAACCGTTGACTTTGACTTTTCAGGGATGACCTTTTGAGTCACCATCCCAATTTGGACTTAGTTTTGCTCATCGTATAATCTCGACCGATATGTCCTTCTTTTCCACAATTATAACATACCTTGAGCTGTTGTGTAGGGTTTTATTTGATATGTCCCTCTTTTCCACATTTATAGCATCTGACCGGTGGTCGTTCTCCTCCTTAGAACCGATTCTTCTTTGGTCTAACGTCTTCACATTATCATTGTTGAATCTCCTCTTTTTAAAATCTCCCCGACTCTTCTTCTATTTTCATGGCCATGATTACCACCGAAGTGGTTCCGCCTTTGTCCAGTATTTTTCTTTCTCCATTTGGTTATCGTTGTTACGATGGATCGCCATCACCAGTATGATCCTAGTTGTGGTCCATCGATTGAAGCGTACTCATTATCTCACTCTAATAATCGAGCCCTCGCTGACAACATCTCACGAAGAGAGAAAATTTATGAGAAATGAGATATTGACGTATATGCCGGGTTTCAAACCTCTCGTAAACATCCGTGGTTATACGTTCCTCATTTTCCACCATATGAGGTGCAAACTGGATAACTCGCAAACTTTGCCTCGTCTTTGGGACATCGTCATGTTGTTTTGTTCCAATCTAATAAACTCCACTTCCCCGTATATGACGAATACTTTCCGGAAAGTACTTGTCATGAAGCGCTTTCTAAAATGTCTCCCAAGACATGATGAGTTAATTTGGATGGGTACGCTTCACAGATTCCCACCAGTAATCTGCCTCATTACGGAACATAAAGGTGGCGAATAGAACCTTCTATTCCTCCGTGCATCCCAAGACATCGAATATCTTGGTAATTTGTTTGACCCATGTTTCTGCTTTAATCGGATCCGGCTTTCCCCTGCACTCGGTGGTCCCAACTCTTTGAACTACTTGGTTTGTGACAAACCAAATGCGTTGTTATCATTTCCACTGTATTTTGTGCACGAGTCCCTCATCTGTGTTTTTTCATGAAGCGCAAAAAGCTTCTAAACATTCGCGTTCATCATACGCTTTCGATTGGTGTTGTTCACGGGAGGAACATTGCCGACTGTTGCACGTTCTCCTCGTTGGTGGGTAAAGGTGTCTCCACTTGGCCTCATTTACTCCAATTGTTAACATTCTCAATCGACATTCTCAAATATTGCCATAAAACAAGGGTTAATTAAAGAAATCAACATATCACATAATATCCCTATATATCTTGACCAACCAACAAATAAGCTTAGGTAAGACACACTTTAGCGAAGGTTTTACTCTCTCCCTCCTAGTTCTATTCCCCGATCTCCGCAGGAGATCATATCCCTAAGCTCGATACCAACTGTGACGCCCCCAAAATAGGTTTACAACACCCATTCTGAGTCATCAATAACATGGTACTGAAACAACTACAACTTTATTAATACAACATAAAAAATGTGAGTTTAAATATAAATATTGTGTTCTAGACAATATCAACACTCAAATAAGTCCTCATTACAATTATTGATATATTATTTTACAAAAATGGTGAGGACTACTAAAACAACTTTCTAAGACCTTCATTCCATACCCTGACTAGGACTCGCTACATTCTCGCCTCCTGAGAAGAAAAATAGAACAAAAAGGAAAAGAGTGAGCTCAACTAGCCCAGTAAAGAATGTTATGACTAGGATAATATAGAACAAATTATCGTTAGTCTTCAACAGGGAAAAATCTGATAGAATATAATATAGACAACAAGTTTCAGATCAATATTCGCAGCGGAAATAATAATTCATAGAAGAGTTACGTAGAGAATGAAATCTACTAATATCTATGAATTTAAAAGTCCATCATCAATATTTTATCCCTGTAACATCAATCAACATACTTCTTGAATTAAATATTCATCTTTGCACTACAGGCCAAAGATATTCATCAGTTGGTCATGTTCATCTCAACACCTGTACATCTTTGCACTACGGGTCAAAGATATTCATAAGAAAATCAACCATCTTTGCACTACAAGCCAAAGATATTTAGTAATATCATCATTTAGGACTGAGAATGATGAAACATATTTTAAGGAAAACGAATCCAGTGAAACAAAAGAAATATTAAGGATTCGTACTTTAAACAGTCCAAGTTCAAAAATACTTCATAAATAACCATAGTGAAGTAAAATTCAAGAATGATCAAAATATGGATACAATCAAAGCTAGTATCCATAATCGATATTTTGGAAAAAAATGAAAATTTAATTTTTCTGTGAATAGTGGCGTATTCGTGAATAATGTTGTATACGTGAATAGTCCAAGCGTCGTGAATAAGTAACTCGACACTAAAAGACAAAGAATTTCATAAGCAAAATCTTACCAATAATCCCAAGCATAATGATATTAGAAGAAATAATATCATTTTAAAAATATATAACATCCCTTACGAAAAAGAAGAATAGTATTTCTAGATGGAATATCGAGGATATATTTGAAGGAACTTGCCAGATAAGCAACACTCAAAGTTTCAAAATACTCACAAGAATACGCTTGATAATATAGAGAGAGAAAACTTCAGTTTCTGGTATGATTTTCAATTCTAACCTAAGCACTCTATTTATAGGAAAATGCTTAGAACACCAAAGTAGAAAATTTAATAAAATTTTAATATAATTATAAATTTTCACGCCCATCTTAGAAATCTAATTTCAGCTCATTTAACACACATGTGGGGCCCACCAATATTGAAAAAAATGTTTTTCTTAAAAAAATAATAATTAAAACTTCAAAAATTAATTATTCCAGAACTTCGGAACATCAATAATTCATAATAAATAGCCCTTTTATCAGAAAAATTCAAACCTCTTTTTTCCTTGTCATAGGAAATTCCATTCTCTATAACTTTACAGAAGAAAGTTTTTCCAAATTCCAAACAGAAATTGACCAAAATCCACAAACGGGCGATTTTACAAGCTATAATCAAATTTCAGTCAAGAAATGGGGTCCACGAACATGTTTAACATGTTTTAAACAATTTTAGTAACAAAAATACTTTTCCTCCTCATATACTCATATATTCCACATTCATTGTAAAAATATCATCATTATTATATTATTAAAATATAATAATATATTTAAATGAATTATTTATCAGAAAAGATAAAATATCAATTTTTCAATAATTGTCACTTTAAAATTTTCTCCATCTATATCCACATAAAATGAATATTTTCCTTATCATATAAATTAATAATTAATTGTTCATAAATAATATTACAGAATCACAATACTGGTAACCAGGCCGTTCCTAGGAAAGATAGGGCTTTCTAATAAGGATTTCTCCTTACTGGCGCGCAATTAGGTGACCAAACCTCTCCTTAGACAGAACTTTCTAGACATTGTCAATAATGTTATCTAATAATATTATTCAAATAATATGAATTATTAATCTGATAAAGGAAAATACTATGTAATGACAATTATTGAAACAACAATAATATAAAATATCAATGTAGCAACTATTGAATCATTAAAATAAAATATTAAACGGTAATTACTGTAACAATTATTGAGCAGTGCCTTCTTACGTAAGAATCAATAATTGGTGCAATACCTGCGTGTCTTCTTCGTGTTTTAACCACAAAGTATTCCAACAAGATAATAGCAGTGAATAACTACGTCGTTATTTATAAACAACATATACTTGTCATTTTCTTCATTCAATCGCCCGATTTATGGGGACACACAATTCAGGTCGCCACATAATACGAATATTCTCCGACAAAGAAGAATATTCCACGACCAAACGAATATTCTCCGATAAAATGAATATTTTATAACCACTTGCTTATTTGAAATATTTTAGCATTTTACCCATAACTAACCACATTAATCAAATCAACCCTTACTATTTCAAAATAATAAATAGAGGAAATTTAATTTCATTTATAATAAGTTGGGGTCTTACAACCAATCGAGCTTTATACCTTTCAACATTCCCTTTAGGATCTAATTTGGTCTTATAGACCTACTTACAACCAACAGGTTTAAAACCTTTTGGTAATTCCTCAAGATCCCAAACGTTATTAAGCTCCATTGATTTCAACTCATCATTCATGGCTTCAAGCCATTTTGAGTTGATTGAGCACTCGTAATGGTCTCTTTATAGGAGATCGGATCATTAATCTTACTTAAATCATAGTCAATCTCATTAAGATAAGTTATAAAATCATCAAAATTAATAGACTTTCTAGGTCTTTCGGACCTACGTAAAGGCTGCACAATTTCAGGAATATGATTTTCAATAATGTGAGGTTCAACATTAGGTGGTGGCTCAGCTATTTCAGGGGCATCATTCGCCTCAATTGGAGGTTTTTGTGCCTCACCCTCTTGAATTACAGGATTAGAAACATAAAACTTGTTTTCTTCAAGATCAATTTTTCTAGGCTCACCACTCCCACTTAAATCACCATTCTCTAAACACTCTGCATGCCTAGAGTCAAGTTTCTTTATTTGTGGCTTAAAATCTTAGCCTCGGCTGGACAGCCCCACCGTAAGTATTTTAAACTAGGTTTTTTACCTGTCCAAATTTCATAAGGAGTGTTAAGGACAGATTTGCTAGGAACCCGGTTTAAAATATGAGCAATTTGTCTTTAATGCCTCGATCCACAAAAAAACACGAGTAAGCTAGAATTGCATAACATACTACGTACCATATCCATAAGTGGTGCGATTTTTGCCTCTCAATACACCATTCTCACTGCGGTATCGGCCAAGCATTGTATACTGAGTGACGATTCTATTTTCTTGACAAAATAAGGCAAATGGTCCAGGAGTATGACCTGTATCGGAGTGTTTACTGTAAGACCCCAACTTTTATGAATAAAGAATAATTTTCTCGAAATACATTTTTGAATATTATGGTGTGGATTTGATATAATGATAGTTGTGGGTAATATTTATAAATTTTGTAAAGTAAGCAAGTGGTTATATAATATTCGATTGGTCGGAAAATATTCGTTTTAACAGGGAATATTCGTACGATGGCACAATCATTGGTGGACCCCACAACGGAAGTATTGTCGTAGTTAGAAAATGACATAATTATCTTTTTATAAAAATAACGGCGGAAGTTTTACCGTTAAATTGTTGAACTACACGGTAGTAAAAGTACGATGAATACTGGCGTGGTCTGTATGATATAGTACACACGGTATTGATTATTGATGCTTACGTGAGAGGTCACTCAGTTATACTCAATTATTGCTACAGTAATTGCTGCATCATATCTCTCATATTATTGATTCGATTATTGTCACAATATAATCTGCATTATATGATATATTATAAAATCAATAATTGAGATGACAAAGTTATTCATATTATTAAATTGTAATATTTACAATGTCTAAAAGTTCTGTTAATGAGAGGTTTGGTCATCCAATTGCACGCCAATAAGGAGAAATTGTGAGACCCCGAATTTTATGAAATAAAAGTATTCAAATTTTCTATTTTGGTGAATAGTTAAATTGATAAAAGTTTAAAGTTAAGGGTGACATTTGAAAATTTTTCAAAGTAAGTGATGATGAAGTTTTATTTTATTAGTATTATTAATTTAATAAAATAGGAAAGCTTTTTATATAAAACAGAATACTTTTATAAAGTTATTCTATAAATAGAATATATTATATTCTATTATGCATAGTGTTTTGCATAGTAAAATCTTTTATATAAAAAATGAATACTTTTATAAAGTTATTCTATAAATAGAATATATTATATTTTATTTTGCATAGTGTTGCATAAAGTTACTGATAGTATTTTTTCATAGTAAAATCTTTTATATAAAACAGAATACTTTTATAAAGTTATTCATTTTATTAGATTATAAATAGAATATATTATATTTTATTTAAAAGATTTTGCTTTAAATATGGACCGTCCGATTAAAAGTAAATCAATTTGGACCGTTCATGAATTAGTTACTGTGCAATCCATTCTTCTATAAAAAGAAGCTCATTCCTTCATTATTTCTTACGAATTCACTGAAACTCTAGAGAGAGAAACTATAGAGAGAATTGTTCTTCTATAACTTGAGCGTATTTCTTTAGAGTTTAAGAAAGCTTTGAGCGTAGTACAAGTTTTCTTCGAGTATATCATCGCCCTACCAGTCAGAATACTCTTCTTTCAAAGGTAAGGGATATTATTTGTTGTACCTGTAAGGGGTATTATTCCTTTTGTATTCATGAAGAGAACTTCTGTTATTCCATTCTTTATTATTCTGTTGGAATAACCTGTATACGGGGACTACCCTATACTTGGTGAAATTCTTCTGTTATTCTATTCTTTATTATTCTGTTGGAATAACCTGTATACGCGGATTACCCTATACATGGTGATCTTCTTCTGTTATTCCATTCCTTATTATTATGTTGAAATAACCTGTCCATGCGAAGTACCGCATACATGGTGAATGTAAGACCCCAAATAATTAATAAATGAAAATTTAATTTACTCTAATTATTATTTTGAAATAGTAAGGGTTGATGTAATTAATGTGGATAGTTATGGGTAAAATACGCAAATATTTCAAAATAAGCAAGTGGTTATAAAATATTCATTGTTGTTTGGGAATATTCGTTTTGGTCGTGGAATATTTTATCGCTTGGGAATATTCGTATTTACCACACAGTAAACCATGTGTGGGCCCCATAACGAAAAGCGATTGGAGGAAGAAAACAACAAATATAAGTTGTTTAAAAATAACTACGTAGTTATTCTGCTATTTTAATCGTTGGAATACCCGTTGGTTAAAACACAATACGCGTTGTTGCAGACAAGAAGATACTTTGCAGATTGCACCAATTATTGACTCTTACGTAAGAAGGCACTACTCAATAATGGTTACTGATAATTATCGCTCAAAGATTTTATTGGTTCAATAATTGTTGCGTTGATATTTTATATTGTTGTTGTTTCAATAATTGTCATTACACAAGATTTTTCATTATCGATGCAATAATTCATATTATCCGAATAATATTATTAGATAACATTATTGGCAATGTCTAGAAAGTTACATCTAAGGAGAGGTTTGGTCACCTAATTACGCCAAGAAGAGGAGAAATTTTATTGAAAGCCCCCTTCCTGAACCCGCTGGTTGTCAATATTGTGATTACTCGTAATATTATTTGTGAGTAATTAATTATTGATTCATATGATGAGAAAAATATTGATTTTATGTGGATATAGATGGAGAAAATTTTTAATGCGACAATTGTTGAAAATTGAAATTTTATCTTTTTCTGATAAAATAATTCATTTAAATATATATAATATTATATTTTAATAATATAATAATGGTGATATTTTTACAACGAATGTGGGATATATGAGTATACGAGGAGGAAGAGTATTTTGTTGCAATAAATGTTTAAAACATGTTAAACATGTCGGTGGACCCCATTTATTGACTGAAATTTGATTATAGCCTCTAAAATCACCCGTTTGTGGATTTCGGTCAATTTCTGTTGGGAATTTGGAAAAACTTTCTTCTGCAAAGTTGTAGAGAATTGAATTTCCTATAAAAACTCGCGAGATTTGAATTTTATGATAAAAGGGCTATTTATTATGAATTATTGAAGTTCCAGAGTTCCGAAATAATTGATTTTTGGAAGTTTTAAATATTTATATTAACAAAAACGTTTTTTACATTTGTAAGCCTCATGAATCACATGTTAAGTTGCTGAAATCAGAAGTCTAAGTGGGCGTATGAAAATTTTAATATAAATTAATATTTTATTAAATTTTCTGCTTTGGTGTTCTAAGCATTTTCCTATAAATAGGGTGCTTAGGTTAGAATTGAAAATCACACCAGAAACTGAAGTTTTCTCTCTCTATATTATCGAGCGTATTCTTGTGAGTATTTTGAGTATACTTTGAGTATTGCTATACGGTGCAAGTTCAAGTTATAGCCTATATCCAGTATTCCAGTGAGAAGTACTGATCTTTCGAGGTAAGGGATATTTTTTTTTTCGTAATGATATTATTTCTTCAATATCATTATGCTGAAATATTGATCTGAAGTTTTTATCAAATTTGGAACTTTTGGTGTCGGAGTTACTATTCACATATACAAAGACTATTCACGATACTGTGATTATTCACGAATCACGGCACTATTCATCGAAAAATAAAAAATTTCTTTTCATTCAAAATATCTATTCGGATACTAGCTTTGATTTATCCATGTTTTGATCATTCTTGAATTTTACACCACTATGATTATTTTTGAGGTATTTTTGGACGTGGATAAAACAAAGTACTTAATCCTTAATCCTTAATCCTTGTCATTTTGTTTCAATGGATTCGTTTCTTTTAAAAAAAAATATTTTCATCATCCTCTTTCTTAAATGATGATATTATTGAATATCTTTGGCCTGTAGTGCAAAAAGATGAATGATTTATGATGAATATCTTTGGCCCGTAGTGCAAAGATGAATGATTTCGATGAATATCTTTGGCCCGTAGTGCAAAGATGAGCAGTGTTTAGATGAACATGATTAATGGTGAATGTCCTTGGCTCAGTAGTGCAAGGATGAATATTTGATCCCAGATATATATTGATTGATGTTACAGGATAAAATAGGCGATGAACTTTAAAATTCATACATAGAAGATAGTAGTTTGCATTCTTTACTTAACTCTTCTAATGAATTATTATTTCATTGCGTAATATTGATTTAAAACTTGTTGTCTATTGTATTCTATTATATTTTTCCTGTTGAAGACTAACGATAATTTTGTTGTATATTATCTTAGTCATAATATTCTTTTATCGGGCTATTCGAGCTCACCCTTTTCCTTTTTGTTCCATTTTTCTTCTCGGGAGGCGAGAATATAGCGAAAGATTTAGAGTGGGGTATGGAATGAAGGTTCTAGGGAGAGTTGTTTAGTAGTCTTCACCATTGTTGTAAAATAAGGTATCAATAATTATGATGAGGATTTATTTGTATGTGGATATTGCCTAGATGGCAATATCTGTATTTAAACTCACAGTTTTGCTATTGTAATAATAAAGTTGTAGTTGTTTCTGTACCGTGTATTGACAACTCAGAATGGGTGATGTATACCTGTTTTGGGGGTGTCACAGTGAAATTCTCCTATTATTTCATTCTTTATTATTCTGTCGGAATATCTTGTCTGTGCGTTTTACGCCGAACCTGGTTCCATTATTTATTATTCCGCATTTAATATTCTGCCGGAATATCCCGTCTGTGCGTTTTACGCCAGACCTGGTTCCATTATTTATTATTCCGCATTTAATATTCGGTAGGAATATCCTGTCTGTGCGTTTTACGCCGGACCTAGTTCTATTATTATTATTATTCTGTTGGGAATAACCTGTCTGTGCAGTCTCTATCGCATGCATGGTGAATCCTTCTGTTATTCCATTCTTTATTATTCTATTGGAATAACATGTCTAAGTGAATTACCATATGCATGGTGAATGATCCTTTATATTCATTCCTTATTAAATTGTGGAAAAGATCTGTTTACGTTGATTATGATGAGAGTCATAATAAAAGCATTGGACTGATGAAAATCATGGGTATATGTGGTATTAGTAAGTGTTATGATGAGTTATGTTAGTTATTATGTGAAAACATGAAAGTTTCATAGAAATCACAAAGGGTTGAAAAATCAGATTTTGGTAAAAACGTAACATGAAATGCAATTGACCATATTTCCTATTATATTTCGAATTTTTGAGTGTGGTCAAGTCCTAGAGTTAGATCTATGAGTCTTATAACTTATCCAAGTGGAATCACCGAAAAATGTGTTGTAGATTTTCGTGTGGACTGATTTTAGCAAAGGAGTCAAAATCTACAAAAGAGAAAAATGCTACTGTCCAGAATTTTAAAAGGGCATTTTCGTCTACTTAATTTGTGAGAAAATTTCTGGCCTTTTGGAACATGAAAGTATATGGTATAAAGAACCTCCTGTCCAAAAATGAGCTCATTTCGACTTAAAATGAGCAAGTTATGACCATTTCAATATTTAGGTTTTTCCGACGAAAAATGCTATATCCGGAGTTCTATAACTCCGATGACCATGAAATTTAGACTGGAGGCTCACGTTAACATGTGTGAGATCTTGCCAAGATTTGGAAATTTTTGAAGTTAAACTTGAGGTAGCTAATTTCTTAAGGAATTAATTGGAAATTGATTTTTGAAAAATAGTAAATGAATTTTAAAAATTCTGAGAAAAATATATGTTCATTATGGGACTATATTATGCTAAATTCCAGAAAAGAAATATTTTCGGGACTGATTTGGTATTTTTCATGAAAATAGTTTAGTTACGAACATATGAGTTAAATATGTTATATGAAGTAACAAAGTTGGAAAATAGGATTTTATGGCTTGAGAAATCCTATATAAGGTATATGTAAATTTTTGATGAGGGATTTGACCATTGGTGATGAAATCTTATGAGTATGGCATTTTTGAATGATTAAATGCATTATTTGGTAAAGTGTAAACAATTAAAATAAATTGTTTATAAGTTTAAGAAGTGATTAAAATATTGTTATGATATTAACAATATTAGATTATGAATTTATTATGTGATTGATAATATTTGGATAAAGTTAAAGTCTTTAATATTTTTCCTTGTTATAGTTTGATTAATGCTTATATCATTGTCATCATCCTCGTGCTTATATGGTGATGAAAGTTATCTTTGGCTTACGTGCAAAGATGGATTGTTGATTATTGGTTTTCTTGTTGTATATCTTTGGCTTACGTGAAGAGATGGACTTAGTATGATTATGACCAGGATTATTCTAAGATAGTCATGACCATTGATGATTTAATGAATATCCTTGGCCCAGTAAGTATGAGGATGATTCGATGATGTGGTTTATTTATTGCCGAGTCTCAAATGATAAGAATTGGTGAAAACATTTTAAATCATAGAAGATAGTAGATTTTATTCTTTACTTGACTCTTCTAATGGATTGCTTATTCTCACTGCAGCTTAAACTTGATGTTTATTGTATTTTATCGTTTAACATTGTTGAAGACTAATGATAATTTATTCTCGCATTATCTTAGTCATAATATTTCTTCTTGGGCTAGTTGAGCTCACCCTTTCTTTCACCGTTCTCTTGTGAAATGAGAATATAGTCGGGACTAGTCTGGGAAAGGAGTGATAGTCCAGATGATAGCATTAGTAGTCCTCACTATTACGATTAATTAGTGTGACAATAAATGTAATGAGGACTCCTTTGAGTTTGTATATCGCTCAGATGACAATATACGTATTAAAACTCTTAGATTATGTTTTGTCGTATTTTATACTTACGAGGTTGTATTTGAATTTTGTACCATGTATTTGGCGACTCAAGATGGGTGATGAATACCTAATTTTGGGGGCGTCACAGAAATCCTTATCGAAAAGCCTCCTCTTTCCTGGAAATGACCTGGTTGTTAAATATTGTGAGTTATAATATTAATGATGAATAAGTTCGTGTTGATTAAAGATGAAATTGATAGTTCCATTGTGTTGGAATTATTAGTGTTAGTGGAAATCGACATTTATTTCGATATTAATTGATGTCTGGAAGTTATACTGACCAGTTGAGTAATTAACCGGATAAATGAGCAATTAATTGCTATTAATTCACATGATTATAACTATTTATTCACATGTATGTACTATTGATTCACATTCTTGTACTATTGGGGGAGTTGGTGCAGGATTAATAATATTTGCAGGACTAAATTAAAAATGAAAGAAAAGTTGAAGGTATTGTACTGTAATATTTCGAGCCCCAAAACGTGCAATTATCAAAACTATATTTTTCTATAAATAGAAGCTCATTCTTCCTTCATTTCTCACCAATTCACTAAAGCTATAGAGCAATTATTATAGAAGAAATTATAGAAAGAAAGAAGAAGAGAAATCTGCTACCTCTCTACTCCAGTATCTAGTTTTTTCTATGGTAAGGGGTATTATTTCTTTCGTATTCATGAAGAGAGCTTCTGTTATTCTATTCTTTATTATTATGTTGAAATAACCTGTCTATGCGAAGTACCGCATACACGGTGAAATTCTTCTGTTATTCCATTATATATTATTATGTTGGAATAACCTGTCTATGTGAAGTACCGCATACATGGTGAAATTTTGCTGTTATTCCATTCTTTATTATTATGTTGGAATATCCTGTTTGTGCGGATTACGCTAGACCTGGTTCCATTCTTTATTATTCTGTTGGAATAACCTGTCTGTGTGGTCTATCGCATACATGGTGAATTCTTTGTTATTCCATTCTTTATTATTCTGTTGGAATATTCTGTCTGTGCGGATTACGCTAGACCTGGTTTCATTCTTTATTATTCTGTTAGAATAACCTGTCTGTGCGGTCTATCCCTTGCATGGTGAATTCTTCTATTATTCTATTCTTTATTATTTTGTAGGAATATCCCATCTGCATGCGGATTACGCATTTGATTGGTTCCATTCTTTATTATTTCATTGGAATAACTGCCTATACATGGATTATCACATGCATGATGAATGATCCTTCGTATTCATTCCTTATTAAATTGTGGAAATGATCCGCTCACGTGGATTATCGCATGGTGGTGAAAATCCATTTGCAGTTTCATATATTCTATGATACTCATTTGGTTAAAGTTTTGGCTTCTATACTCCATGAAATTAGTAGAATATCCTGGATATTTGCGCTTCATCCCGTATCTTTTCATGAAAATATTCTTCTGAGCATTCTTGAATTTTACTCCACAAAGAGGTATCATGTTAACAATTTGAACGTAATTGATTTCAAGATAAATTAACTTATAAATAATTATCAAACTTGAACTTGATTTATTGAATTTATGTCATTGTCATCATTCTCATGCTTATATTGTGATGAAAGTCATCTTTGGCTTACGTGCATAGATGGACTTGGTATGATTATGTCCAGGGATCATTCGGTATAATCACGACCTGTAATGTTATAAATGATGTGGTAAAAATTCTCAGTGGCCTGTAATGCATTGATGGATAGTTTTTGGTATGATTATGACCAGAGATTATACGGTATAATCATGACCATTGATGATTTAATGAATATCTTTGGCCATGGTACATGGATGATTAGATGATGTGGTTTATTTATTAAGCTGAGTCTTAGCGATAAAAATTGATGAAAACATTTTAAATCATAGAAGATAGTAGATATTATGCTTTACTTGACTCTTCTAATAGATTGCTTATTCCGTTGCAGTTAAACTTGATGTCTATTGTATTTTATCAGTTTAACATTTTTGAAGACTAATGATAATTTATTCTGCATTATCTTAGTCATAATATTTCTTACTAGGCAAGTTGAGTTCACCCTTTCTTTCACTGTTCTCTTCAGGAAATAAGAACGTAGCCGGGACTAGTCGGGGAACGGAGTGACGATCCACATGATAGCATTAGTAGTCCTCACTATTCTGTTAAATAGTGTGATAATAAATGTAATGAGGACTCCATTGAGTGTGGATATTGTCTAGATGACAATATTCTTATTAAAACTCTTAGATTATTTTTTGTCATATTTTACACGACTGTTGTATAACTAAGTTGTATTTGAATTTTGTACCATGTATTTGGCGACTAAAGATGGGTGATGTATACTGTGAGATCCCAGATTTTACGAATAAAGATTTAATTTTCTCGAATTTGTTTTTTAATATTATGGTGTGAATTTGAGATAATGTTATAGTTGTGGGTAGTATTTATAAATTCTGCAAAGTATGCAAGTTGTTATAAAATATTTGTTTGATCGGGGAATATTCTTTTTGTTGAAAAATATTCGTACGACGACATAATCATTAGTGGATCCCACAACAGAAGTACTGTCGTCGTAGTTAGAAAACGACAAAAATATTTTATGAAAATAACGGCGGAGGTTTTACCGTTAATACTGTTGAACTACCCGGTAGTAAAAGCACAGTAATACGTGTGATTGCATAGTAGGACACGGTTTTGATTATTGATGCATACGTGAGAATTCACTCAGTTATACTCAATTATTTCTATAGTAATTGCTGCATCATATATCTCATATTATTGATTCGATTATTGTCACAGTATCATCTACATTATATGATAAATTATTAAATCAATAATTGAGACGACAAAGTTATTCATATTATTAAATTGCAATATTTACAATGTCTAGAAGTTCTATCGAGGAGAGGTTTGGTCACCTAATTGCGCGCCAATAGGGAGAAATCCTTATTGCAAAGCCCCCTCTTTCTTGGGAACGACCTGGTTGTTAAATATTGTGAGTTATGATATTAATGATAAATAAGTTCGTGTTGATTAAAGATGAATTTGATAGTTCCATTGTGTTGGGATTATTGGTGTTAGTTGAAATCGACATCTATTCCGATGATAATTGATGTCTGGGGGTTATATTGATAAACCGGGTAATTAATCGGGTAAATAAGCAATTAATTGCTACTAATTCACATGCTTATATAACTATTTGTTCACATGTGTGTACTATTGAATCACATTCTTATACTATTAGGGGAGTTGGTGCAAGATTGATGATACTTGCATGACTAAGTTAAAAATGAAGGTATAGATGGAGGTACTATACTGTAATTAATTTTTTCACATGTTTAGAATTATTGAGTCACATAATTTACTCTTAGGGGAGGTGGTGCAAGTTTGATAATACTTGGATGACTGAATTAAAAATGAAAGAAAAGTTGGAGGTATTGTAATGTAATTTTTTGAGCCCCAAAACGTGAAATTATCGAAACTATATTTTCCTATAAATAGAAGCTCATTCTTCCTTCATTTCTCACCAATTCACTAAAGCATTAGAGCCATTATTATAGAGAGAAATTATAAAGAGAAAGAAGAAGAGAAGTCTGCTACCTCACTATTCCAATATCCAGTCTTCTTTTGAGGTAAGGGATATTATTTGTTGAACCTGTAAGGGGTATTATTCTTTCGTATTCATGAAGAGAATTACTTCTTTCAATACTAATAAGAGTTGTTATTCCATTCTTCATTATTATGTTGGAATAACCTGTTTATGCGAAGTACCGCATACATGGTGAAATTCTTCTGTTATTCCATTCTATATTATTATGTTGGGATAACCTGTTTATGCGAAGTACCGCATACATGGTGAAATTCTTCTATTATTCCATTCTTTATTATTCTGTTGGAATATCCCGCTTCATGTAATTTACTTTGACCGGTTCCGATTCTTTATTATTCGTTGAATAACCGCTTATGCAAGTACCGCATACATGGTGAAATTCTGTTGTTATTCCATTCTTTATTATTTTGTTGGAATAACCTGTTTATGCGAAGTACCGCATACATGGTGAAATTCTGTTGTTACTCCATTCTTTATTATTCTGTCGGAATATCCTGTCTGTGCGTTTTACACCGGACCTGGTTCCATTATTTATTATTCTGCATTTATTATTCTATCGGAATATCCTGTTTGTGCCTTTACGCCGGACCTGATTCCATTATTTAATATTCCACATTTATTATTCTGTCGGAATATCCTGTCTGTGCGTTTACGCCGGGACTGGTTCCATTATTTATTATTATGTTGGGAATAACCTGTCTGTGCGGTCTCTATCGCATGCATGGTGAATCCTTCTGTTATTTCATTCTTTATTATTCTGTTGGAATAACCTGTCTATGTGGATTCCCACATGCATGGTGAATGATCCTTTATATTCATTCCTTATTAAATTATGGAAATGATCTGGTTACGTTGATTATGATGAGAGTCATAATAAAAGCTTTGGATTGATAAAAATCATGGTTATATGAAGTATTAGTAAGTGTTATGATGAGTTATGTTGGTTATTATGTGAAAACATGAAAGTTTCTTAGAAATCACAAAGGGTTAAAAATTAGATTTTGGTAAAAATGGAACATAAAATTCAATTGACCATATCGCCTATTATATTTTGAATTTTTGAGTGTGGTTAAGTTCAAGTGGAATCACTGGAAAAGGTGTTGTAGATTTTCGTGTGGACTGATTTTAGCAAAGGAGTCAAAAGTTGGAAATTACCGAAATGCTACTGTCCAGATTTTAGAAGGGTTGTTTCTGCCACTTAAATTGTGAGAAAAATTTTGGCCTTTTGGGACATGAAAGTATATGGTATAAAGAACATCCTGTCCAAAAATGAGCTCATTCCGACTTAAAATGAGCAAGTTATGACTATTTCAATATTTAGGTTTTTTTGACGAAAAATGCTATAACCGAAGTTCTATAACTCCGATGACCATGAAATTTAAACTGGAAGCTCATGTTAATATGTGTAAGATTCTGCCAAGATTTGGAAATTTCTGGAGTTAAACTTGAGGTAGCTAATTTCTTAAAGAATTAATTGGAAATTGATTTTTGAAAAATAGTAAATGAATTTTAAAAATTCCGATAAAAATATATGTTCATTATGGGACTATATTCTGCTAAATCCCAGAAAAGAAATATTTTTGGGACTGATTTGGTATTTTTTATGAAAATGGTTTAGTTACAAACATATGAGTTAAATATGTTATGTGAAGTAACAAAGTTGAAAAATAGAATTTTATGGCTTGGAAATCCTATATAAGGTATATGTAGATTGTTGATAAGGGATTTGATCATTGGTGATGAAATCTTATGATTATGGCATTTTTGAATTATTAAATGCATTATTTGGTAAAGTGTAAATAATTGAAATAAATTGTTTATAAGTTTAGAGGTGATTAAAATAGTGTTATGATATTAATAATATTAGATTATGAATGGTTGATAATATTTGGATAAATTTAAAGTCTTTAATATTTATCCTTGTTTTAGTTTGATTAATGCTTATATCATTGTCATCATCCTCATGCTTATATGGTGATGAAAGTTATCTTTAGCTTACGTGCGAAGATGGACTGTTGATTATTGAATTGTATATCTTTGACTTACGTGCAAAGATGGATTGTTGAGTATTGGTTTTCTTGTTGTATATCTTTGGCTTACGTGCAAAGATGGATTGTTGATTATTGGTTTTATTGTTGTATATCTTTCGCTTACGTGCAAGAGATGGACTTGGTATGATTATGACCGTGGATTATTCGGTATAGTCATGACCATTGATGATTTAATGAATGTCCTCGCCCGTAGAAGCGTGGATGCTTCGATGATGTGGTTTATTTATTAAGCTGAGTCTTAGCGATAAAAATTGATGAAAAACCTTTTTAAATCATAGAAGATAGTAGATTTTATTCTCTACTTGACTTTTCTAATGGATTGCTTGTTCCGCTGCAGTTAAACTTGATGTCTATTGTATTTTATCAGTTTAACATTGTTGAAGACTAATGATAATTTATTCTGCATTATCTTAGTCATAATATTTCTTACTAGGCTAGTTGAGCTCACCCTTTCCTTCACTGTTCTCTTCAGGAAATGAGAATATTGCTGGGACGAGTCGGGGAACGGAGTGACGGTCCAGATGATAGCATTAGTAGTCCTCATTATTCTGTTAAATAATGTGACAATAAATCTAACGAGGACTGAATTTGAGTTTGTATACTGTCTATGAGGACTCCATTGAGAATGGATATTGTCTAGAAGGCAGTATTCTTGTTTAAACTCTCAGTTTATGTTTTGTCGTATTTTTTACACTGCATAATTTGTATAGTTAAGTTTGTATTTGTATTTTGTACCATGTATTTGGCGACTCAGAATAGGTGATGTATACCTATTTTGGGGGCGTCACATATACCTATTTTGGGGGCGTCACAGTTGGTATCAAAGCTTAGGGATATGATCCCTGGTTGAGATGTGAGACAAGAACTAGGAGGGGAGAGACGGGGAATTCCTTCGCTAGTATGTCCTACCTAAGTTTATTTGGTATTTAATTGGTCGGTCAGAGTATAGGGATAATATGTAATATGATAATTAACCCTTGTTTTGTGGAAGTATTTGAAAATGGCATCCGAAAATGTTGAGATAAACAATGAAGCACATGAGACCGTTGAGTCACCACAGATTAATGCCCAGGATAATATGCAACAGGAAGACAATAATCCTCATGTAAACAATAACACCGATGAAATGGTGAACGATGGGATGTTCAAAGGCTTTATGCAATTCATGCAACATCGGTAAAGCGCTCCTCATCCAAAATGCGGTGGAAACATCGACAACTCTCGGATGGTCGCCGCTAAGCAGCTTCAAGGAGCCTGGGACCACCGGAGTTTTTGGAGAGCCAAAACCACTTAAAGCGAGACGTGGATAAATCAGATCAACAAGATATTTGATGTCTTGGGATGCTCCGAGAGAGTTAAAAGGTTCCCTTTGCCACCTTCATGTTGTGAGCAAAGGCAGATTATGGTGGGAATCAGAAAGCGCGACTCAAACCGCCAGACTCAAAATGTCTTGGGAGAAGTTCCAAGAGTCGTTTCAATGACAAATACTTTCCGAAAGTATTCATCACATGAAGGAGGTAGAGTTCATCAAGCTTAAGAAAAACAATATGACCGTGGTACAAACGACTGAAGCTAAGTTCACGAGTTGTCTGGTTTCGCCCCACTTGGTTGATAATGAGGAGAGAATGACGCGAATGTTTCTAAGAGATTTGAAACCCGAGATACGTCAATACCTAATTTCTCACAAAATGTGTTTGTATTCAGATGTTGTGAATAGGGCTCAATTATTGGAGCGCGATAATGAGTTAACCCAACCAAGAAAGAGCAACCGACAAGTCGATAATACCAGTGGTAGCAGTCATCGAAGCGGTGACAACAAACGTGGAGGGAATCAACATGCAAGAAATGATAATCACTTCGGTGGTAATCATGGCCATGATAATAAGAGTGGACATTTCAAGAAGAGGAGATTCAACAAGGATGGAAAGACGTCAGCACCAGCACCTGTTTTAAGGAAGGAGAATGATCACCGGTCATATGTTACAAATGTGGAGGGGAAGGACACATAAGTCCAAACTGCACGATGCAGTCCAAAGCGTGTTATAATTGTGAAAAAGAAGGTCACCTAGCCCGATTTTGTCGTGCACCAAAGTCAAGTCCAGCTGGTATGGAGGCATCAAAGGGTGTCCCATAAGACAAAACCTAGTAGTTCAAGGGAGAGCGTTTGTCGTAACCTCCCAAAAAGCGAGGAATCCGAACGAGGTGATCACGGGTAAGCTAATCATAAACTCTAGTGAAGTTTATACTTTATTTGATATTGGTTCTACACATTCCTTTATTTCTCATACTTGCGCTCAACGTTTAAATTTGACTCCGGAGAAATTAGACTTTGACTTATCTGTTGAAACTCCGTTGGGAGAAACCTTCATTACATCCACGGTTTATAAGTCTTGTTTGATTCAAATCCAGAATCGCAGACGTTACTGTCGATCTTATTTCTTTGAAAATACTTGCATTTGATGTGATTTTAGGGGTTGATTGGTTAACTACTCATCATGCTAAAATCGATTATTTTCGTAAGGTTGTTAGTTTTCATATTCCTAACCAACCTATTATGCGAATTCAAGCAACCAAACCATTAAAATCAATCACTGTCATATCAAGTCATAAAGCTATTCGTTTATTGAAAAACCGGATGTCAAGCTTTCTTAGCCCATGTCACGGATTTAAATAAAGATACGCAGATTTGAATGATATTTCTATTGTTAATAAATTTCCCGACGTATTCCCTGAAGAACTTCCTGGCCTACCCCCAGAACGTGAAATTGAATTTTGTATCGACCTTGAATCTGGTACAAAATCCATTTCCAAAGCCCCATATCGAATGGCTCCTATTGAACTACAGGAGTTAAAAACCCAACTACAGGAATTATTAGACATCGGTTTCATTCGTCCTAATACGTCTCCTTGGGGTGCACCTGTTCTATTTATAAAGAAGAAAGATGGAAGTATGCGACTTTGTATTAATTATCGGGAGTTGAATCATGTCACCATCAAAAATAGATACCCATTGCCTCGCATTGATGACATGTTTGATCAGTTGCAAGGAGCTAAATTCTTTTCAAAGATTGATCTTCATTCCGGATATCATCAGTTGAAGATTAAAACTGATGACATTCCAAAGACTTCTTTCAGAACTCGGTACGGGCATTATGAATTCCTAGTCATGTCTTTTGGATTGACTAATGCTCCTACTGCATTCATGGATATGATGAACCGAGTATTCAAGGAATATTTGGATCACTTTGTGGTCGTCTTTATTGATGACATCTTCATATACTCCAAAACCCGCAAAGACCATGAGCAACACTTGAGGCTGATACTCCAAAAGCTTCGTGAAAACAAGTTTTATGCCAAGTTGAAGAAATGCGAGTTCTGGCTTGAGGAAGTTGCATTCCTTGGGCACATGATATCAAATCATGGAATATCATTGACCCCAAGAAAGATTGAAGCAATTCAAAGTGGGAGCAACCTAAGTCGCCATCAAGACGTAGCTTTCGACGACTTTAGTGGTTATTATTGGAGATTCAGAAGGTTTTTCGAATCGCTACTCCATTAACTCAAATTGACTCGAAAAGATACAAAATTCGGTTGGAGCGAGGAATGTGAAAAGAGTTTTCAAGAACTCAAGAGGAGACTCATTTCAGCACCTGTTCTGACAATACCATCTGGCTCGGAGGGATTTGTCATCTACAATGATGCTTCAGGCAAAGGGTTAGGATGTGTTCTCATGCAACATGGGACAGTCATAGCCTATGCCTCTTGATAACTCAAAGAATATGAGAGGAATTATCATACTCATGATCTAGAGTTGGCGCAATGTTTTATGCGCTTAAGATTTGGAGGCATTATTGTATGGAGAGAAGGTGGAGATCTATACGGATCATAAAAGCCTCAAATATTTTTTCACTCAAAAGGAACTCAACATGCAAGAAACGGCGATGGCTTGAGTTGTTGAAAGATTATGATCATACCATCCAATACCATCCTGGAAAAGCGAACGAAGTAGCTGACACATTGAGTAGAAGATCATATGCGGGTACGAGTGCAATATTGTCAATGCAAAGACCCATTTTGTATGACTTGGAAAGGATGGAAATAGAGTTAAAAACTTCAGAGACCCATGTGATGATGGCGAATATACGAGTGGAATCGACTTTAATCGATAAAGTTAAAGCTGCTCAAACTACAGACCTGGAGCTGATGCGTATGAAGAAGAAAGTGCAAGAAGGTGCTATTCCGGAAGCAAGAATAGATGAAGAAGGAATACTTCAAGTCAACTCTAGACTTTGTGTTCCTAACAATTCTGACTTGAAGTATAAAATCATGATGGAGGCGCACAACACATCGTTTGTAATCCATCCTGGGAGTACCAAAATGTATCGTGATCTTCGACATACATTTTGGTGGAGCAATATGAAGAGAGAGATAACGAAGTTTATCTCAAGGTGTCTAACTTATCAATGAGTCAAGGCAGAGCATCAAGTGCCAAAAGGTCCATTGCAACCACTTGAAATTCCAGAATGGAAGTGGGAGCACATTACAATGGATTTCGTTACTGGTCTTCCCAAGGTTTCTCAAGGCATAGATGCGATTTGGGTCATTATTGATAGATTGACCAAGTCTGCTCATTTCTTACCGATATGAGAAACTTTTACACTTGAATGTCTTGCTAGTACGTACATAAACGAGATCATAAGATTGCATGGTATGCCAGTATCCATAGTTTTTGATCGAGACCCAAGATTCACTTCAAGATTTTGGGTTAGTTTGCAAAAAGCTATGGGCACGGATTTACGATTTAGTTTGTCATATCATCCTCAAACGGATGGGCAGTCAGAAAGGACTATTCAAAATCTTGAAGATTTATTAAGACTCTGTGTCCTTGACTTCAAGGGAAGTTGGGACAAGTTCTTACCATTGGTGGAGTTTTCCTACAACAATAGTTATCAAGCAAGTATTGGCATAGCTCCATTTGAGGCGTTGTATGGAAGAAAGTGTCGTTCTCCAGTATACTGGGATGAGGTGGGTGAAGCAACGTTGTTGGGATCGGATTTGGTACGTATAACTATGAAAAATATTCAAACGATCCGACAACGTATAAAAACCTCACAAGATCGACAAAAGAGTTATGCTGATCTTCATCGAAAAGACGTGGAATTCAATATTGGAAATCATGTGTTATTGTGTGTTGCTCCATGGAAAGGAGTTACAAGATTTGGAAAGAGAGGAAAGCTCAATCCTCGATTCATTGACCCATTTTTAATCCTCGATCGAGTAGGAGCTATGACCTATAGACTCGTCTTACCGCCAAGTATGTCTCGTGTTCATAACGTTTTTCACATATCTATGTTACGTAAATATGTAAAAGACCCGAACCATATTATTGAATTAGAACTAGATGAGATAGAGGAAGATTTAACGTATGAAGAGTTACCTGTTAAAATCTTGGATAAGAATGATCATATTATACGCTCTAAAGTTATACCTCAAGTCAAAGTTTTGTGGAGAAACCACGATGTGGAGGAAATGACCTGGGAGTTAGAATCTGAGATGAAATCAAGGTATCCTCACCTCTTTGACATACTAGGTACGCACCCTAATTTCGAAGAGGAAATTTCATAAGAAGGGGAGGTTGTAAGATCCCAACTTTTATGAATAAAGAATAATTTTCTCGAAATATATTTTTGAATATTATGGTGTGGATTTGATATAATGTTATAGTTGTGGGTAATATTTACAAATTTTGCAAAGTAAGCAAGTGGTTATATAATATTCGATTGGTCGAGGAATATTCGTTTTAACAGGGAATATTCGTACGACGGCACAATCATTGGTGGACCCCACAACGGAAGTATTATCGTAGTTAGAAAACGACATAATTACCTTTTATAAAAATAACGGCGGAAGTTTTACCGTTAAACTATTGAACTACCAAGTAGTAAAAGTACAGTAATACGCGTCGTTGCATAGTAGCACACGGTATTGATTATTGATGCTTACGTGAGAAATCACTCAGTTATACTCAATTATTAGCATCTGAGAATTGTCGATCATATCTCTCATATTATTGATTCGATTATTGTCACAAGATTATCATCGCATTTTATGATATATTATTAAATTAATAATTGAGACGACAAAGTTATTCATATTATTAAATTGCAATATTTACAATGTCTAGAAGTTACATCGATGAGAGGTTTGGTCATCTAATCATGCGCACTAATAAGGAGAAATCCTTATCGAAAAGCCCCTCTTTCACAGGAACGACACGGTTGTTAAATATTGTGAGTTATAATATTAATGATGAATAAGTTCGTGTTGATTAAAGATGAAATTGATAGTTTCATTGTGTTGGAATTATTAGTGTTAGTGGAAATCGACATTTATTTTGATATTAATTGATGTCTGGAAGTTATCTTGACGATCAGTAATTAAGGATAAATGAGCAATTAATTGTTATTAATTCACATGATTATAACTATTTGTTCACATGTGTGTACTATTGATTCACATTCTTGTACTATTAGGGGAGTTGGTGCAAGATTGATAATACTTGCAGGACTAAATTAAAAATGAAGGAAAAGTTGAAGGTATTGTACTGTAATATTTCGAGCCCCAAAACGTGCAATTATCAAAACTATATTTTCCTATAAATAGAAGCTCATTCTTCCTTCATTTCTCACCAATTCATTAAAGCTATAGAGCAATTATTATATAGAGAAAGAAGAAGAGAAGTCTGCTACCTCTCTACTCCAGTATCCAGTTTCTTTCTATGGTAAGGGGTATTATTTCTTTCGTATTCATGAAGAGAGCTTCTGTTATTCCATTCTTTATTATTATGTTGAATAACTTTGTCATATCAAGCACCGCATACATGGTGAAATTCTTACGTTATTCCATTCTTTATTATTATGTGGAATAACTCGCTATATCTCAAGCACCGCATACATGGTGAAATTATGTTGTTATTCCATTCTTTATTATTCTGTTGGAATAACCTGTATGTGCGGTCTATCGCATGCATGGTGAATTCTTTGTTATTCCATTCTTTATTATTTTGTTGGAATATCCTGTTTGTGCGGATTACGCTAGACCTGGTTCCATTCTTTATTATTCTGTTGGAATAACATGTCTATGCGGTCTATCGCATGCATGGTGAATTCTTCTGTTATTCCATTCTTTATTATTCTGTTGGAATATCCTGTCTGTGCGGATTACGCATGACCTGGTTCCATTCTTTATTATTCTATTGGAATAACCTGTCTATGTGGATTATCACATGCATGGTGAATGATCCTTCGTATTCATTCCTTATTAAATTGTGAAAATGATTTGTCTACGTGGATTACTGCATGGCGGGTGAAAATTCATTTGCGCTTCATATATTCTATGATACTCATTTGGTTAAAGTTTTGGCTTCTATACTCCATGAAATTAGTAGAATATCTCGGATATTTGCGCTTCATCCCAGATCTTTTCATGGAAATATTCTTCCGAGCATTCTTGAATTTTACTCCACAAAGCAAAAGATCATGTTGACAATTTGATGTAATTGATTTCAAGATAAATTAACTTATAAATCTTTAAAATTTATTCTTGAACTTGTTTTATTGAATTATTATGTCATTGTCATCATCCTCATGCTTATATTGTGATGAAAGTCATCTTTGGCTTACGTGCATAGATGGACTTGGTATGATTATGACACTGTGGATTATTCAAGATAATCATGACCTGTAATGTTATAAATGATGTGGTAAAAGTTCTCAAGAGCTTTATATAGTGCATTGATGGACGCTTTTGGTATGATTATGACGTGGATTATTCGGTATAGTCATGACCATTGATGATTTAATGAATATCCTTGGCCCATAGTGCAGGGATGACTCGATGATATGGTTTATTTATTAAGCTGAGTCTCAGCGATAAAAATTGATGAAAATATTTTAAATCATAGAAGATAGTAGATATAATGCTCTACTTGACTCTTTTAATGGATTGCTTATTCCGCTTAAGATAAACTTGATGTCTATTATATTTTATCAGTTTAACATTTTTGAAGACTAATGATAATTTATTCTGCATTATCTTAGTCATAATATTTCTTCTTTGGGCTAGTTGAGCTCACCCTTTCTTTCTTTGCTTTCTTCGTGAAATGAGAACGTAGCTGAGGACTAGTCGGGAAGCGGAGTGTGGTCCGGATGATAGCATTAGTAGTCCTCACTATTCTGTTAAATAGTGTGACAATAAATGTAATGAAGACTCCATTGAGTGTGGATATTGTCTAGATGACAATATTCTTATTAAAACTCTTAGATTATGTTTTGTCGTATTTTACACAACTGTTGTATAATTAAGTTGTATTTGAATTTTGTACCATGTAGTTGGCGACTCAAGATGGGTGATGTATACCTATTTTGGGGGCGTCACATTTACCATAATACTCTTCGCCTCTATCTGATCTCACTACTTTAATTTTTCGGTCAAGTTGATTTTCAACTTCAGCCTTGAAAACTTTAAACATATTTAGTGATTCAGATTTTTCATTAATCTGGTAGACATAAGTATAACGAGAATAGTCATCAATGAACGTAATGAAAGTTTTGTGTCCACCAATTCTTGGAGAAAATGGTCCACATATATCAATGTGAATCACCTCAAGAAGTGCACTACTTCTTGTTGCTCCTTTCTTATTACCTCTCACAAATTTTCCTTTTATACATTCAATACAATGGTCAAGATCAGAAAAATCTAGTGAATGAAGAATTCCATCCTTTACAAGACGTTGCATTCTGTCTTTTGAAATATGGCCTAAACGTTGATGCCACAATTTTGAAGAATTCTCATTATCTATTTTCTCTTATTTCCATTTTTAGAGGTATTTTCTGTCACATTCATTGTTAACAAGGATTCAAAAAAGATATTATCCAAATTTATCTCATAGAGGTTTCCCTCTAAAGAGCCATAACCAATAATATGAGAGTAATGATAAATAATTATTTTATTATTCCCAAACTTAAACGAAAACCATCAACGTCAAGTTTAGATACAGAAATTAAATTTCGTGTCATACTGGGAACATAAAGTGTATCAAATAAATACAAGATGAAACCACTCTCCAAAATTAAAGGAAAAGTTCCTACAGCTTCAACTTGTATAGACTCTCCATTGCCAATTTTAATGGTTCTTTCCCCCTTTTGGAGTGTCTTCTTTGAAAGGAATCCATGCAATGAATTAGTAATGTGAACCATAGCATCAGTGTCAAGCCACCATATATTAGAAAGAACATCAATTAGAAAAGATTCATAAGTTACATAATTGAAGGACGATATACCTTTCTTTTCAAGTCATTCTCTTAATTTAGGGCATTCTTTCTGAATATGTCATTACTTCTTACAGAAGTGATATTTAGGACATGTCTCAGAGTTGTTACCTGAATAATTTGCCTTATTTGTTTTGGTAGAAATTGGTTTATCCTTATTCTTAAAACCTTTGCCATTTTTATAAGTCTTCTTCTTATAGGATCCTAGTGGTAGTCAAATAAGCAACATTAGGTTTTTCAACCTTAAGCCTTTCTTCATCTTGGACGCACATGGAGATTAACTTGCTCATCTTCTACTTTTCTTTCTACATGTTATAATTGATCTTAAATGGATCAAACTGTGCAGGAAGAGAAGTCATAATGAAGTGAATAAGAAAACCCTCAAAATCGTCATGTCCATACCCTTTAATTTAAAGGCCATGTCGTTCATCATCATAATGTGCTCGCGCACCCACTAACCCCATCATACCTGCTAGTAAGCATTTTCAAAATAAGGGTACTTGCATGAGTTTTAGAAGAACCCTTAAATTGTTACTCGACTGATGTTAAGTACTCTTTAACATTCTCAAAGTCAGGAATGACTTCTCGAATGGCTGTCGTGATAGAGTTTTTCATAATCATAAGGGACATGCAGTTGGATCGCTCCCACTTTCATAAATAACCTTTTGCTCAATTGAGCTAGTAGTTATAAGTGGAGCAAGATGATCCACTCGTAGTGCATAATCCAAAATCACAGTGCCAAGAACAATTTTCATTTACACTTTTCAAGCAGTAAAATTAGTTTCATTAAAGATTTCAATTGCAGAGAGATACCCAGAAATAGTAGTTGGAGTCAATGTCGAAACATAATCAAGCTCATAAACATGCTTACAAAAAACTAAAAGAAATCCACAATGTATAACAATAATTAATAATTAATCATAATAAAAACCAACTGTAGGGAAAGCAGTTAGTTACATAAAATCTATTTACAACACCAAAATAGATTTTAATGAGACGTTGGTGCATAATTATAAATCTTTCGTTGGTCCAATTAATAATATACTAATAACATCCCCATAATATAATGCAAAACACATTTATCCACGCATCACCGTTGGGCGGAAACGAAATAAACATATTACTTATGCAATAAAATTTCATTCAATAAAATTTCATTTAATAAATTCTAATTCTAATTTTTTCGTTGGGTAAAATTAAAATCTTTATTTATTAAATGTAACATTATGTGACTATTCTTAATCTTTAGTTGTTTCAATTAATAATCCTTCGTTGGGCTGATTATTAATTTTAACAATAAAAGAGTCACACACACATGTAAATTATTATAATCAAACTCATTTTTCTTTAAACATATTAATCAAGTTTGAAAATTAACATTATTTAAAATTTACATGTAACATCTTAAAAGCCCTAATAATATATTACATCATGTTCAAAAAAATTTAAATTAAAATATATAATTATGAATATAAATTGATTATAAAATAATCACGTAAATTTTAAACTAAATACATGATGAATTGATAATATTTTTATAGTCATAATGACTAATAAATTTATTATAATATTACTGATGGTTTTATGAATAAAAAGTGAAATATTATGTAAAATGGGTTGTGAATCCGGACATACAAAATAGATGGAATTAACAATAAACAATAATGCGTGGAGAGCAAATTCCAATCCATAAATTATTTGGTTCCACCCATGATAGATCACTAGTTACCATCAGAAGGAATATATGACAATTTACAAGCACAGTAGATATAAAATGTAGCAATATATATGTTTAGCATGATATGAATTAAAAATAATCATAAAATATTAAACATCCTTTATTAAAATATTTTGGTAGGAGTATTCAATTGCAGTAGCATTAATCCATGAACCCTTTTCACAAATACCGCATATACCTTCGGTTCGAAAACTCATATTCATGGGAACATACCAAACAATTGTACATCATCCCAATTAAAAAGAATATGTAGAATTAAAAAAAAAATAGCATAATAACGTAACTAATTTATTCTATGCAATAACGTAACATTGGCTCTGATATGTTGAATAAATTATACAAAAACGTGTAGAATAAAATCAAATCAATAATAATAATATTAAGAACTTACATGAATTGAGAGAAATCATCTTGTATGTATCACGCTTTCGCTGCGCTTAAGGGTGAAGGTCTTCAATTGCATCTCTCAATCTTATGATGGATGTATAGGTGTGTATAAAATTCTTGAGACGATAATTGGGACTGTTTTATTTATAGAATAGCTAAGGGTCAAAATCGTCCATCAAGATTATGAAACCCTAGGGCCCATTATGCCAAATACTATTAGGAATATTATTTATAGGCCACATAATTAATTACCAAGCCCATAAATAAAGTGATTAAATTAATACAATATGTAAGCCCAATAATTACATAAATAGTAGAGGCCACATAAGGAATAAAATATTCCAACAATTATTCGCGCCTATACTTTTTTCTTTATCAAATTAAGTTTAGTAGATAAAAATAAATTGAGGACATGAGTTATAATTTAAAATTTATTATATTAAAAGTTTAGGATAATATGGAAATTATAAAAATATTACTTATTTCAATTTTTTTCCCGTCCAAATCAGGCCAATTTTGGACGAAAAACTTTGGCAGAAAAAGTGACCAAGTTTTCTATCAATTTTTTTTCTTTTCAGTTTATTAAAAAACTCAAAAACATAAAAATTGAAAAGAAAATTTTAATTTTTTGTCCATTTATTTTCTTTTTTGTCTATTTTAAAACTCAAAAACAAAGCGTTAGTTCAAATCGTGACCGATTCAACCATTTAGATAGTTTTTTTTTTAAAACAAATACACTGAATGGCTGATCGATTCAGTCATTCAGTGCTAATCAATCAACCTCTAAATCCACTAAACTTGCCTATGTTATTTAAAGGCTGAATGACACTTTTGTCTCTCCAAGTTGTCACTCATTTTCAAAGTCATTCCAAAAGTTCATTTTTCGTTAATTAAGTCCTTAAAGTTGCATTTTTTTTTTGCATTTTCATTCCTTCTATCCGATTTGACCCCAACCTAACCCATTTTGACCCAACTCGGCTTAGTTCGACCCGATCCCAATTTTTAATATTTTAAAATAAAATATATTTTTTAAAAAATTAATTTTAAAATAACAATTATATTTAATATTTTAAATATAATTGTTATTTTAAAAATAGTTATTTTAATATTTTAAATAAAATATTATTTTAAAATAATAATTATATTTAATATTTTAGAATATAATATTTTTTAAAATAATTATTATTTTAATATTTTAAAAGAAAATATTATTTTTTTTAAAAATCAAATAATAATTTAATATAATATTTAAAAAAATATTTTCTTAAAATAATTATTATTTTAAAATTATTTAAAAAAAATATTTTAATTTAAAATATTAAATTAAATTATTATTTTAAGGAAAAATATTAGAAACTTTTATTTTTTCAAAAATAAGTAAAGTTTCATAAAATATAAATTCAAAAAAATAAATTTAAAATTTTTAAATCTCAATTATTTTTATGAAAATTTACACATCTTTAAAAAAATTATTTTTGTTTTATGAAAATAAAGTTTATTTTTTTCAATAAATATTTTATAAAACTTTACACATTTTTTAAAAAGTGAAATTTTTTAATTTTTTTCTAAAAATAATAATTATTTTTCAAAATTTTTAATTTATTATATTTTTAAAAAGTTGAATCAATATTTTTATTTATCTTTTACTGTTTTTTGTATTTTAATTTCTAGTTTTAGTTTGTAATTTTAAAATTGTAATATTAAGAATACATATAATAATGATAAAGATATTAAAAAAATTCTGAAAATAAAGTTTTTATATAAAAAATGAAAAACATCTAATTTTTTTTAAATAAAGTTTAATTTTCTTATTTAATTTTTTTGAATCTATATTTTATGAAACTTTACTCATTTTTGAAAATAATAAATTTATAATATTTTTTCCTTAAAATATTAATTATTTTATAACTATTTAAAAATAATATTTTATTTTAAAATATTAAAGATAATTATTATTTTCAATTGTTTTTTAAAATTATTTATGTTTTTAAAAATAATTATTTTAAAATATTAAAAATAAATTTTCTTTTAAAAATAATAATTTATTTTAAAATATTAAATAATATAATGATTATTTAAAAATAATATTTTATTTTAGCATATTACAAATATTTATTTTATTTTAAAATATTTAAATTTTTGGTAGGGTCAAAATTTGGTTGAAAGGGGTTGGGTTGTGGTCAAATCGGGTAGAATGACGAAAACGCCAAAAAAATACCACTTTAAATATGACAAAAAATGAATTTTAAGACGACTTTAAAAGTTAATAACAACTAAAAAACACAAAAATGTCTTTCACCCGTTACTTAAAACATACCTGTGTGTGTATTTTTTTTTTTTTAAATATTTAAATCTCCCCAATATAAGATCTCATGTCTAAAAACCCTAGATTATAATATGGATATTCCAAAGACTAAACCATCTAAATTTTCATTTATTTGAATTGAAAATTTGATAGCTTAGACTTAAAACTACACTTAATTATGTAACAATTTTTGTTGTGACAAATTTAAATAATTAAACACGTTATAAATAGATTATACTTTGTCCTCAAACGAGGATCATTGTCAATAATTACCGAGATTTATATGTTGCTTAGGTTTGGTTTTATAGGATAAGTTTTGAAAATTTTATATTTTTACCAAAAAAATATGTTAATTCTACAATATTCATCTCATGTGAATAATAAATTATTGATGTGAAACTAAGTTCTTAAGGGGATAAATCAACTTTTGGTACCTATATTGGGACACGACTTACAATTTGGTACCCGAAATGAAAAAAGTTACAAACTGGTGATTGTACTCGAAAAATGTTACACTTTGTTAAACATTAGGGACATAACTTATAATTTGGTACCCGAAGTGAAAAAAGTTACAAACTGATGATTGTACTTGAAAAATATTACTCCGTTAAACCGTAGGGTTTCATCTTTATTCTGTTTGAAAATTAGAGTTCTCTTCTTCTGTCCTTCTTCTTCTCTCATTCTTCTTGTCTCGATTCTCCATTGATTACTGGTTCCCATATATTTATTAAAGGGTTTTCAGTGTTTAATTGAAAGGATGAGCTCATCTTGGAGTGGAATCGTAAATGAAATCGGGGAAGAAGATTGTAATTCATGCAATAAAAATGAATGGATTACACCAGAGTTCTCAAGTCGGTGCCACTGTGGAGCAATGGTGTGAATGCGGGAGGTAAGGAAAGATGGAACAAAACATCGAGGATCTTTTTCGCGTCGACTTCGCTTCTCTCTCTGTATGTTTGTCTCTCCCGTTGGATCAATTTTAACGATTATTTAAAAATGGGAAAGTACAAGCATCAGATTTCAACATTTTTCGAGTACAATCAACAGTTTGTAACTTTTTTCACTTCGGGTACCAAATTGTAAGTCGTATTCCTAATGTTTAACGGAGTGTAATATTTTTCGAGTACAATCACTAGTTTGTAATTTTTTTCACTTCGGGTATCAAATTGTATGTCGTGTCTCAATACAAGTACCAAAAGTTGATTTATCCCTTTTCTTAAGTAATGAATAAAAGTGCAAGTTTTGCACTTCTATTCAATATATATATATATATATAATATCCACCAAAAGGCATTATAAAAAGCTTGAAAAAATATAAATAAATAAGGCTTAGAAAACTAAGAATCCACAAAAACATTATTTCATGACTACACGTGACCCTAAACAAAAGGGTTTCTTTGCAAACTCAATTGAACTATTTTTGGAATTAAGGATTTTTAAAAAGAAAATTTGAAATTACATATGTAATGTGTTAGGCAACCATTTTAGGAGCTAGGCTGATCAAAAAATGGCTAAACCGAATGAGCTTGGTTATTAAAATTTTGTTATTTGATTAACCGAATAATCGAATCAGATATGAAAAACAATATGGAAATTATACCATGTTTTCATAGTGAGTTCAGGTCATATACTACTATTGGACAGTGTCATGTAACAAAAGCAATGAGAACAGAGAAACCATTCGAGGAAACTATACCATGTGCAGGTAGAAAGAAATGTGTCACAAAAGCGACTGGCTGGATTTCACGCTGGTCAATATGGAAGACTGAAAAATTCAAGTTGCCTTGGGACTGACATTTAGACCGATTGGTTTACATCGGGGCACTTCATGCAGTTTATGGCTGGTTCGTTCCCCTAAAGGGTTCGAGGCTAATATCTTCTTCAATAATGGTTTCGATACAGCTTTCGAAAACCTTAATTTTGGTTATTAACCGAATAGTAAAATCGATTATTCGGTTATCTCATAATTCGGGGTTATTCGGATATTAAAATTATATAAATTTTAGTTTTCGATTATAATCGAATAAGTTATTAGTTGGACTCTCATGTCGATCAGGATTGACATGAGGATAAATTAAAGGCAAATTATTTATTGCATTACATCAAATTTCTATTCAACACCCCAAATCCTACCCTATGAGTTGCCAAGCTCAACCAAACTCCCCCAAGTTTCTCCTTAAAAGAGGGAATTGATATAGAAGAAAAGAAAATTTGATATATTCACAAGCTCTCCTCTCCTCAAATAAATAGTAAATAGATCTATGAGAGTTGCGCCTTGTAGAAATATCGGGTTTCCCTGGCAAAAATAACACTTGACAATAATATTTATCATCAAAACACACAAAAGACATTTGTGAACTTTAGCACAGGCTTAGATGATCGAGCCAGGCTCAAGCTATAAATTCTTATCCAGGCGTACTTTCAACTTCATAACAGCAAAATTCAAAGTTCTTTTTTTGCCAAATGCTTCCATTTTCAAGCCATTAAGAAATTTCATTTGAAAAATACAGCTTTCTTTTTGACACGCTGCTCAATATGAAATTCTGATTCAAAATGCATCATGTGAACAACATACTTACAAAACTTAAAAAGCAATGCCGATCCCCATACACAATGCCCATACACAATGCCGTTGAAAAGTAAACATGATTAGAACAAATATCTGTGTTACTCAAAACATATCCGAACTTGTAAACTTCCTAATTGAGCTAGATGTCATGTTAATTTATTTTTTCCGAGTTAGGAGCAGCTGCCGCTGTCTGAAGGTCTGCTTTTTGGGAGGTACCAGCAACCTGCTTAAGGGACTTGTTTCTTTCCTCACCCTGTACTGAAGTCAACTTCTCTGGACGGGCGTGAGCTTCACCCAACTCCAATTCTGGCTTTCGCTTAACTTTCTTTTTTGCTAATATTTCTGTTGTCTTCACGTCATTCAAAATACTGAAATTTCTCTTAACCTTCTCTTGCTTTGGCTGGTTGATGTTAGGACCATTCGCAACCACAGTGGGCAATCGTACAGCAGTATCTGCTCCTGTTATACTGAGAACTGGCCTGTTTACTGAAGTTGCACCCGAATCAGTAACCAATTTCTCTTGCACATACTGTGACTGCACAACAGGATTAGCTTCTCCTTGAAGAGTCTCCAGTGTCTTTGAAATCAACTTCTTCCTCTTGATTTTCTCCTGATCCTGAACAATTAAACGGGGGTGGTGGGAGATTAGATAACTGTACATGGGATATCAATTTCAAGGGGATGATAAATGTGGCATCGCATGTAAGAGCTGTACAGTCAAATCAGACTAAATATTGCTTAACATGACTGGTCTCCCCCCATCTCTTCTTTTCACTTCCCTTTAAAAACACCCTCCTAACTTACATGTAATCAATCAGCAAAAGCTATCAATATCGAAAGCCTAAAAGCATTTTTAAAGATGAATGGAACACTAATACACAGGAAGAGGAGTAATGTCTATCTATACCTTGTACATACTGTGCAATAATTTCTTTCTATCTTTGGCTCTACATATAGCACGTTTAATCCCATGATTGTCCATGAATCCTTTTGGCCACAATTCTGCAAGCTGCATAAAGGAAACGGAACAAACATTGAAGGTATTAAAGGAACTTATAGAACCCAAAAAATGATTACTAACTAATAAGTTACATAAAAATGAAACTAAAAGCAATAATGTTTGAAAAAATGAAATGCAAGAAGTGTTTTAGATACAACAGCCACAAAATGCATCATGTTGAATCTTTAAACGGAAGCAGGCAGAGAAAGTTAGGAATCGAATTGCCTCTTCTGGAAACATATTACACTATTACAAAAAACACTACCTCTGCATAAAGTTTCCGTGCCTGTGGACCTGCATCTTCTTCCACCCCCTAGAATCAAATAATAATGAGCAAGTAAGATTCACACTAGTGTGTGAGTGACTCTTTTAATGTGAATGTAGGAACCAAAATTTGTACTTCAATGTAAAGGTCATAGAGGTCACAGATCTTGTCCTCTAATGCTTCATCCATGCTAAATTTTCTTTTAAGTACTTCTTTCTCTTCAACCCCATTCTCTTGAAAATCATCAGATGCTCCACTTGCTTGTTCAGGAGCCTGAAGATAAGATATCATGCACTTGTTATCATTTGAAAGTTTGATGACATTTGGCGACACTTCAAGTGTCAGCAGGACAAGAAGCATATACACTAACACTAACAAGACATTTGTTTCCAATCAATCTTTTTAACATTATTTGAAACAGAGTCCTTAGACAGTACAGTTGCAAAATGTTAATTATATAATAAGAAAGACACATGGGGACAGCACGAAGAAAATGGTGGGCCGGGGGAGGAGTTGAGGATGGTTTCTTGAGAGTACCTTGGACTTCAACTGAGGAACACTAAATTTAACCATCTCATCTATTTCCTTCTTTATCTGCTGAAACCTAGCATCTGTCTCCTTCTTTGCCGACAATCCCATATTAACCATGATTTTTAAATTTCTCTGCAGCAAGAACAATCTGCATTAGTCATTAATCCAACTTTTATAAGTAACACAAGCACATGGTTTACTCAATAATTCGCATAAAGCAGTTACGAATTACGATAGACTTATCACGAAACGGCATTTGTTGTACTGTATCACTTGCAACGTTAAGGGGGGGAAAGTTGTTAAAAACAACAAAAGAAATAAATAAAACGGCTCTAATCCTCAATCAGGAAAACAAAGAAAGACATAAAATTAGTTGACTTTTATTAACATATTTTATCATTTTATGATTTAGTTTATAATGGTTGCCTGACATTTAGTGTCTTGAATTCTTTCACAATTGACTATATTCTATGAAAGCTTCATTGTGGCTCAAATTAGTATTGAACTTGTCAAGTGTATCATAACTCTTAACATTGATCAGGAAAAATAACAGTTATCTTGGCTCAGAGCCTCCCTAGAGAAAGTTGAACCAAGCTGGAGCAACTTAACACTTAACACAACTCAGCTCATTTCCAGTTCTATTCAAGAACAGATATCAACCTAGCGTATCATATTTGGAATGATATCATCGTGATGAAAAATCAAGGCAACGTGTAAGATTTAACCCTCTTAAGCCCGTGATCAACACATAGGGAGAGGAAAAGACAAATCCTTTGAGGGAGGAGATGAGCTTCCTTTCGTAGAAACTTTGTTGTTGAAATCTTTCTTTTTGGGTGACATGAAGCATTCATAGGAAGTATAAGTTCTTTTGTGGATCTTCTAGGCAAACTTAGTCTTCAGTTCTGGCTATGGCTGCCTATGATAGGCAGATCTTTTTGTTCCTCCCGGTTTGTTTTCGTATATTCTATATGAATATGTGTTGTGCATCCTTTGTGAGACTCTCCTTTAAAACACTCAACATAAAGACAAAGATATTTGAAGTAAACGAAGCATAACATTTTATAACTAATAACTATGGCCAAAAAAATCCAAATTTGTTCAATAAAGCAAGAGATGGTAAATACAGGATGTATGGTCTAATATGAAAATGAGTCTGATTTTCAGGACTATGATATTGCTTGTTGAGTGACTACCCTGCCTACCAATATTTTTCTGGTACTGGTGTCACTAACGCCATTCCCAGTATAGGCATTACAATTTAACTCTCCCCGACGGGTCCATGCCCAACCCCGACGCTGACGGAACGGGTTTGGAAGAAAAGTGAAAACACTATAAGGTTAGGGTCGGGTGTGGTGTTTAATTAAATTTTGGAATCCACCCCGAGTACATGTTTAACCCTCACATATACGTAGATACCATACATGTTTACTTAGATACCCTTACATATACTTCATCTTATTTTTTGTTATTTTCTTTTGAATAAATAATTTTGTTTTTAATTTGGTAATTTATGAGATGTATATATTGTTATTCCCTTCTAGCATGATACTTTTTTATATAATTTTTTGCTCTTCATTTATTTTGTTAATTATAACAATTAAGAAGAAGAAAAATTGACTTGGTGGCTCAAGGCGTCATTGTAATAAGAGGGGTGCAGGGCACAATGGGGTGGGAAAAGGTCAGTTCGTACCACACCCGTCATGTTGACATGTCTAGTCCCCAATATCTTATATTCCTTTACTGGTTTTACATACAAAAAGATTCTCTTAAACCACATACATTTGTATGCATAAACACAAAAAGAGTGAAATATTACATAACCTGAAAACAAAACATATAAGTTAATGAGTCGTATATTAGTTCTTCACAAAAATGATTACCTTTAGTGTTCTGAGTTGTATCAAGTGGCCAACAATACTCATCAAACGATTAAGCAGCTCCTTCGATATTTTTCCATGGGTTGCCTGCTGCAAGCACCCAATTATATACGTTTAACTACTTTACAACTTCCAAAGAAATGTTAAAATACCAAAGAGGGGAAGGGGTGGGGAAGGGAGACAAAATGTGATGACATACAATTCCATTCAGTAAAAATTACGGATAAAAATAGAAATGTCAAGTTAGTTTTTCTCAGTACCGCTAGTCTTGCAACTTTAGCAAGCTTCAGCTTTATTTCAGGTGGCATTCTTCTTTTAATGGCCTGAGATGATATATCAGCATCGAGCATCTCCATACTCGGAGGTCTTGCTGTCATGTATAGATATGAGCATAAAATCTAAGTATGAGATTTCAAAATTAATATCAATAAAAACTATACATGTTAGCATAGGCACACATACATTCTGCGACCATCTTCTCTAACTCCCTAATGGCCTTTTCAAGCATTGAGCTTCGTGATTTAACACTAGAACCTTCTTTCCTCTGCATGTGCGGAACTTTCTGCAAGATTTTGAATAAAAATCAATCAATGATATGGGTAGAGAGAAATACTCATTGAAATTGATATAATATTATAGCATGCATAGGTAAAACTACTCGAGTTGAAGTGATGCAAGAATGGACCTAATCTTAAAAAACTGGCAATATTTCAAACGCTGTTTGTCAGAATATTCATCGGTCAAAGCCAAAACAAAATAGAAAGACAAAAAATAACCTGGGATGCATAACAAAGGGAAATCTTGAGGTTTTTTACATGCCAGCATTTTTATACCATATACCGCCTTTCGTAGCTTTGGAAAGGAGGAGAATTTCATAAAGTCGCTCTCTCCAACCTTTTCTATCTATTTGACGAGAGAGACAATATGATATTTGAGCTTTAGCTTGAGCAAGAACGAAGGCAGACATCTCAGTTTTGGACTGCTGCCTTTACCAAAAGGGGATGAGATGCTTCCCTACGGCATTTCTAAATCTAAATAAAAGCTTTCTCCTCGGGCTTACAAGGCATATGAGTTCGTCAAGTTCTTTTATTTAAGTTTTCATAAGTTATATGAGGGCCGTCATATTGCTCCAGAGTTTTCTTCTTTAAGTCTAAATTTTCTCAAAAGTAACACAATAGTTCATTTAAAAGAACTAAATATGAACACACAATGGTACATATCATACTATCATAGTATTCTTCAATAAGAACAGGAAGGTTTATCATTTGCAGAAATGATGAAGAAAATGCAGATTATTGAGGAAGAAATGGAAACATTCACAGTGATAACATCTATTAGTTAAATAATGAAACAAACTCGCGCAGCAAAGAACAGTGCCTGTCTTATTCTTTTCATCTTCTTTTAATAGATTAAACTAATATTTATTTTTTTCATCTTCTTTTAATAGATTAAACTTATATTACAATGTCTCGTAGTGCTCTTATGGCCAAAAAGAATGATGAAAGTCAAACTTAAACCATAGTAGTGCAACATCATCTCAAATTTCATCCACCCATAATGGCCATTTCAGTTGTTCTAGATATATATTAAATTGACAAGGCACCACAAAGTTTGCTTTATATAATTCAATAACTGTAAAGAACATGCTACTAGGGTTAAGAGAAATATTAGAAATCTACTCACCATAGTTTGCATGGAGTTCCTACCCTCAGAGACAGTGATGTCAGATCGTTCACGAATCCCATTCTTTTCTCTAAGTTGAACTGATTGGCCCAAGTCTTCACCACTGTTTAGTGATCTTGCAGATTGCGATTTGCATTGTGCATGCGAGATTTTTTCATTCAACCTATGATTTGAAGTATCAGAAAATTCATATCCGTCTTTCAACTTGCTACCATGGTTCTTAGATGGGAGGACTCCTGACTTCTGCTTCTCACCCTTTTCCTCTGTAATGGCCTCACCATTTGAAACTATTACAGGAGACTGGTGCATAGCACTTTTAAACTCAGCTGATTTATTTTTAGCAGAAATTCCAGAAGAACTTGTCAGATTCTGATATTTCAGATCTTCAAAGTTTACAGTAGGTAGAGCCATAATGAGAGTTGGATTAGTAGAGTTTTTCTCTGCTAAAGGCAAAGACCTCCCAGCAGCTTTCTTTCCTACTTTAACATGTTTGTTTGGAGCATTTCCCTCGTCACTTCCAACTTGACCTTTTGCCAAATCTTTCCTTCTCCGTTTCTTTGGTTGCTGGTGTGGTGATATGCTAGGTTCATTTCTACAAAAAAGGTAAACAAGCAAAAATAGTAAAAGAAATAGAAATCAGGAAACACAGCAAAGAAAATAAAATTAAAGTCAATAAATAAAAATAGTATTCATCTAATCCCACTGTGCACATGGAATATAACTTTAATTATCTGGAAAAGTCATAAACAAATTGAATACATGTTTGTTTGATTTTTTAATAAAACCAAATGTAATACATAAATCTAGATGAAAGCAAATTCTCAACAAAAAAAGAAACAAATTTTTTTAGAAGATCAAAAGCTGATACAAGTGATTAAGTTAAATTTAACAACACTAAAATTCAAAAAGGAAGAGAAGATATAATGATTTTCAAACTCGACTCATTAAGGTTTTCATTAAGTTTAAATCTAGTTTGTTCTAATGGGTCAAACTTGCTCATTTAGCAAATGAGTCAAATCAAGTCGAGCTCAAGTTCTTATCAAGCACAGAACAAAATATCAATCATTTATACTTTATATTTTGTAGCTAGCTGGATTCATACAAATCAAGTTTAGTTTTCACTCATTTAATAATTGTAACTAAAATTACGTTTAAACTCCGATTACATAGCTCAAAAGTTTAATCAAGTTGAATTCAAGTAATCTCGCAAGCTGTCCCTATTTATAGCCCAAGTTGTCTTCGAATATATTTTGTCAATTGGCCGCAACCCAATTTTTGGTAATCAGCGTGCAGTCATTTACGTATTCTTAAAAATTGGAATAATAAAATATACGCACACACACGACTTGGAATGTTGATACTACCTTTGCACCCATAACAAAACATACAGAACAAGTCGGCTCTTTACTGAATGCATTGCTCAGAACTTCTAGTATTTCTTTTATCCACACACACAAGTAAAATATATATATATATATATATATATATATATATATATATATATATATATAATACTTGCAGCAAGATCAGAGAAAAAAATGTGAAGGCATGTTAGCTTGGCTTTTTTGTTTTCTGTTTATAATCTTGGTTTTCAGCTTTTTTGTTTCTGGAACTTCTGAAGATGTGCCAATGTTTTCTTACCACTTCACATTCACCTTCAAAAAGAATTTGTTGGAATTAGTAAAAGTGTAACCAAAAAAATTTGAATGCTTTGACCTTTTGGTTGATCTGTGTGCGCTAGCATAGGAATTAACCCGAGGGCCTTCCTCGAGGTCATGAGATGCTATTGAGGGCCTAGATTGACTTCTTGATGTGATAGAAGTGGCAATGCAGTAGTGTAATACCATTTACCCCTAGTGGTTATATGGAGCAAATATGGGGTGCCCACCATGAAAATATTTAGGCCCATTAACTCTTGATTTAGAAACAATATCCAAACATGTTTTTCGTATGCTTTAGAGGATAGGATAGAAAATAAAACACACAAACAGGACCAAAAGCTCTTACATGAGGCAGATGTTCGAGAGATGCATCTCCGCAATCAACATCTTATCTCAATACTTCATTTATCAAACAAAAACACATGCCCATACGAACTACGGATTTTAAAGCTAATCAACGAAAAAGTTGTTTGGGAACAAGTTCTCCCTCAAGTTAAATCATAAACTATGAATAAAGAAATTATTGGTCATATGTTATACTCAAGAGTGGAGCGAATACGAATACGACAGGCAAGAACCAGTATCAAGATAATTATGTAATGATCGCAACAAAAAGTGAATATGAGAAACTAACGTGCGCTCTAACGTTCCGCGATTAACAAAGAATCCATCATGCTTTATTGCTGAATTATCAACCTGAAAATATTCATCCTGCATCAACAAGAAAACAAACAAAAATCTTCTCAGACCTGATAGTAACACATACCAAAAGTTGTCGTAAGAGCATGCTGAAGAAAATTTTATTGTCAGAAAGTAGACAAAAAATAAAGAAAACGAAGTAATTCATGGTTGTAAACTTTGCATCTAGCTTCCCAACTGGCCACCGCTTGGGGAGGCCACTACTGGTGCTGTGATTGCATGCATGCATATTAGCTTATCCTACTTGTTATTAACAAAGGATATGTTATAAATAACATGGAACAAGAAAAATACTGTAAATTAGTATCCAAACTTTAATTCATTCACGAATCACATATGTCCTATGTCCTGGATACTCATCCAAATATTATTTGGGGACCACCTCTGTCTCTCTATCAATCTACATATAATACTTTCATCTTATCAAAAGAATGAATCAAAATACAGATGGCTGTAAGTAAAACAATGCAGGGAAAGAAGCACAGCTGAGTAATGTTGCTTCTGGTAGTTGCTTGTTATCTCATATTAGATCAGCTGATGCAGCACAAAAATAAAGTACTCTTAGAGAAAGCACAGATAAGAGATGGCAATACAAACCAGTTCAGCGTCATCTATGAAAGAGTCCTCAGTGTCATATTCATCATCATCAGGAACATCATTAAGATCCTCCTCGTCACTACTGTTCTTACCCTGAAAAGTATATTTAATCAACTTATTGCATCGAGAGTATTATAAACAGAATGAATTGCTCAGATAAATAACGCTCACAATAGTCCTATTTTTTATTTTACTTCTTTTTTTGGTTAAGTATGCGGGCAGTGGCATATAGAAAAAAATTGTTTAATAGATATATTTCATACCATGTACAAGCGTTCAATCTTCTCAATTACAGCGCTAAACCGACTTGCAGGAGGTGCATCATTGGCTTCATTTTCAGGAGGCTCTCCCTACAAAGTGAAACATAACTAAGAATTAAGGAAACAAGCATTTACAAGTGATCTTCCCCAAACTGTGTGAGGTAAGACACTAAAAATAAATAATGTGCACGTAGAAATTATATGATTAACATCCGCTTCATGCTTAAAATAAGCCAAACGGATTGATCCCACGAACTAACTGAGAAAGAAATTCACGGATAATGAGAACAGATATTCGGCACTAGAACGGACGTGTTGTTCATTCGCTATGAAGACACCCATAGCTATTCCTAACTCTAGACTCAAGAGCAGAAACTATAATTTAGTAACAGTTCAGTCCTATAATTTGTAATATGAAACCACAAAACAACTACCATTTGCTAAACAATTAAACATAAATTTACCATCATATTCAACTACATTAACTAAATTACAATTAGCAAATAATTTCCGAATTTAAATTGACAACTAACTAGATTAAAAGTTCTCAGTAGTGAACATAAACAAATCATTAAATAACTCACTGGAGCAACCCGAGACTCCATAGCAGACTGAGGAACCGATGGCACCTCCATCGCCGTGGCTTTCCCCTTAGCCGCCTTATTCGCATCTTTCACAGCCCTATTCGCATCCTTCACCAGCTTCTTCCACGACACAATTGTCGTCTCCCCCGGTCTCAGCTCCACTTCAAACCTCTGACGTCCGCCGCCGGCCATATAAGATGTCGAAACCCTAGCAGATTCGCCTCCACCGCCTCCGCCACTGCCACCAGCACAGCCTTCCTCCATCAATTAGCAACCAATTACTACGAGTTGGAGCACCTAGGGTTTCGAAAAACCCCTAAATTGAAGACTGAATTAGCTACGGGAGAGAGAAATTGGAGAGGGAATTGTAGGGGTTTTTTTCCCTTTCTTGGTGAATTTCTTTTGTTCAGATGCGCGGGATACTGAAATGTCCGGCTCTTTAACCGCTAAATCAAATCCTTCGATGGCTCCGCGAACCCATCTTTCCTGTTCACTTTCTTTTCTCTGTTTTTCCTTTTCCTTTACCTTGAATGAAAAAAATAATAATAATAAATTTTTTACTTATTTGGATAAGAATATCCTAAGAGGTGAGTGTCCATAGTAAAAAGAAATAAATCAAAGTGGGAGTATAAATACTGTTACTTAATTAAATTTTAAAATGAAATAGATGGGTAAATTTTTTTTTGCCATAAATTACATTTTTATGCCAGACGTTGAGGGAATTATATGAAAACAATTTTTGAATACGCTAGATAATAATAATAATAATAATAATAATAAACATTGTATTAACCAAATGATGTTGTCATATCAAAATATAGAGTATCTATTTTATAAGAAAATTGATTCCATCTGAAATTGAAAAATAAATTTGACTATACATTAATTATGTGATTCCCTAAAAATAGGTTCACACAATTCATTTTAAATCGCCAAAATACCTACTCCATTGGTTTCTATATAATTGATGTTGGAAGTCAAAGCCCACTTTTTAAGAAAATTATTGATTGGTCACGTAAAGTGTAAAATTAAACTTAAATTATTGAATTACCCTTGTTTTGTTTTTATTTTTTTGTAGTACTGCAAACGAACCGAATTGTTCGTGAATCGAGTTGCTCGCTTAGTCAAGTCGAGTTCGCACAGTGTTATGTTCGATTGCTCAATTGAACGTGTTTACGAAGCATGTGGTTCGGTTCGTCTTTGTTCGCAAACAGTTCGAGTTCGATTCGATAAGTTCGAATTTGGTTCGATAAGTTCGAGATCGGTTCAAGTAGTTCGATTTATTACATGATTAAATTATTTTTAAAATTTTGAATATAAATAATTGGTTATTTCATATCTATTATCTATTATATATACTAAAACACAGTATATGATACCATAACTTGACACATGTTATTTTCACAATTCAACATGTGTCTTGTCTAATTAATGTTCCTTAAGACTTTTAACAAAACTGTCCAATTAACCTAACAAATGAGGATAAAAATAAATCCTAATTCATTCCCCTAAATTTTAGATTTATAATCCCCTAAATCACTACAAATCTAAACTGTGATGCCCCCAAAATAGGTATACATCACCCATTCTGAGTTGTTAATACATGGTACAAAAACAACTACAACTTTATTATTACAATAGTAAAACTGTGAGTTTGAATACAAATATTATCTTCTAGACAATATCTATACCCAAATAAATTCTCATCACATTTATTAATATATTATTTTACAAAAATGGTGAGGACTACTAAACAACTCTCTCTATAACCATCATTCCATACCCCGACTCGCATTTCGCTACATTCTCGCATCCCCGAGAAGAAAATGGAACAAAAGGAAAAGGGTGAGCTCAACTAGCCCAGTAAAGAATATTATGACTAAGATAATATACAACAAATTATCGTTAGTCTTCAACAGGGAAAAATCTAATAGAATACAATAGACAACAAGTTTAAACCAATATTCGCAGCGGAAATAATAATTCATTAGAAGAGTTAAGTAGAAAATGCAAACTACTATCTTCTATGTATGAATATAAAAGTTAATTGTCTATCTTTTATCCCTGTAACATCAATCAATATATATCTGGAATCAAATATTCATCTTTGCACTACAGGCCAAAGATATTCATCAGTTGGTCATGTTCATCTAAACACTTGTTCATCTTTGCACTACGGGCCAAAGATATTCAATAATATCATCATTTAAGACTGAGGATGATGAAAAATATTTTTAAAGAAATGAATCCAGTGAAACAAAATGATAAGGATTAAGGATTAAGGATTCGTATTTTTGTTTTATCCACGCCCAAAAATACCTCAAAAATAATCATAGTGGTGTAAAATTCAAGAATGATCAAAACATGGATACAATCAAAGCTAGTATCCGTAATAGATATTTTGGACAAAAAGAAAAATTTTTATTTTTCGATGAATAAGGCAAGATTCGTGAATAAGATCAGATATCGTGAATAAAGGTCGATATCGTGAATAAAGGTCGATACGTGAATAGTAACCCCGATACTAAAAGTTCCAAATTTGATAAAAACTTCAGATCAATATTTCAGCATAATGATATTGAAGAAATAATATCATTACAAAAAAAAATAATATCCCTTACCGAAAAAGACAAGATTTAACCGGAATATTGGATATAAAGTTATAACTTGAACTCTCAGCACCGTATAGCAATACTCAAAGTATACTCAAAATACTCACAAGAATATGCTTGATAATATAGAGAGAGAAAACTTCAATTTCTGGTGTGATTTTCAATTCTAACATAAGCACCTTATTTATAGGAAAATGCTTAGAACACCAAAGTAGAAAATTTAATAAATTAATATTAAAATTTTTCCACAACTTCATACGCACACTAACAATCTGAATTCAGCCTCCTAATCACATGTTAAATGAGTTTCAAAAATGAAAAAACGTTTTTGTAATTAAAAATATTTTAAACTTCCAAAAATCAATTATTTCGTAACTTCGGAACTTCAATAATTCATAATAAATAGCCCTTTTGTCAGAAAATTTGAATCTCACGAGTTTTTATAGGAAATTCAATTCTCTACAACTTTGCAGAAGAAAGTTTTTCCAAATTCCAAAATGTAAATTGACCGAAATCCACAAACCAAGGCGATTTTACGTGCTATAATCAAATTCGGTCCAAGAAATGGGGTCCATTTAACACATAAAACATGCTTTAAATATTTTTGGTAACAAAATACTCCTCCTCCACATATACTCATATATCCCATATTTATCGTAAAAATATCATCATTATTATATTATTAAAATATAATAATATATTTAAATGAATTATTTTATCGTAAAAAGATAAAATTTCAATTTTCAACAATTGTCACATTAAAAATTTTCTCCATCTATATCCACATAAAATCAATATTTTCCTCATCATATAAATCAATAATTAATTATTCACAAATAATATTACAGAATCACAATATTGACAACCTGCATAGTTCCTCAGAAAGAGGGGCTTTCAATAAGAATTTTTTCTTCTTGGCAAGCAATTAGGTGACCAAACCTCTTCTTAGATGTAACTTTCTAGACATTGCCAATAATGTTATCTAATAATATTATTCAGATAATATGAATTATTGCTTCGATAATGAAAAATGATGTGTAATGACAATTATTCAAACAACAAAGAATATAAAATATCAACGCAAGAATTATTAAATCAATAAAATAAAATATCGAATAAGTAATTATCAGTAACCATTATTGAGTAGTGCCTTCCCACGTAAGAATCAATAATTGGTGCAATACCGCAGTGCTTCTTGTGTTTTAACCACCGAGTATTTTAACAAAGATTAATCTGTAATAACTACGCTCGTTATTTTTAAAAACAACTTATACTTGTCGCTTTTTTTCATCCAATCGCTTCCGTTATGGGGCCCACAAAAAGCTGGCGCCGTCGCATTTAATATTCTCGACAAAAAGAATATTCCACCACCAAACGAATATTCCCAAACAACAATGAATATTTTATAACCACTTGCTTATTTTGAAATATTTGCGTATTTTACCCATAACTATCCACATTAATCAAATCAACCCTTACTATTCAAAATAATAATTAGAGAAAATTAAATTTCATTTATTAATTAATTGGGGTCTTACATAAACTGTTTTGATAATATCAACTGTTTTGATATTATCCTTTGTAATTTAATTATTATTTAATAAAATCACTATTTTATGCTATTAATTAATTTTTTGGATTTATAATCTTTTAAACCACTACAAATCTAAACAGTTAATAGCATAATGTCATTCTCTTAATTTTTTAGATTTATCCCCTAAATCACTAAAAATCTAAAATATTTTGATAATATCAATTGTTTTGGTATTATCTGTGACGTCCCCAAAATTAGGTATTCATCACCCATCTTGAGTCGCCAGATACATGGTACATTAATTCAAATATAACTTAATTATACAACTGTCGTATACAATACGACAAAACATAATTTAAGAGTTTGAATAAGTATATTGTCATCTAGACAGTATACAAACTCAATGATGTTCTCATTATATTTATTATCACACTATTTAACAGAATAGTGAGGACTACTAATGCTATCATCTGGACCGTCACTCCGTTTCTCGACTCATCCCAGCTATATTCTCATTTCAAGAGAATAAAGGAAAGAAAGGGTGAGCCCAACTAGCCCAAAAAAAATATTATGACTAAGATAATGCGTAATAAATTATCATTAGTCTTTAACAATGTTAAACCGATAAAATACAATAGACATCAAGTTTAACTGCGCAATGAACAAACAATCCATTTAAGAGTCAAGTAGAGAATAAAATCTACTATCTTCAATGATTTAAAATATTTTCATCAATTTTTATCACGAGACTCAATTTTTAATAAATAAACCACATCATCGAATCATCCCTACACTACGGGCCAAGGATATTCTTTAAATCATCAATGGTCATGACTATATCGAATAATCCCTGGTCATAATCATACCAAGTCCATCTCTGTACGTAAGCCAAAGATATAAAACCATAAAACCAATAATCAACAATCCATCTTTGCACGTAAGCCAAAGATATATAATTCAATAAACAACAGTCCATCTTCGCACGTAAGCTAAAGATAACTTTCATCACCATATAAGCATGAGGATGATGACAATGATATAAGCATTAATCAAACTAAAACAAGGATAAATATTAAAGACTTTAAATTTATCCAAATATTATCAATCACTTAATAAACTCATAATCTAATATTATTAATATTATAACAATATTTTAATCAACTCTAAACTTATAAACAATTTATTTCAATTGTTTACACTTTTCTGGGATTTAGCAGAATATAGTCCCACAATGAACATATATTTTTCTTAGAATTTTTAAAATTCATTTACTATTTTTCAAAAATTAATTTCTAATTAATTCCTTAAGAAATTAGCTACCTCAAGTTTAACTCCAAAAATTCCCAAATCTTGGCAGGATCTTACACATGTTAACGCGAGTCTCCAGTTTAAATTTCATGGTCATCGGAGTTATAGAACTCCGATTATAGCGTTTTTCGTCGGAAAAACCTAAATATTGAAATGGTCATAACTTGCTCATTTTAAGTCGAAATGGGCTCATTTTTGGACATGATGTACCTTATACCATATAATTTCATGTCCCAAAAGGCCAAAATTTTTCTCATAAATTAAGTGGCCGAAATTGCCCATTTAAAAATCTAGGCAGTAACATTTCGGTAATTTCCAGCTTTTGACTCCTTTGCTAAAATCAGTCCACACGAAAATCTACAACACCTTTTCCAGTGATTCCACTTGGAGATACTACAAAACTCATAGATCTAACTCTAGAACTTGACCACACTCAAAAATTCAAAATATAATAGGAGATATGGTCAATTGAATTTCATGTTTCATTTTCACCAAAATCTAATTTTCAACTCTTTGTGATTTCTAAGAAACTTTCATGTTTTCTCATAATAACCAACATAACTCATCATAACAATTACTAATACTTCATATACCCATGATTTTCATCTGTCCAATGCTTTTATTATGACTCTCATCATAATCAATATAAACAGATCATTTCCACAATTTAATAAGGAATGAATACAAAGGATCATTCACCACGCACGTGGTAATCCACACACGCAGTTATTCTAACAGTAATAATAAAGAATGGAATAATGTAAAGATTCACCATGCATGCGATAGACCGCATGCATAAAAGTTATTCCCAACATAATAATAAATAATAAAACCAGTCCCACAGAACGCATTTACGCATGTGATATTCCGGCGTAATAATAAAGAATGGAATAACAACAAAATTACCATGCACGCGATAGATCATCGCATGCATAAAAGTTATTCCAAATGTAATAATAAATAATGGAACCAAGTCCCGCGTAAACGCACGTACGTGATATTTCGACGTAATAATAAAGAATGGAATAACAATGTAAATCACCACGCACGCGATAATCAGATGTATAAAAGTTATTCCAACGTAATAATAAATAATGGAACCAGTCCCACAGAACGCATTTATTTAGACGGGATATTCGATGTAATAATAAAGAACGGAATAATAGAAGAATTTTACCATGTATGTGGTATCAGATAAACAAAGTTATTCCAATAGAATAACAAAGAATGGAATAATAGAAGAATTTCACCATGTATGCAGATTGATAAACAAAGTTATTCCAATATAATAATAAAGAATGGAATAACAACTCTTACGAGTATTGAAAGAAATAATTCTCTTCATGAATACGAAAGAATAATACCCCTTACAGGTACAACAAATAATATCCCTTACCTTAGAATGAAGTCGATAATTGGAATAAAATGTAAAGTACTTTCTTCTTCTTTCTCTCTATAATAATGGCTCTAAAGCTTTAGTGAATTGGTGAGAAATGAAGGAAGAATGAGCTTCTATTTATAGGAAAACATAGTTTCGATAATTGCACGTTTTGGGGTTCAAAAAATTACAGTACAATACCTCCAACTATTCTTTCATTTTTACTTCAGTCATCCAAGTATTATCAAACTTGCACCACCTCCCCTAGTAGTAAATCATGTGAATCAATAGTAAATCATGTGACTCAATAGTTCTAAACATGTGAAAAATTAATTACAGTATAGTACCTCCATCTATACCTCCATTTTTAACTTAGTCATGCAAGTATCATCAATCTTGCACCAACTCCCCTAATAGTAAGTGAATGTGACTCAATAGTAACTCGTGAATAGTAACTTATGAATAGTAACTCGTGAATAGTACTCCGACACGAAAAGTGCTTTGAATACCCGATTTATCAATATTACACCCAGACATCAATTATCATCGGAATAGATGTCGATTTCAACTAACACCAATAATCCCAACACAATGGAACTATCAAATTCATCTTTAATCAACACGAACTTATTCATCATTAATATAATAACTCACAATATTTAACAACCGTGTCGCTCCTGTGAAAGAGGGCTTTCAATAAGGATTTCTCCCTATCGGGCGCCGCAATTAGGTGATCAAACCTCTCCTCGATGTAACTTACTAGACATTGTAAATATTGTAATTTAATAATATGAATAACTTTGTCGTCTCAATTATTGATTTAATAATATATTATATAATGCAGATGATACTGTGACAATAATCAAATCAATAATATGAGAGATATGATGCAACAATTACTATAGCAATAATTAAGTATAACTGAGTGACTTCTCACGTAAGCATCAATAATCAATACCGTGTGCTACTATGCAACCACACGTATTATTGTACTTTTACTATCGGGTAATTCAACAGTATTAACGGTAAACCTCCGCCGTTATTTTCATAAAATATTTTTGTCGTTTTCTAACTACGACGAAAGTACTTCCGTTGTGGAGTCCACTAATGATTATGCCGTCGTACGAATATTCTCTGACAAAAAGAATATTCCCCGACCAAACAAATATTTTATAACAACTTGCATACTTTGCAAAATTTATAAATATTACCCACAACTATAACATTATATCAAATCCATACCATAATATTCAATAAAATATTTATAAAAATTTAAATCTTTATTCATAAAATTTGGGGTCTCACAATCTCTCCTCCTTATGAAATTTTGCCCTCAAAATTTACGTACGTACTTGGTATGCCGAAGAAATGAGGATACCTTAACTTTATTTCAGATTCTAACTCTTGAGGTATAACTTTTGAGTGTTGAATACGATCTTTCGTATCCAAGATTTTAACACGTATCTCCTCATACGTTAAATTATCCGCTATCTTGTCCGGTTCTAAATTAATAATGTGGTTCGGGTCGTCCACATATTTACGTAACATCGGTACGTGATAAACACGCGACATACTTGGCGATAAAACGAGTCTATAAGCCACAGTTCCTATTTAATCGAGGATTTCAAATGGGCCAATTAAATCGAGAGTTGAGATTTCCTCTCTTCATCGATTTTTGCTTCTAGAATAACGCCTTCTTGAACCTTCTTCTTCACATTCATCAGCTCTGAGTATTTAGCTTGAGCAGCTTTAACTTTATCGATTAAAGTCGGTTCTACTCGTATATTCGCCATCATCACACGGGTCCCTAGAGTCTTTAACTCTATCTCCATCCTTTGTAAGTTACATTAAATGGGCTCATATTGACAATATCACTTGCATTCGATATGATCTTCTATTCAACACGCCGCCTACCACGTTCTCTTTCCCACGATGGTATTGAATGGTATGATCGAAATCTTCAATGACTTTCTAGCCAACATCTTCGCGCATGTTACGCTCTGCTTTGGGTGAAAAAATATTTGAGGGTTTAAGAAATGGGTTTTGTATTGGGGTCAAGATACAAAATTGATTTCACGCTCTGGGTAGCTAAGAAGTCTTCAAGAATACGCCAGAAATTTATTAACAATAGAAATATCATTCAAAACTGTGACTCTCATCCAAGACTTGGATAACACATGTAATGAAGGTTTCTCCTAACGGAGTTTCAACCAATAAGTCAAAGTCTAATCTCTCCGAGTCAAATTTAAACGTTGAACGCAAGAAAGAAAGATAGAAGAATGGGTAGAACCCAGATTCAATAAGGTATAGACTTCGCAAAAATTTATAATTAACTAACCTGCAAGCTAACTTCGTTCGGGTTATTTGCTTTTGAGAAGTCACGAAAAATGCTCTTCTTGAAACCATCGACTTTGTTTTGTCCAGATATCGCTGGTTTTGGCGCCACCGTCCCCAAATTGGACTTGCCTTTCACTATACGATAAAATCGAGCTAAATGACCTTCTCTTCTTGAAATTTCCACTTCTATTATCTTGGCCATGATTACCACCAAAGTGGTTACCATTCTGGCATGATAATTTCCCACGATGGTCATCATTGTTCGATGGCCGTTGCCAATTTGCAGACGATTATTATCATGTTGTTGATCGTTACCTTTTGGTTGTGCTGACTCATTATCGCGCTCTAATAACTGAACCATATTCACAACATCTGAATATAAACAAAGTTTGTGAGAAATGAGGTATTGACGTATATCGGGTTTCAAACCTCTTAGAAACAATCGCGTCATTCGCTCCATTGCTTACCTCAACATTCTCGGATGTCATTTTCAAACACTGCCACAAAACAAGAGTTAGTTAATATATCATATGTTATCCCTATACTCTGACCGACCAATTAAATACCAAATAAACTTAGGTAGGTCATACTAGCGAATGAATTCCCCGTCTCTCCCCTCCTATTTCTTGTCTCACATCTCAGCCAGGGATCATATCCCTAAGCTTTGATACCAATTGTGATGCCCCCAAAATTAGGTATTCATCACACATCTTGAGTCGCCAGATACATGGTACATAAATTCAAAAAAATATTTCGAGAAATTTAAATCTTTATTCATAAAATTTGGGGTCTCACATTATCCTTTGTAATTTAATTATTATTTAATAAAATCACTACTTTATCTCAACACTACCTCGTACAATATATATTCATCTGTTTTTCTGAGTAAAATTTGATCATCGCACAACAATCTACCATGTTCTTATTATATTTTAATTTATTAATTGTACGTACACATTTATTATTAAAAAATTAAATAATCCCGTCGCAACGCGGGGGTTTGTTTCTAGTTAAATTCTAAAGTTTTTCTTATCAATAATTGTTAAATCTGTAATAATTTTTTATTACCGAAACATCTTTTTGTTTTTTTAATAGTTGATAATAAGTAAACATCTTTATTAAATAATAATATGTACTTCTTCACAATTAAATTCTAATTTAATTAAAATAATTTTAATATTTTCATAAAAATTTTAAAAATGATTGTTCGATTATTATAATTTACATCCCTAATAATTTAATAAATTATAACCCATATCATAAAGCACAAAAATAAAGTCATTAATCATCATGCAATGATTTGACATTAATTAAAGAATGATACAATAAAGTTACTTACATTTACATGAGATATTGAAATTGTCAAACTGATATAAAGATTAAAGAAATCAAGTCATCAATGTATCGAGACTTCAGTAATAGAGTAATAATCATTGTAAAATTATTATTGTATGTTACATACATCAACTATCAATTATGTAATTAAAAGTGTAAACTTGATTTTACCAATTTTTAAATTTTTTTAGTGTTACAGGCTTACGGTGTATATGTGAGACAGTGAGAGAGAGTGATTGACTAATTTAATTTATTAATTATGCAATTAAGTAATCATATTCAGGGTAAAAAGTATTGTTTAATAATCCAATTAAACAATATGTTGCGGTACCATTTGCATGAAATTTAAATGGATTATTAATTTAAATTAGAATAAGCATAAATGTTTTTAAAAAATGAAATAAAGTTTCTAAATAGCTTTGACTTTTAAGCCTTTGATCTTAGAATCGTATTTAATTTATTTAGTTTTAAACAATATAATTATGAAAATTAAAAAAAATTATAAAATAATTCTCAAAATTTATTGTAATCAAAAGTTAATTATCACATCCTTTTGAATTAAAAATATTTCATATTGATTTTGAAAATTCATACTTGATCAGTTTATTACTTATATTTCAGAACGGAGGAAAGAAATAAAGTATTTGGTATTAATACATTCCAAATTTTCAAAGTTAACAATATTAGTCTATTAGATATTGAATTAATCTAAATCAACTAAATTCACATTATTTTAAATATTAAAATTTTTAATTTCATATTTTCATTATAATTTTTTAAAATAAGACTATTTTTATGAAATAGATGGAGTTTTATTCATTTATTATAGATTAATTATGTAATAAATAATAATATTGATTACTAATCCACTACTATTAATTTAATATTATATATATATATATATATATATATATATATATGATATATATTATATCTTATTCCAAAATAAGTCTTATATAGTGTGATATAAGACTTACATATCAATGATAATATGATAATAATATAATATAATATATATTATATTTATATGATTATATCCTATTCTAAGAATGATGATTACAATATTTGATTAAATTACTTAGACTCTTAGAAAAATCATTTTTGGTATTTATTTAACTGTTTTTTGCTTCAGAGTTCTAAGTTTGTGTTCGTGCACAAGTTTGGTGTTTGTAAACAAGTTTTTGTTCATGAACAAGTTTGGTGTTAATCACCTAGGCTTCCATCACACCACTTTTTATCCACAATCATGTCATTACCACATCAGATGCTTTCACATGCCACCAAGTGAGTTATTTTTTTATAGTGACATGATTCAACTCCCGATAGTTAATACAAAGTCGCATACTTCCATCTTTTTTCTTTACGAATAGAACGGGAGCACCCCAAGGAGACGTACTAGGACAAATGAAACTAATGTCTAGCAATTCTTGTAATTGGGTTTTTAACTCCTGAAGTTTAATAGGAGCCATTCGATATGGGGCTTTGGAAATGGGTTTTACCAGTTCAAGGTCGATACAAAATTCGATTTCACGCCTAGGGTAGGCCAGAAGTTCTTTCAGAATACGTCAGAAATTTATTAACAATAGAAATATCCTTCAAATCGACGTATTTTGTTTAAATCGTGACATGAGCTAAGAAAGTTTGACATCCATTTTTCAATAAATGAATAGCTTTATGGCTTGAGATGATATAAGGTCGAGAAATATTCTTTTGTTCGGGGAATATCCCGACGACGCAGACAATCATTAGTGGACCCCCACAATGTAATTATCATTTGATTGAGAAAACGACAAAAAATATTTTATTGAAAATAACAAATGAAAGTTTTAATTAATATCATTGTTGAACTACTTTCGGTAGTAAAGTACAAAGAATCGCTGTGGTTGCATAAAGAAACACACGGTGATTGATTATTGATGCTTACGTGAGAAGTCACTCGGTTTTGTTCAATTATTGCTACAAAGAATTGCTACATAATATCTCACGTTATTTGATCCAATTATTGTCAATATTTTATATATTATTAAATCAATAATTAAGACGATGAAGTTATTAACATTATTATTTGCAATATTAACGATGTCTAAAAGTTACGCCAAGGAGAGGTTTGGTCACCTAATCAATGGCTACCAATCAGGAGAAATCCTTATTGAAATCCCCCACTTTCCTCGGGAACGAATTCGGGTCGATTAATAGTGTGAATTATAATAATGATGATGAAGTTTGTTTTATTAGTATTATTAATGTAATAAAAAGAAAAGCTTTTTATATAAAAACAAAATACTTTTATAAAGTTATTTCTTTTATTGTACAATAATTAGAATATATTATATTTTATTACGCATAGTATTTTGCATAGTAAAATCTTTTTATATAAAATAGAATACTTTTATAAAGTTATTTGTTTTATTAGACAATAATTAGAATATATTATATTTTATTATGCATAGTGTTTGCATAGTAAAATCTTTTTATATTAAACAGAATAGTTTTATAAAGTTATTCGTTTTATTAGATTATAAATAAAATATATTATATTTGATTTAAAAAGATTTTGTTTTATTAGAATATTTTATTAAATCAATCTAGACCATCCGCTTAAAAGTGAATCAATCTGGACCGTTCATGAATTAGTTACTCTTCAATCCATTCTTCTATAAATAGAAGCTCATTCCTTCATTATTTCTTACGAATTCACTGAAACTCTAGAGAGAATTCTTCTTCTATACTTTTGAGCGTATTTCTTTAGAGTTTAAGAAAGCTTTGAGTGTAGTGCAAGTTTTCTTCAAGTATATCCCCGCCCTAACCGTCAGAGTACTCTTCTTTATAAGGTAAGGGATATTATTTGTTGTACCGTTAGGGGTATTATTTCTTTCGTATTTATGAAGAGAACTTCTGTTATTCCATTCTTTATTATTTTGCTGGAATAACCTGTATATGGGGACTACCCTATACTTTGTGAAATTCTTCTGTTATTCCATTCCTTATTATTCTGTTGGAATAACCTATATATGCGAAGTACCGCATACATGGTGAAATTCTTCTATTATCCCGTTCTTTATTATTCTGTCGGAATATCCTATCGGTGCGTTTACGCATGACCTGGTTCTATTATTTATCATTCTGTTGGAATAACCTATCTGTGCGGTCTATCGCATACATGGTGAATTCTGTTGTTATTCCATTATTTATTATTCTATCAGAATAAATTTTCCTGTCTATGGGTTTACGCATGACCTGGTTCCATTATTTATTATTTTGTCGGAATATCTCGCATGCGTGTGTTTACGCATGACCGACCGCTCCGTTATTTATTATTCGTTGGAACATCCCGCTTAATTTAATTTCACCGACCGGTTCCGTTGTTTATTATTCTATGGATTATATCTCGTGCTGCGTGCTACGCTTACCGACCTAGTTCCGTTATTTATTATTCTCATTGGAATAATATGTCTGTGCGGTCTATGGCATGCCTGGTGATTTCTTTTGTTATTCCATTCTTTATTATACTCAGTTGGTTAAAGTTTTGGCTTTTATACTCCATAAAATTAGTGGAATATCCTTGATATTTCAACTTCATCCAGTATCTTGTCATGGAAATATTCTTCTAAGCATTCTTGAGTTTTACCCCACAAAGAAGTATCATGTTGACAATTTGGACGTTATTAGTTCCTGGATAAATTAATTCTTGAACTTGTTTTATTGAATTCTTATATCATTGTCATCATCCTCATGTTTATATTATGTTGAAAGTCATCTCGTGGCCTCAGTAGTGCATATAGATGGACTTGGTATAATTATAACTGTGGATTATTCTAAGTATAATCATGACCGTAATGTTATAAATGATGTGGAAAAAGTCCTCATTGGCCCGTAGTGCATTGATGGACAGTTTTTGGTATGATTATGACTATGGATTCTCTTCGGCCAAGGGTGCAAAGATGAATTATTTTATGGCATGATCGTGACCATTGATGAATACACGAATATCCTTGGCCCGTAGTGCATGGATAATTTGTGGTCGTGATACTAATGAATATCATTGGCCGTAGTGCCGGGATGATGTGGATTATTTATTAAGCTGAGTCTCAGTGATAAAAATGATGAAAAATCTTTTTAAATCATAAAAGATAGTGGATTTTATTCTCTACTTGACTCTTTTAATGAATTACTTGTTCTGCTGCAGTTAAACTTGATGTCTATTGTATTTTATCAGTTTAACATTGTTGAAGAATAATGATAATTTATTTTGTATTATCTTAGTCATAATATTTCTTACTGGGCTAGTTGAGTCACCCTTTCCTTCACTGTTCTCTTCAGGAAATAAGAATATAGTTGGAACGAGTCGGGGAACGGATTGACAGTCCAGATGATAGCATTAGTAGTCCTCACTATTCTATGAAATAGTGTGATAATAAATGTAATGAGGACTGAATTTGAGTTTGTATACTATCTATGAGGACTCCATTGAGAGTGGATAATGTCTAGAAGGCAATATTCTTGTTTAAACTCCCAGTTTATGTTTTGTCGTATTTTACACGACAGTTGTATAATTAAGTTGTATTTGATTTATGTACCATGTATTTGGCGACTCAAGATGGATGATGTATACCTATTTTTGGGGGTGTCACAGTTGGTATCAAAGCTTAGGGATATGATCCCTGGCTGAGATGTGAGACAAGAACTAGGAGGGGAGAGACGGGGAATTCCTTCGCTAGTATGACCTACCTAAGTTTATTTGGTATTTAATTGGTCAGCCAGAGTATAGGGATAATATGTGATTTGTTAATTAACCCTTGTTTGTGGCAGTATTTGAAAATGGCATCTTAAAATGTTGAGGTAAGCAATGGAGCACATGAGACCGTTGAGTCACTGTTGATCAATAGCCAGAATAATGTGCAACAGGAAGACGATAATCCTCCTATAAACAACAACACTGATCAAATGACGAACGACGGTATGTTTAGGAGTTTTTTAGAATTCATGCAACACCAAACGAGAGAGACTCCTGTTCATAATGCAGTGGAAACAATGGCAACCCACGGTTGGTCACCGCTAGCGATTCAAGAGCTGGGACCACCGGAGTTTTTGGGAAAGCTAGACCCAATTAAGGCAGAGACGTGGATTAAGCAGATCACCAAGATATTTGATGTCTTGGAATGCTCAGAGGAGCAAAAAGTTATATTCGCCACCTTTATGTTGCGTGAAGAAGCAGATCATTGGTGGAAATCAGAAACGCATCCAATTGACTTAACGACTCAAGATGTCTTGGGAGAAATTTTAAGAATTGTTCAACGACAAGTACTTTCCTGAAAGTATTCGTCAAATGAAGGAGGTGGAATTTATCAAGCTGGAGCAAAAGAATATGATCGTGTCGCAGTACGAGGCTAAGTTTGCGGAATTATACCAGTTTGCATCCCATTTGGTTGATAATGAGGAGTGAATGACGCGAATGTTTCTGCGAGGTTTGAAACCCGATATACGTCAGTACCTCATTTCTCACAAACTTTGTTTATATTCAGATGTTGTGAATAGGGCTCGCTTATTGAGCGCGATAATGAGTCAAAGACAACCAAAAGGCAACAACCAATAACACGATAATAATTGTATGCAAGGGCAACGCCCTATCAGAACAATGATAACCATCGTGGGGGAAATTATCATGCCAAGAATGGTAACCACGTCGGTGGTAATCATGGCCAAATAATAGAAGTGGAAATTTCAAGAAGAGAAGGTTCAATAATGATGAAAAGAAAGCAGCATCAGCACTCATTTCAAAGGAAGAAGAAAGACCACTGGTCGTATGTTTTAAATGTGGACAGGAGGGACACATCTGTCCAAACTGTACGCAACAATCCAAAGCGTGTTTCAATTGTGGAAGAGAAGGTCACCTAGCTCGATTTTGTTGTGTAGTGAAGTCAAGTCCAATTTGGATGGTGACGCCAAAGGATGTCCCGTAAAAGTCAAAGCTTGTAGTTTAAGTGAGAGTGTTTGTCGAGGAACCCGAACGAAGTTGTCACGGTAAGTTAATAATAAACGCTTTTAAGTTTATACCTTATTTGATACCGGTTTTACCCACTCTTGTATTTCACCTAGTTATGTTCAATGTTTGAACTTGGCTATTGAGAAATTAGACTTTGACTTATCTGTTAAAACTCTGTTAGGAGAAACCTTCGTTACATCCATTATTTATAAATCTTGTTTGATTCAAATCGACACTTTCACGTTACCTGTCGATCTTATCTCTTTGAAAATACTTGCCTTTGATGTGATTTTTGGAATCGATTGGTTAACTATTCATCATACTTTTTGTAATGTTGTTAGCTTTTATATTCCTAACCAACCTGTTATGCGAATTCAAGCAACCAAACCACTAAAGTCAATCACTGTTATATCAAGCCATAAGTAAATAGCCCCGATCCTTTCGTTGTTGACTTCCTTGTGTGGAATGCACCGAAGCCAGACTATCCGTATGGGATGTCGTGAATAACGGTGGCTAGTTGATAGGTATCAATGTGACGTGTTATCCAAGTCTTGGATGAGGGTCACAATTTTGAATGATATTTCTATCGTTAATAAATTTCTTGACGTATTTCTAAAGACTTCTTGGCCTACCCCAGAGCGTGAAATCGAATTTTGTACTGACCCCAGTACAAAACCCCATTTCTAAAACCCTTAAATATTTCTTCAACTAAAACGAACATAATATGCGCCAAAGACGTTGGCTCGAGCTGTTGAAGATTACGATCGTACCATTCAATACCATCATGGAAAAGCGAATGTGGTAGCTGACGTGTTGAGTAGAAGATCGTATGAGTTTACGAGTGCGAATATACAAACCTACGTGAAGATAACGAATATACGAGTAGAATCGACTTTAATCGATAAAGTTAAAGCCGTGCAAGCTACATACTCAAGGCTGATGAATGTGAAGAAGAAGGTTCAAGAGGGCGTTATTTTAGAAGCAAGAATCGATGAAGAGAGGAAATGTCAACTCTCGATTTAATTGGTCCATTTGAAATCCTCGATTAAGTAGGAACTGTGGCTTATAGACTCGTTTTACCGCCAAGTATGTCGCGTGTTCATAACGTTTTTCACGTATTGATGTTACGTAAATATGTGGACGACCCGAATCACATTATTGATTTAGAACCGGACGAGATAGCGGATAATTTAACGTATGAAGATGTACCTATTAAAATCCTGGAATGTATTCAACACTCAAAGGTTATACCTCAAGAGTTAGAATCGGACGAAGTGTCCTCATCTGTTCGGCATACCAGGTACGTACGTAAATTTCGAGGACGAAATTTCATAAGGAGGAGGAGATTGTGAGACCCCAAATTTTATGAATAAAGATTTAAATTTCTCGATTTTTTTTTTAATATTATGGTGTGGATTTAATATAATGTTATAGTTGTGGGTAATATTTATAAATTTTTCAAAGTATGCAAGTTGTTATATAATATTCAATGGGTCGGGAAATATTCTTTTGGTTGGGGAATATCCGCACGATTCAGACAATCATTAAGTGGACCCCATAATCTAAATTATTCATTTGATCGAGAAAATGACAAAAATATTTTATTGAAAATAACGGCGGAAGTTTTACCGTTAATACTGTTGAACTACTCGGTAGTAAAAGTACAGTAATACGCTTGGTTGCATAGTAGCACACGATATTGATTATTGATGCTTACGTGAGAAGTCACTCAGTTTTGTTCAATTATTGCTACAATAATTGTCGACAAGATCTCACATTATTTGATTCAATTATTGTCAATATTTTATATATTATTAAATCAATAATTGAGACGACGAAGTTATTAACATTATTATTTGCAATATTAACGATGTCTAGAAGTTCTGCCAAGGAGAGGTTTGGTCACCTAATTGCGCGCCAATAGGGAGAAATCCTTATTGGAAAGCCCCCTCTTTCCTGGGAACGACCTGGTCGATTAATAGTGTGAATTATAATAATGATGATGAAGTTTGTTTTATTAGTATTATTAATGTAATAAAACAGAAAAGCTTTTTATATAAAACAGAATACTTTTATAAAGTTATTTATTTTATTAGACAATAATTAGAATATATTATATTTTATTATGCATAGTATTTTGCATAGTAAAATCTTTTTATATAAAATAGAATAATTTTATAAAGTTATTTGTTTTATTGACAATAATTAGAATATATAATATTTTATTATGCATAGTATTTGCATAGTAAAATCTTTTTATATAAAATGTAATAGTTTTATAAAGTTATTCGTTTTATTAGATTATAAATAGAATATATTATATTTTATTTAAAAAGATTTTGTTTTATTAGAATATTTTATTAAATCAATCTGGACCGTTCATGAATTAGTTACTATTCAATCCATTCTTCTATAAATAAGCTCATTCCTTCATTATTTCTTACTTAATTCATCGAAACTCTAGAGAGAGAAACTGTAGAAAGAATTCTTCTTCTATAATCTTCGAAGCGTATTTCTTTAGAGTTTAAGAAAGCTTTGAAGCGTAGTGCAAGTTTTCTTCAAGTATATCCCCGCTTCTAACCGCTGTGGTACTCTTCTTTATAAGGTAAGGGATATTATTTGTTGTACTGTAGTAAGGGTATTATTTCTTTCAGATTGATGAAGAGAATTTCGTTATTCCATTCTTTATTATTTTGTTGGAATAACCTGTATACGGGGACTACCCTATACTTGGTGAAATTCTTCTGTTATTCCATTCCTTATTATTCTGTTGGAATAACCTGTATATGCGAAGTACCGCATACATGGTGAAATTCTTCTATTATTTCGTTCTTTATTATTCTCGTCGAAATTTCGCTTCCGATGCGTTACGCATGACCGGTTCCATTATTTATCATTACGTTGGAATAACCTATCTGCAAGGTCTATCGCATACATGGTGAATTTCGTTGTTATTCCATTATTTATTATTCGTTTGAATATCCACGCTGCGTGCGCTTACGCATGATGACCGGTTCCGTTATTTATTATTTCGTTGGAATATCCTCGCTTGCGCGTAAATTCCCTCGACCTAGTTCTGTTGTTTATTATTCATCGCTGGAATATCCTCATCAAATGCGTTTATGCATGACCTGGTTCCATTATTTATTATTCTGTTGGAATAACCTGTCTGTGCGGTCTATCGCATGCCTAGTGATTTCTTTTGTTATTCCATTCTTTATTATACTCAGTTGGTTAAAGTTTTGGCTTTTATACTCCATAAAATTAGTGGAATATCCTTGATATTTACGCTTCATCCAGTATCTTGTCATGAAAATATTCTTCTAAGCATTCTTTAGTTTTACCCCACAAAGAAGTATCATGTTGACAATTTGGACGTTATTAGTTCCTGGATAAATTAATTCTTGAACTTGTTTTATTGAATTCTTATATCATTGTCATCATCCTCATGTTTATATTATATTGAAAGTCATTTGTGGCCTGTAGTGCATAGATGGACTTGGTATGATTATGACCAGAGATTATTCGGTATAATCATGACCGTAATATTATAAATGATGTGGAAAAAGTCCTCATTAGCCCGTAGTGCATTAATGGACAATTTTTAGTATGATTATGGCTATGGATTCTCTTCGGCCAAGGGTGCAAAGATGAATTTTTTTATGGCATGATCGTGACCATTGATGAATACACGAATATTCTTGGCCCGTAGTGCATGGATAATTTGTGGTCGTGATACTAATAAATATCCTTGGCTATAGTGCAGGGATGATGTGGGTTATTTATTAAGCTGAGTCTCAGCGATAAAAATGATGAAAAACCTTTTTAAATCATAAAAGATAGTAGATTTTATTCTCTACTTGACTCTTTTAATGGATTGCTTGTTCCGCTGCAGTTAAACTTGATGTCTATTGTATTTTATCAGTTTAACATTGTTGAAGACTAATGATAATTTATTCTGCATTATCTTAGTCATAATATTTCTTACTGGGCTAGTTGAGCTCACCTTTTCCTTCACTGTTCTCTTCAGGAAATGAGAATATAGCTGGAACGAGTCGGGGAACGGATTGACAATCCAGATGATAACATTAGTAGTCCTCACTATTCTATGAAATAGTGTGATAATAAATGTAATGAGGACTGAATTTGAGTTTGTATACTGTCTATGAGGACTCCATTGAGAGTGGATATTATCTAGAAGGTAATATTCTTGTTTAAACTCTCAGTTTATGTTTTGTCGTATTTTACACGACAATTGTATAATTAAGTTGTATTTGATTTATGTACCATGTATTTGGCGACTCAAGATGGGTGATGTATACCTATTTTTGGGGGCGTCACAGTACCGATTTGAATCAAACAAGACTTATAAACAATGGATGTAATGAAGCTTTCTCCCAACGGAGTTTCAATAGATAAGTCAAAGTCTAATTTCTTTGGAGTTAAATTTAAACGTTGAGCGCAAGTAGGAGAAATAAAAGAATGGGTAGAACCGGTATCAAATAAGTTATAAACTTTGCAAGAGTTTATGATTAGCTTACCCGTGATAACCTCGTTCGAGTTCCTCGCTTTTTGGGAGTTCACGACAAACGGTCTCCCTTGAACTACCGGTTTTGACTTGTCTGGGACGACCTTTGATGCCTCCATCCCAGCTGGAATTGACTTCACTGCACAACAAAATTGGGCTAGGTGACCTTCTCTTCCACAATTGTAACACGCTTTGGATTGCATCGTGCAGTTTGGACTGATGTGTCCCTCCCCTCCGCATTTGAAGCATACGATCGGTGGTCGTTCTCCTTCCTTGGAAACGGGTGGTGGTTCTGTTGTCTTTCCATCATTGTTGAACCTTCTCTTCTTGAAATTTCCACCCATATTGTGACGCCCCCAAAATAGGTATACATCACCCATCTTGGATCGCCAAATACATGGTACAAAATTCAAATACAACTTAATTATACAACTATCGTGTAACACACGACAAAACATAAGCTGAGAGTTTTAAAACGAATATTGTCTTCTAGATAATATCCACACTCAATGGAGTCCTCATTACAATTATTATCACACTATTTCACAGAATAGTGAGGACTACTAATGCACCATCTCGGATCATCACTCCGTTCCCCGACTAGTCCCAGTTATATATTTTCATTTCTTTAAGAGAACAGTGAAAGAAAAGGGTAAGCTCAACTAGCCTAGTAAGAAATATTATGACTAAGATAATGCAGAATAAGTTATCGTTAGCCTTCAACAATGTTAAACTAATAGAATATAATAGACAACAAGTTTAACTGCAGCAGAACAAGCAATCCATTAGAAGAGTCAAGTAGAGCAAGATATCTACTATCTTTTATGATTTAAAAAGGTTTTCAACAGTTTTATCGCTGAGACTCAGCTTAATAAATAAACCACATCATCGAATTATCCCTGTACTACGTCCCAAGGATATTCATGTAATCATCAATGGTCATGATTATACCGAATAATCCCTGGTCATAATCATACCAACAACTATCCATCAATGCACTACAGGCCAATGAGGATTTTTACCACATCATTTGTAATATTACGAGTCATGATTATACCGAATGATATCTGGTCATAATCATACCAATCAATAGTCCATCTATGCACGTAAGCCAAAGATAACTTTCATCACAATATAAGCATGAGGATGATCACAATGATATAAGCATTAATTAAACGAAATCAAGGATAATTTAAAGACTTTAAATTTATCCAGAGTTTAAAAATATCCAAATTGTTAACATGATACTGCTTTATGGGGTAAAATTCAAGAATAATATCCATGTATCAAAAATAATTTGGATAGAAAAGAAATACATTTTTCAGTGAATAGTACCCCGTAAATAGGACCCTGTGAATAGTATTTCAGGAATAGTATCCCGTGAATAGTATCTTGGCATGAAAAGTACCCCGAATACCCGAGTGAATAATACTAGAGTGAATAGTAATCGGGTGAATAGTAAACCATAAATAGTAATTCGTGAATAGTACTCCGGCACGAAAAATGCCTCGAATACCCGAGTGAATAATACTAGAGCGAATAGTAACCGGGTAAATAGTAACTCATGAATAGTACTCTAGCACAAAAATTACCCTGAATACCTGAGTGAATAATACTAGAGTGAATAGTAACCGGGTGAATAGTAACCCGTGAATAGTACCCCGGGTGAAAATATTGATATTTAATAAGAAAGTTTAGATCAATATTCCAATACAACGATACTCGATGAAGCGGGATATTGCACTAATTTCAAAGATTATCGAAGTAATACTTACCATAGTAAGTTTAGATTTAAGAATATGAAAAGAAATAACATACGAAACTGCAAATGGATTTTCACCTGTCATACGGTTAATAATCCGCGTAGACAAGTTATTCCGACATATTAAAGGATGAATACGAAAAATAGTATTCCTTATGAATACGAAAGAAATAATACCCCTTACCAAACGAAAAATAACATTCCTTACGAATACAACAAATAATATCCCTTACCTTAGTAGAAGGCTGGATACTGCAATAGTGAAGTAACAAAATGCTCTTCTTCTTTCTCTCTATAGTTTCTCTCTCTATAATGTCTCTTGTGAATCTTAGTGAATTGGTGAGAATGAAAGAAGAAGTAAGCTTCTATTTATAAGAGAATGGACTAAATAGTAACTAATTCATGAACGGTCCAGATTGATTCACTATTAGAACGAACGGTCCATATTGATTACTATTAAAACCACAACCGACGGTCAAGATTGATTTACTTTTAAAACCACCACCGACGGTCTAGATTGATTTACTTTTAAAACCACCACCGACGGTCCAGATTGATTTACTATTAAAACCACCATCAATTGTGAGATCCTAAATTTTATGAAATGAAAGTATTCAATTTTCTTATAATTATTATTTTATTTAGTAAATGGTTAAATTGAGAAAGGGTTAAAGTTAAGGGTGATATTTGAAAATTTTACAAAGTAAGCAAGTTGTTATTCGTTGTGTCAGGGAATATTTGATTGGTCGGGGAATATTCGTTTTCACAGAGAATATTCGTTCGACGGCATAGTTGTTGGTGGACCACCCAACGAAAGTATTATTGTATTTAGAAAATGACAGATTTATCTTTTATTAAAAATAACGGCGAAAGTGTTACCGTTAAAACCGTTGAACTACCCTAAGTAGTAAAAGTACAAAGAATGTCTGGCGTGGTTGCATAAGTAGTAACACCGGTATTGATTATTGATGCTTACGTAAGAAGTCACTCGCTTATACTCAATTATTGTTACAATAATTTCGTGCATCATATCTCTCATATTATTGATTCAATTATTGTCACAAAGATTATCTCGTATAATATGTTATATTATTAAATCAATAATTGAGGCGACAAAGTTATTCATATTATTATTTGCAATATTGACAATGTCTAGAAGTTCGTCAAGGAGAGGTTTGGTCACCTAATTGCAAGGCTACCAATAAGGAAAAATCCTTATTGGAAAGCCCCCTCTTCCAGGAACGACATTCGTTGTTAAATATTGTGAGTTATAATATTAATGATGAATAAGTTCGTGTTGATTAAAGATGAAATTGATAGTTCTATTATGTTGGAATTATTAGTGTTAGTGGAAATTGACATTTATTTCGATATTAATTGATGTCTGGAAGTTATACTGACCAGTCGGGTAATTAATTGGAGAAATGAGCAATTAATTGCTATTAATTCACATGATTATAAATATTTGTTCAAATGTGTGTACTATTGATTCACATTTTTGAACTATTAGGGGAGTTAGTGCAAGATTGATAATACTTGCATGACTAAGTTAAAAATAGAGGTATAGATGGAAGTATTATACTGTAATTCATATTTTCACATGTCTAGAACTATTGATTCACATGATTTACTATTGATTCAAATGATTTACTATTAGGGGAGTTGGTGCAAGATTGATAATACTTGCAGGACTAAATTAAAAATGAAAAAAAAGAGGAAGGTATTATACTGTAATATTTCGAGCACCAAAACGTGCAATTATCGAAACTATATTTTTCTATAAATAGAAGCTCATTCTTCTTTCATTTCTCATCAATTCACTAAATCTATAGAGCAATTATTATAGAGAGTAATTATAGAGAGAAAGAAGAAGAGAAGTCTGCTACCTCACTATTCTAGTATCCAGTCTTCTTTTGAGGTAATGGGTATTATTTCTTTTGTATTTATGAAGAGAGCTTCTTTTATTCCAATCTTTATTATTATGTTGGAATAACCTGTCTATGCGAAATACCGCATACATGGTGAAATTCTTCTGTTATTCCATTCTTTATTATTATGTTGGAATAAACTGTCTATGCGAAGTACCACATACATGGTGAAATTCTTCTGTTATTCCATTCTTTATTATTATTCGTTGGAATATCACATGCATGCGGATTACGCATGACCTGGTTCCATTCTTTATTATTATGTTGGAATATCCTATCTGTGCGGATTACGTATGACCTGGTTCTATTTTTTATTATTCTGTTGGAATATCCTGTCTATGCGGTCTATCGCATGCCTAGTGAATTATGTTGTTATTTCATTCTCTATTATTCTGTTGGAATATCCTGTCTGTGCGGATTACGCATGACCTGGTTCCGTTCTTTATTATTCGGTTGAGAATAACCTGTCTGTGCGGTCTATCGCATGCATGGTGATCTCTTCTGTTATTCCATTCTTTATTATTCTGTTGGAATAATATGTCTATGTGGATTACCACATGCATGGTGAATGATCCTTCGTATTCATTCTTTATTAAATTGTGGAAATGATCTGTCTACGTGGATTACCGCATGGCGGGTGAAAATCCATTTGTAGTTTCGTAATTTTTCGACCCTCAAAAATTCTGGAAAAAATTGAAATGATAATTTGATGAGTTTTCTATATTGTGTCCAAAGATGGCGATTTTTTGATGTATAGATTAAGAGTTATGGATTTTATGGGAAAAGACTATTTTAAAAGTAAACCCTTATAACGCCTTGTGGTTAACTCTAAAATTGGTGAAATTTTTATTGGGAGTACATGTATATAACAGGAGTATGCCCTGTAAATTTTAGAATTTTTGGATAAAAGTACAATTTATGATATATGTCTAAATATTCAGCAGTTTTGGCCATATGAAAAATAGTAAACGAATTTTAAAAATTCCGAGAAAAATATATGTTCAATATGGGACTATATTCTGTTAAATCCCAGAAAAGAAATATTTTTGGGACTGATTTGGTATTTTTCATGAAAATGAAATAGTTATGAGTAAATGAATTAAATATGTTATGTGAAGTAAAAAAATTAAAAAATAGGATTTTATGGCTTGGGAATCCTATATAGGGTATATGCAGATTTTTGATGAGGGATTTAATCATTGGTGATGAAATCTTATGAGTATGACATTTTTGAATGATTAAATGCATTATTTGGTAAAGTGTAAACAATTGAAATAAATTGTTTATAAGTTTAAGAAGTGATTAAAATATTGTTATAATATTAATAATATTAGATTATGAGTTTATTAAGTGATTGATAATATTTGGATAAATTTAAAGTCTTTAATATTTATCCTTGTTTTCGTTTGATTAATGCTTATATCATTGTCTTCATCCTCATGCTTATATTATGATAAAAGTCATCTTTGGCTTACGTGCAAAGATGGACTGTTGATTATTGGTTTTACAGTTGTATATCTTTAGCTTACATGAAAAGATGGACTTTGATTATTGGTTTTACAGTTGAATATCTTTAGCTTAAGTGCAAAGATGAACTATGGATTGATGAGTATCTTTGGCTTATGTGCATAGATGAACTGTTTATTGGTATGATTATGAACAATGATCATTCGGTATAATCATGACCCGTAATGTTATAGATGATGTGGTAAAAGTCCTCATTGTCCGTAGTGCATTGATGGATGAGTTATTGGTATGATTATAACCAGGATTATTCGGTATAATCATGACCATTGATGATTACATAAATATCCTCGTCAGAAAAGCGGGGATGATTCGATGATGTGGATTATTTATTAAGCTAAGTCTCAGCGATAAAATATTAATTATACACTTTTAATTCGTAAAAGATAGTAGATATCATGCTCTACTTGACTCATATAAATTGTTAATGAATATCTTTGGTCGTAGTGCAAAGATGAATTTATTAGTATGATTATGAGTAGAAATTGTGATTTGGTATAACCATGATTTTTGATGTTTTAGGTGAAGATAGGTGATGAAAATTATCTTCGTCCTGGGTGCGAAGAGGAATTTAGATTCACAATTATGATTACGAGTTATTCATATGATTGTGGACAGGAATTGGTTATTGATGTTACAGGGATAAAAAATTATTGGTGGACTTTTAACATGGAGAAGATAATAGACCTGATGGTCTATTTGACTCTTCTAATGGATTTCTCGCTCTGCTGCAACTATGGTTGAAAGGTTTTATCATCTACCATATGTTCTAAATCTCTGATTTATTATTGACGAAGGCTATTGATAATTTAATTATCTTTAGTCATGATATTCTTTACTAGGCTATTTGTGCTCACCCTTTGCTTCACAATTCCTTTCAGGTAATAAGAGTGTAGCTGGGTCGAGCGGGGATAACAAAGAAATAGTGTGATGGTCCAAGACGGTCGAAGTTTCTCAATACATTATAAAACAGCATGACATGCAACAAATAATTGTATTGAGGACCTAAGATGTGTGTGTCATATTTTATACGTCACTTAATAATTGATTTTGGCGAACAACAATAGGGTGATCAGAACCTGACTTTGAAAGCATCAAAAGTGCACCTCATTAGAATGAATATGATAGTAATCTTTTCGTTCTTTTTTGGGGTCTTAAAATATTTGTTGCTATATTTTATATGACATTGTAACAATTTGAGTTTGGATACTGTCTACGAGACAATATTGTATTAAAACTCACCGCTTATCTGTTGTCGTACTCTGCACGACAGTTCAACAGTTGTATAAATGAAGTTTGTATTTGATTGTTATAGGGTGATATCTGGCGATTCAGAATGGGTTGTGTGGACCTATTTTGGGGGCGTCACATCAATGGTCCAGATTGATTTACTATTAAAACCACCACCAATGGTCCAGATTGATTTAATTTGTTACACTTTAGTACCCCTAAAGTTTTCCAAGTTTGCATTATTCCCCTCTAACTTTTGTAATTCACTTATTTTAAATAAACACATTCTTAATACTTCAACAATTATTCATCATTAATATTATAACTCACAATATTTAACAACCATATCATTCCTAGGAAAGAGGGGGCTTTCAAATAAGGATTTCTCCCTATTGACGCGCAATTAGGTGACCAAACCTCTCCTCGACAGAACTTTCTAGACATTATCAATATTGCAAATAATAATATGAATAACTTTGTTGTCTCAATTATTGATTTAATAATATAAAATATTATGCGATGATAATGTGACAATAATTGAATCAAATAACGTGAGATACTATGCAACAATTCGTGAGTAATAATTGAGTATAATCGAGTGACTTTTCACGTAAGCATCAATAATCAATACCGTGTGCTACTATGCAACCATGCATATTACTGTACTTTTACCACCGGTTAGTTCAACAGTTTAACGGTAAAACTTTCGCTGTTATTTTTATAAAAAAAGATATTTCTGTCGTTTTCTAACTACGACAATACTTTCGTTATGGGGTCCACCAATGATTGTGCCGTCGTACGAATATTCCCTGTTAAAACGAATATTCCCCGACTAATCGAATATTCACTGATACAATGAATATTTTATATCAACTTGCTTAGTTTGCAAAATTTTCCAAATATTACCCACAACTAAAACATTATATCATATCCACACCATAATATTCAAAAATATATTTCGAGAAAAATTATTTTTTATTCAAAAAAAGTTGGGGTCTTACACATATTGTCTTGGTCATGATTACCACCGAAGTGGTTACCATTTCTTGCATTTTGATTCCCTCCACATTTGTTGTCACCGCTTCGATGACTGCTACCACTGGTATTATCGATTTGTCGGCTACCCTCTCTTGGTTGGGTTGACTCATTATCGCGCTCTAATAACTGAGCTCTATTTACAACATCTGAATACAAACACAATTTATGAGTTGATGTATTTTGGATTTCAAACCTCGCAGAAACATTCACGTTATTCTCTCCTCATTATTTACCAAATGGGATGCAAACCGGGATAACTCGGCAAACTTAGCCTCGTAATGCGACACGATTATATTGTTTTGTTCCAACTTGATAAATTACACCTCCTTCATGTGACGAATACTTTCGGGAAAGTACTTTTCGTTCAACAGTTCTTAGAACTTCTCACAAGACATCTTCAGCGCGGCAGGCTGAGTACGTTTTACAGATTCCCATCAATGATCTGTCTCTCCTCGAACATGAAGGTGGCAAAGAGAACCTTTTGCTCCTTGGAGCATCCCAAGACATCAAATATCTTAGTGATATACTTAATCCCCGCTTCTGCCTTAAGTGGTTCTGGTTTTCCCAAAAACTCTGGTGGTCACAGCTCTTTGAATTGCTTAGCGGTGACCAACTGTAATTTGTCAGTGTTTCCACCTGCATTTTGAACAGGAGTCGCTCTTACCTGATGTTGCATGAATTCAATAAAGCCTCTGAACACCTCATCGTTCATTATTTTGTCGTTGTTGTTTTCCTGAGGATTATTGCCTTCCTGATGCACATTATCCTGGGTATTGATCGTTGGTGACTCAATGGTCTCATGTGCTTCATTGCTTATCTCAACATTTTCAGATGCCATTTTCAAACACTGTTACAAAACAAGGGTTAATTGACATGCCATATAATATCCCTTTATTCTGACCGACCAATTAAATAACAATTAAGCTTAGGTAGGTCATACTAACGAAGGATTTACCCGTCTCTCCCCTTCTAGGTCTAGTCTCAAATCTCAGTCAGAGATCATATCCCTAAGCTTTGATACCAACTTTGACGCCCCCAAAATAGGTATACATCACCCATTCTGAGTCGCCAAATATATGGTACAGAATACAAATACAAACTTAATTATACAACATAAGCTGAGAGTTTTAACACAAATATTGTCTTCTAGACAATATCCAAACTCAAATGGAGTCTTCATTACAATTATTATCACACTATTTTATGAAATAGTGATGACTACTACAGCTACCATCTCGGACAAAACAAAAGGGTGAGCTTAAGTAGCCCAGTAAGAAATATTATGACTAAGATAATGCAGAATAAATTATCTTAGCCTTCAACAGTGTTAAACTGGTAGAATACCATAAACAATAAGTTTAACTGCAGCGGAACAAGCAATCCATTAGAAGAGTCAAGTAGAGTATGATATCTACTATCTTCTATGATTTAAAAAGTTTATCATCAATTTTATCGTTCAGACTCAGCTCAATAAATAGTCCATATCACTGTATTACCCATGCACTATGGGCCAAGGATATTCATTAGTATCACATCCACGAATTATCCATGCACTACGGGCCAAGGATATTGGTTGTGAGATCCCAAATTTTATGAAATGAAAGTATTCAATTTTCTTATAATTATTATTTTATTTAGTAAATGGTTAAATTGATAAAAGGTTAAAGTTAAGGGTGGTGTTTGAAAATTTTGCAAAGAAAACAAGTTGATATAAAATATTCGTTGTGTCGGGGAATATTCGTTTTAACAGGGAATATTCGTACGAAGGCACAATCATTGGTGGACCCCATAACGGAAGTATTGTCGTATTTAGAAAATGATAGAATTATCTTTTTATAAAAATATCGGCGAAAGTTTTACCGTTAAACTGTTGAACTACCCGGTAGTAAAAGTACAATAATACGCGTGGTTGCATAGTAGCACACGGTATTGATTATTGATGCTTACGTAAGAAGTCACTCGATTTATACTCAATTATTGCTACGAAGAATCGCGATCATATCTCTCATATTATTGATTCAATTATTGTCACAGTATCATCTGCATAATATGTTATATTATTAAATCAATAATTGAGACGACAAAGTTATTCATATTGTTATTTGCAATATTGACAATGTCTAAAAGTTCTGTCAAGGAGAGGTTTACTCACCTAATTGCGCGCCAATAAGGAAAAATCCTTATCGGAAAGCCCCCTCTTTCCTGGGAACGACCTAGTTGTTAAATATTGTGATTTATAATATTAATGATGAATAAGTTCGTGTTGATTAAAAATGAAATTGATAGTTCCATTGTGTTAGGATTATTTGTGACGCCCCCAAAATAGGTATACATCACCCATTTTGAGTTGCCAAATCCATGGTAAAAAAATCAAATACAAACTTAATTATACAACTGTCGTGAAAAATACGACAAAACATAGCTGAGAGTTTAAACAAGAATATTGCCTTCTAAAAAATATCCACTCTCAAATAGAGTCCTCATTACATTTATTGTCACACTATTTTATAGAATAGTAAGGACTACTAATGCAAACATCTGGACCGTCACTCCATTCCCCGACTAGTCCCGGCTATGTTCTCATTTCCTGAAAAGAACAATGAAAGCAAAGGGTGAGCTTAACTAGCCCAGTAAAAAATATTATGACTAAGATAATGCAGAATAAATTATCATTAATCTTCAACAGAGTTAAAATGATAAAATACAATAAACACCAAGTTTAACTGCAGCGGAACAAGCAATCCATTAGAAGAGTCAAGTAGAGCATGATAGCTACTATCTTCTATGATTTGAAAAGTTTTTCATCAATTTTATCGCTGAGACTCAGCTTAATAAATAAACCACATCATCGAATCATCCCTGCACTACGGGCCAAGGATATTCATGTAATCATCAATGGTTATGATTATACCGAATAATCCCTGGTCATAATCATACCAACAACTGTCCATCAATGCACTACAGGCCACTGAGGACTTTTACCACATCATTTGTAACATTAAGGGTCACAATTATATCGAATGATCCATGGTCATAATCATACCAATCAGCAGTCCATCTATGCACGTAAGCCAAAGATGACTTTCATCACAATCTAAACATGAGGATGATGATAATGATATAAGCATTAATTAAACGAAATCAAGGATAAATTTTAAAGACTTTAAATTTATCCAAAGTTTAAAAATATCCAAATTGTCAATATGATACTGATTTGTAGAGTAAAATTCAAGAATAATATTTATGTATCAAAAATAATTTGGACAGAAAAGAAATATATTTTTTCGGGTGAATAGTACCCCGTGAATAGTACCCTGTGAATAGTACTTCGGGAATAGTACCTCTACATGAAAAGTGCCTCAAATACCCGAGTGAATAATATTCGAAAGAATAGTAACCGAGTAAATAGTAACTCGTGAATAGTAACTCGTGAATAGTACTCCGACATTAAAAATGCCCCGAATACCCGAGTGAACAATATTCAAGTGAATAATAACCCATAAATAGTAACTCATGAATAGTATTCCGGCATGAAATTATTAATAATTATCAAGAAAGCTCAGAATAATATTTCCATGAAAAGATACTGGATGAAGCGCAAATATCAAGGATATTCTACTAATTTCATGAGTATAGAAGCAATACTTTAATAGAATGAGGTTATAATCAGGAATATGAAACAAAATAATTTTACTCACATACTACAGAGTATGGAAGAAAATATTATTTCTACGAATACTGAAAAATATAATATCCCTTACCTCAGAAGAAGATTGGATACTGGAATAGTGAGGTAGCAGACTTCTATTCTTCTTTCTCTCTATAGCTTCTCTCTCTATAATTGCTCTTGTGAGACTTAGCGAATTGGTGAGAATGAAAGAAGAATGAGCTTCTATTTATAGGAAAATATAGTTTCGATAATTGCACGTTTTGGGGCTCAAAATATTACAGTATAATACCTTCATCTTTTTCTTCATTTTTAATTTAGTCTTGCAAGTATTATCAAACTTGCACCACCTCCTCTAATAGTATATCATGTGAATTAATAATACATTCATGTGAATCAATAGTTCAATCATGTGAAAGAAATAATTATAGTATAGTACTTTCATCTATACCTCCATTTTTAATTTAGTCATGAAAGTATTATCAATCTTGCACCACCTCCCCTAATAGTACATGCATGTGAATCAATAGTACACACATGTGAACAAATAGTTATAAACATGTGAATTAACAACAATTAATTTCTCATTTATCTGATTAATTACCCGATTGGTCAATATAACTTCCAGACATCAATTATTATCCAAATAAATGTCGATTTCCACTAACACTAATAATTTCAACACAATGGAACTATCAATTTTATCTTTAATAAACACGAACTTATTCATCATTAATATTATAACTCGTAATATTTAACAACCAGGTCATTCCTAGGAAAGAGGGGGCTTTCCGATAAGTATTTTCCTTATTGGCGCGCAATTAGGGGACCAAACCTCTCCTTGACAGAACTTCTAGACATTGTCAATATTGAAAATAATAATATGAATAACTTTGTCGTCTCAATTATTGATTTAATAATATAACATATTATGCAAATGATATACTGTGACAATAATTGAATCAATAATATGAGAGATATGATGCAACAATTACTATAGTAATAATTGAGTATAACTGAGTGACTTCTCACGTAAGCATCAATAATCAATACCGCGTGCTATTATGCAACCACGTGTATTACTGTACTTTTACTACCGGGTAGTTCAATAGTTTAACGATAAAACTTTTGCCGTTATTTTTATAAAAAGATAATTTTGTCGTTTTCTAACTACGACAATACTTCCGTTGTGTGGTCCACCAATGATTGTGCCATTGTACGAATATTCCCCGACCAATCAAATATTATATAACCACTTGCTTTGTAAGACCCTGAAATTTTTTTAAATAAAAAGGAATTTCCTTTATTTATTATTTTGAAATAGTAAGGGTGGATTTGATTAATGTGGTTAGTTATGGGTAAAATGCGCAAATATTTTAAATAAGCAAGTGGTGATATAATATTCATTATTGTCGGAGAATATTCGTTTGGTCGTGGAATATTCGTACTGTCGGGGAATATTCGTACGACGGCGCAGCCATGTGTGGGCCCTTTAACGGAAAGCGATTGGAGGAAGAAAACGACAAAAATAAGTTGTTTAAAAATAACTACAGTAGTTGTTACCAGTTATTTAATCGTTGGAATACCGGTGGTTAAAAACACGATGAATACGCGTTATCGCACAAGAAGCGGTATACTCAGTATTGCACCAATTATTGATTCTTACGTAAGAAGGCACTACTCAATAATGGTTACGATGAATTAATCGTTCAAAGATTTTATTTTATTGATTCAATAATTCTTTGTGTTGATATTTTATATTTTGTTGTTTCAATAATTGTCATTACACAAGATTTTTCATTATTGAAGCAATAATTCATATTATCCGAATAATATTATTAGATAACATTATTGGCAATGTCTAGAAAGTTACGCCTAAGGAGAGGTTTGGTCACCTAATTCGCGCCAAGAAGGAGAGAAATTTTTATTGGAAAGCCCCTCTTTCTCGGAACCGCCTTTTGGTTGTCAATATTGTGATTCTGTAATATTATTTGTGAATAATTAATTATTGATTCATATGATTGATTTTAGGTGGATATAGATGGAGAAAATTTTTATAGTGACAATTGTTGAAAATTAATATTTTATCTTTTTCTGATAAAATAATTCATTTAAATATATTATTTTAATAATATATTAACGATGATATTTTTACGATGAATGTGGGATATATGAGTATATGAGGAGGAAGAGTATTTTTGTTGCAATAAATGTTTAAAACATGTTAAACATGTCGGTGGACCCCATTTATTGACTGAAATTTGATTATAGCCTGTAAAATCGCCCATTTGTGGATTTCGGTCAATTTCTGTTTGGAATTTGGAAAAACTTTCTTCTGTAAAGTTGTAGAGAATTGAATTTCCTATAAAAACTCGCGAGATTTGAATTTTCTGGCAAAAGGGCTATTTATTGTGAATTATTGAAGTTCCGAAGCTCCGAAATAATTGATTTTTGGAAGTTTAAAATATTTTTATTTACAAAAACGTTTTTTTTCATTTGGTTCCCTCATTTAACACATGACAAGTTGCTGAAATTCAGATTCAAGGTGTGCGTAGGAATTATTATTATAAATAATAATATTATATTAAATTTTCTACTTTGGTGTTCTAAGCAATTTCCTATAAATAGGTGCTTAGGTTAGAATTGAAAATCACACCAGAAACTGAAGTTTTCTCTCTCTATATTATCGAGCGTATTCTTGTGAGTATTTTGAGTATACTTTGAGTATTGCTATACGGTGCAAGTTCAAGTCATAGCCTATATCCAAATTGTTTCAACTAAGTACTTGTCTTTTTCGAGGTAAGGGATGTTATTTTCTTCTCAAATGATATTATTTCTTCAATATCATTATCTTTGAAATATTGGTTGGAACTTTTTATCAAATTCGAACTTTTTCATGTGGGGGTTACTATTCATGAGTTACTATTCATGAGTTACTATTCACGAGTTACTATTCATGAGTTCTTATTCACGAAGTTACTATTCACTTAATACTATTCATAAAGCGTGATGATGTTTTTGTGAAATTTCTATCTTTTGTGTCGGAATTACTATTCACGATATCAAGACACTATTCACGATACTCAAGACTATTCACTTAATACAACACTATTCACCGAAAAATGAAATTTCTTCTTTTTGTCCAAAATATCTATTCTGGATACTAGCTTTGATTGTATCCATGTTTTGATCATTCTTGAATTTTACACCACTATGATTATTTTTGAGGTATTTTTGGACGTGGATAAAACAAAGTACGAATCCTTAATCCTTAATCCTTGTCATTTTGTTTTCATTGGATTCGCTTTTAAAAATATTTTTCATCATCCTCAGTCTTAAATAATGATATTATTGAATATCTTTGGCCTGTAGTGCAAAGATGAATGATTTCTGATGAATATCTTTGGCATGTAGTGCAAAGATGAATGATTTCTGATGAATATCTTTGGCCTGCAGTGCAAAGATGAATGATTTCTGATGAATATCTTTGGCCTGTAGTGCAAAGATGAATGATTTCTGATGAATATCTTTGGCCCGTAGTGCAAAGATGAACAGGTGTTTAGATGAACATGACCAACTGGTGAATGTCCTTGGCTCGTAGTGCAAGGATGAATATTTGATCTCGGATATATATTGATTGATGTTACAGGATAAAATAGGCGATGAACTTTAAAATTCATACATAGAAGATAGTAGTTTGCATTCTCTACTTAACTCTTCTAATGAATTATTATTTCATTGCGAATATTGATTTAAAACTTGTTGTCTATTGTATTCTATTATATTTTTTCCTGTTGAAGACTAACGATAATTTTGTTGTATATTATCTTAGTCATAATATTCTTTATCGGGCTAGTCGAGCTCACCCTTTTCCTTTTGTTCCATTTTTCTTCTCGTGAGGCGTAGAATATAACTTGAGTACGAAGCTCTCAAAATGGAATGAAAGTTCTAGGGAGAGTTGTTTAGTAGTCCTCACCATTTTGTAAAATGATGTATCAATAATTATGATGGGGATTTATTTGGGTATGTATATTGTCTAGAAGACAATAATTGTATTTAAACTCACAGTATATATGTTGTCGTATTTTGCACGACAAATGTATTAATAAAGTTGTAGTTATTTCTGTACCATGTATTTGGCGACTCAGAATGGGTTGGGTGGAATGGACCTATTTTGGGGGCGTCACATGCTTACTTTACAAAAATTGTAAATATCACCCACAACTATAACATTATATAAAATCCACACCATAATATTCAAACATATATTTCGAGAAAAATTATTCTTTATTCATAAAAGTTGGGGTCTTACATTATTAGTGTTAGTGGAAATCGACATTTTTTTCGATAATAATTGATGTCTGGAAGTTATATTGACCAATCGAGTAATTAATCAAATAAATGAGCCATTAATTGCTATTAATTCACATGCTTATAACTATTTATTCACATGTGTGTACTATTAATTCACATGCATGTACTATTAGGGGAGGTGGTGCAAGATTGATAATACTTGCATGACTAAATTAAAAATGGAGGTATAGATGAAGGTATTATACTGAGATTATTTTTTCACATGTATAGAACTATTGAGTCACATGATTGTACTATTTTTCACATGATATACTATTAGGGGAGGTGGTGTAAGTTTGATAATACTTGCAGGACTAAATTAAAAATTAAGGAAAAGATGAAGGTATTATACTGTAATATTTCGAGCCCCAAAACGTGCAATTATCAAAACTATATTTTTCTATAAATAGAAGCTCATTCTTCCTTCATTCTCACCAATTCACTAAAACTCACAAGAGCAATTATAGAGAGAGAAGCTATAGAGAGAAAGAAGAAGAGCAGTCTGCTACTTCACTACTCCAGTATCCAGTCTTCTTCTGAGGTAAGGGGTATTATTTATTTCATATTCTGAAGAGTTATTATTTTTTGTTTTCGTATTGAATATTATATTCGTTCAATATTCGTAAGAAATATCATCTTCGTTTAATATTCGTAGGAATATTATTTTCGTTCAATAGTCATAAGGGGTATTATTTCTTCGTAAATGATATTATTTCTTTCAATATCATAATGCCAGAATATTGGTACGAATTTTATTGTGAAATTTCTACCTTTTTGTGTCGGGGTTACTATTCACTATAGTATTATTCACTCGGGTATTCGGGGCACTTTTCGTGTTGGAGTACTATTCAAGAGTTCCTTTTCACCCGGTTACTATTCACTCTAGTATTATTCACTCGGGTATTTGGGACACTTTTCATACCAGAGTATTATTCACGAGGTACTATTCCTGAAGTACTATTCACAGGGTACTATTTACGGGGTACTATTCACCTGAAAAATATATTTCTTTTCTGTCCAAATTATTTTTTATACATGAATATTATTCTTGAATTTTACTCTTCAAAGCAATATCATGTTGACAATTTGGATATTTTTAAACTCTGGATAAATTTAAAGTCTTTAATATTTATCCTTGATTTCATTTGATTAATGCTTATATCATTGTCATCATCATCATGCTTATATTGTGATGAAAGTCATCTTTGGCTTATAGACGGACTATTGATTATTGGTCTTATAGTTGTATATTTTTGGCTTACGTGCATAGATGGACTGTTGATTATTAGTTTTACAGTTGTATATCTTTGTCTTACGTGCAAAGACGAATTATTGATTATTGGTAGCTGACGCGTTGAGTAAAAGATCGTATGCGTTTACGAGTGCGAATATACGAACCCACGTGAAGATAACGAATATACGAGTAGAATTGACTTTAATAAATAAAGTTAAAGGTCGCTCAAGCAACACACTCGGAGATGATGAATGTGAAGCAGAAGGTTCAAGAGGGCGTTATTCTAGAAGTAAGAATCGATGAAGAGAGGAAATCTCAATCCTCGATTTAATTGGCCCATTTGAAATCCTCGATCGAGTAGGAACTATGGCTTATAGACTCGTTTTACCGCCAAATATGTTGTGTGTTCATAACGTTTGTCACGTATCGATGTTACATAAATATATAGACGACCCGAACCACATTATTGATTTAGAACCGGACGAGATAGCGGATAATTTAACGTATGAAGATGTACTTGTTAAAATCCTGGAATATATTCTATGCTTAAAGGTTTTACCTCAAGAGTTAAAATCTGACGAAGTGTACTCATCTGCTTTTAAGATACAGTGCACGCACGTAAATTTTTGAGGGCGAAATTTCATAAGGAGGGGAGATCGTAAAATCCCAAATTTTACGAATAAAGATTTAATTTTCTCGAAATATTTTTTTGAATATTATGATGTGGATTTGAGATAATATTATAATTGTGGGTAATATTTATAAATTTTGCAAAGTATGCAAGTTGTTATATTATATTCGATTGGTCGGGGAATATTCTTTGTGTCGGGGAATATTCAGACGACGACACAATCATTAGTGGACCCCATAATGTAATTATTGTCGGATCGAGAAAACGACAAAAATATATTTATGAAAATAACTACGGAGGTGTTATTTATTATCATGTCGAACTATTCAAGATTAAAAGTACGAAGAATACGCTGTGGTTGCATAGTAGACATACGGTATTGATTATTGATGCTTACGTGAGAAATCACTCGCTTATACTCAATTATTGCTACAGTAATTGCTGCATCATATCTCTCATATTATTGATTCAATTATTGTCATAGTATCATCTGCATTATATGTTATATTATTAAATCAATAATTGAGACGACAAAGTTATTCATATTATTAAATTCCAATATTTACAATGTTTAGAAGTTCTGTCAATGAGAGGTTTGGTCACCTAATTGCGCACCAATAGGGAGAAATCCTTATTGGAGAGCCCCCTCTTTCTTGGGAACAACCTGGTTGTTAAATATTGTGAGTTATAATATTAATGATGAATAAGTTCGTGTTGATTAAAGATGAATTTGATAGTTCCATTGTGTTGGGATTATTTGTGTTAGTAGAAATCGACATCTATTTTGATAATAATTGATGTCTGGAGGTTATATTGTTCAATCGGGTATTCGGGACACTTTTGTGTCGAAATACTATTCACGAGTTACTATTCATAAGTTAATTATTCACGAGTTACTATTCACGAGTTACTATTCAAGAGTTACTATTCATGAGTTACTATTCATGAGTTACTATTCGTGAGTTACTATTCACGAGTTACTATTCACCCGAACAATATATTTCTTTTCGGTCCAAATTATTTTTGGGTACAATATTATTCCTTGAGGAGATGTGCTAATTTTTCATACCGTTGGTTGAAATTATATTAGTAAATCAATATGGATCGTTGGTTTAAAGTTTAATAGTGAATCAGTATGGACCGTTGGTTTAAAGTTTAATAGTGAATCAGTATGGACCGTTGGTTTAAAGTTTTAATAGTAAATCAATATGGACCGTCTGTTTAAAAGTAAATTAATCTGGACCGTTCATGAATTAGTTACTATTCAGTCCATTCTTCTATAAATAGAAGCTCATTCCTTCATTATTTCTTACGAATTCACTGAAACTCTAGAGAGAGAAATTGTAGAGAGAAAATTTATAGAGAGAAAGAAGAAGAGAAGTCTGTTACCTCACTATTCCAGTATCCAGTTTTATTCTAAGGTAAGGGATATTATTTGTTGTATTCGTAAGGGGTATTATTTCTTTCGTATTCATGAAGAGAACTTCTGTTATTCCATTCTTTATTATTATGTTGGAATAACCTGTTTATGCGAAGTACCACATACATGGTGAAATTCTTCTATTATTCCGTTCATTATTATTCTATCGGAATATCCTGTCTGTGCGTTTACGCCGGACCTGGTTCCATTACTTATTATTATGTTGGAATAACCTGTCTATGCGAAGTACTGTATACATGGTGAAATTCTTCTATTATTCCATTTCTTATTATTGTGTTGGAATAACCTGTCTATGCGAAGTACCGCATATATGGTGAAATTCTTCTATTATTCCGTTCATTATTCTTCTGTCGGAATATCCTGTCTGTGCGTTTACGCCGGACCTGGTTCCATTATTTATTATTCTATTGGGAATAACCTGTCTGTGCGGTCTCTATCGCATGCATGGTGAATCCTTTTGTTATTCCATTCTTTATTATTCTGGTTGGAATAACTGTCTATGTGGATTACCACATGCATGGTGAATGATCCTTTGTATTTATTCCTTATTAAATTGTGGAAATGATCTGTATATGTGGATTACCGCATGGCAGGTGAAAGTCCATTTGCAGTTTCATATATTCTTTATTATACTCAGTTGGTTAAAGTTTTGACTTCTATACTCCATGAAATTAGTAGAATATCCTTGACATTTGCGCTTCATCCAGTATCTTTTCATGAAAATATTCTTCTGAGCATTCTTAAATTTTACTCTACAAAGAAGTATCATGTTGACAATTTGGACGTCATTAGTTCTTGGATAAATTAATTCGTGAACTTATTTTATTGAATTTTATGTCATTGTCATGATGAGTAATGTTGGTTATTAGGTGAAAACATGAAAGTTTCTTAGAAATCACAAAGGGTTGAAAATCAGATTTTGGTAAAAATAGAACATGAAATTCAATTAACCATATCTCCTATTATATTTTGAATTTTTGAATGTGGTCACGTTCTAGAGTTAGATCTATGAGTTATATAACTTATTCAAGTGGAATCACTGAAAAAGGTGTTGTAGATTTTCGTGTGGACTGATTTTAACAAAGGAGTCAAAAACTGCCAATTTCGAAAAAGGCTACTGCCCATAAATTTGAAGGGGTTGTTTCGGCCACTTAATTTGTAAGAAAAATTCTGGCCTTTTGGGACATAAAAATATATGGTATAAAGTACCTCCTTTCCAAAATGAGCTCATTTCGACTTAAAATGAGCAAGTTATGACCATTTCAATATTTAGGTTTTTCCAACAAAAAATGCTATAACCGGAGTTTATAACTTCAATGACCATGAAATTTAAACTGGAAGATCATGTTAACATGTGTAAGATCCTGCCAAGATTTGGGAATTTCTGGAGTTAAACTTGAGGTAGCTAATTTCTTAAGGAATTAATTAGAAATTAATTTTTGAAAAATAGTAAATGAATTTTAAAAATTCCGAGAAAAATATATGTTCATTATGGGACTATATTCTACTAAATCCCAGAAAAGAAATATTTTTGGGACTGATTTGGTATTTTTCATGAAAATGGTTTATTTATAAACATATGAGTTAAATATGTTATGTGAAGTAACAAAGTTGAAAAATAGGATTTTATGGCTTGAAAATCCTATATAAGGTATATATAGATTGTTGATAAGGGATTTGATCATTGGTGATGAAATCTTATGAGTATGGCATTTTTGAATGATTAAATGCATTATTTGATAAAGTGTAAACAATTGAAATAAATTGTTTATAAGTTTAAGAGGTGATTAAAATATTGTTATAATATTAATAATATTAGATTATGAGTTTATTAAGTGATTGATAATATTTGGATAAATTTAAAGTCTTTAATATTTATCCTTGTTTTCGTTTGATTAATGCTTATATCATTATCATCATCCTCATGCTTATATGGTGATGAAAGTTATCTTTGGCTTACGTGCAAAGATGGATTGTTGATTATTGGTTTTATTATTGTATATCTTTGGCTTACGTGCAGAGATGGACTTGGTATGATTATGACCAGGGATTATCCGGTATAGTCATGACCATTGATGATTTAATGAATATCCTTGGCCCATAGTGCAGGGATGATTCGATGATGTGGTTTATTTATTAAGCTGAGTCTCAGCGATAAAAATTGATGAAAACGTTTTAAATCATAGAAGATAGTAGATTTTATTCTCTACTTGACTTTTCTAATGGATTGCTTGTTCCGCTGCAGTTAAACTTCATGTCTATTGTATATTATCAGTTTAACATTCTTGAAGGCTAATGATAACTTATTCTGCATTATCCTAGTCATAATATTTCTTATTGGGCTAGTTGAGCTCACCCTTTCTTTTCGTTTGTTCTCGTGAAATGAGAATATATTTGGGACGAGTCGGGAAAAGGAGGATTGGTCCGGATGATAGCATTAGTAGTCCTCACTATTACGATTAAATAGTGTGACAATAAATGTAATGAGGACTCCTTTGAGTTTGTATACTGTCTTGATGATAATATACGTATTAAAACTCTTAGATTATGTTTTGTCGTATTTTATACGATAATTGTATTATTAAGTTGTATTTGAATTTTGTACCATGTATTTGGCGACTCAAGATGGGTGATGAATACCTATTTTTGGGGGCGTCACAGTTGGTATCAAAGCTTAGGGATAAGATCACTGGCTGAGATGTGAGACAAGAACTAAGAGGGGAGAGACGGGGAATTCCTTCGCTAGTATGACCTACCTAAGTTTATTTGGTATTTAATTGGTCGGTCAAAGTATAGGGTTAATATGTGATATGTCAATTAACCATTGTTTTGTGACAGTGTTTGTATTCAGATGTTGTGAATAGGGCTCAGTTATTGGAGCGCGATAATGAGTCAGCACAACCAAAAGGCAACGAGCAACAACACGATAATAATCGTACCGATGGCAACGACCATCAGAACAATGATTACCATCGTGGGGAAAATTATCATGCCAAGAATGGTAACCACTTCGGTGGTAATCATTGCCAAGATAATAGAAATGGAAATTTCAAGAAGAGAAGGTCACCTAGCCTGATTTTGTCGTGCACCAAAGTCAAGTGTAGCTGGGACGGTGGCACCAACGGCGAATACGGACAAAACAAAGTCGGTGGTTTCTGGAAGAGCGTTTTTCGTAACTTCTCAAAAAGCGAGTAAACCGAACGAAGTTAGCACAGGTTAGTTAATTATAAATTCCTGCGAAATCTATACCTTATTAGATACCGGTTCTACCCATTATTTTATCTCTTTTGCTTGCGTTCAACGTGTAAATTTGACTCTTGAGAAATTAGAGTTTGACTTATCTGTTGAAGCCCCGTTAGGAGAAACCTTCATTACATGTGTTATCCAAGTCTTGGATGAGGGTCACAGTTTTGAATGATATTTCTATTGTTAATAAATTTTCTGACGTATTCTTGAAGACTTCTTAGCCTACCCCTAGAGCGTGAAATCGAATTTTGTATTGACCCCAATACAAAACCCATTTCTAAAACCCTCAAATATTTCTTCAACTAAAACGAACGTATAATGTGCCAAAGACGTTGACTCGAGCTATTGAAGATTACGATCATATCATTCAATATCATTGTGGAAGAACGAACGTGGTAGCTGACGCGTTGAGTAGAATATCGTATGCGTTTATGAGTGCGAATATACGAACCCACGTGAAGATAACGAATATACGAGTAGAATCGACTTTAATCGATAAAGTTAAAGGTCGCTCAAGCAACACACCCGGAGATGATGAATGTGAAGAAGAAGGTTCAAGAGGGCGTTATTCTAGAAGTAAGAATCGATGAAGAGAGGAAATCTCAATCCTCGATTTAATTGGCCCATTTGAAATCCTCGATCGAGTAGGAACTATGGCTTATAGACTCGTTTTACCGCCAAATATGTTGCGTGTTCATAACGTTTGTCACGTATCGATGTTACATAAATATATGGACGACCCGAACCACATTATTGATTTAGAACCGGACGAGATAGCGGATAATTTAACGTATGACGATGTACCTGTTAAAATCCTGGAATATATTCTACGCTTAAAGGTTATACCTCAAGAGTTAGAATCTAACGAAGTGTACTCATCTGTTCGATATACCAGGTACGTACGTAAATTTCGAGGGCGAAATTTCATAAGGAGGGGAGATCGTAAAATCCCAAATTTTACGAATAAAGATTTAATTTTCTCGAAATATTTTTTTGGATATTATGATGTGGATTTGAGATAATGTTATAATTGTGGGTAATATTTATAAATTTTACAAAGTATGCAAGTTTTTATATTATATTCGATTGGTCGGGGAATATTCTTTGTGTCGGGGAATATTCGTACGACGACACAATCATTGGTGGACCCCACAACAGAATTATTGTCGGATTGAGAAAATGACAAAAATATATTTATGAAAATAATGGCGGAGGTGTTCTTTATTATCTTGTTGAACTACTCAGTAGTAAAATACGATGTCTGGCGTGGTTGCATAGTAGCACACGGTATTGATTATTGATGCTTACATGAGAAATCACTCAGTTATACTCAATTATTGCTACAGTAATTGCTGCATCATATCTCTCATATTCTTGATTCGATTATTGTCACAGTATCATCTGCATTATATGTTATATTATTAAATCAATAATTGGGATGGCAAATTTATTCATATTATTAAATTGTAATATTTACAATGTCTAGAAGTTCTGTCAAGGAGAGGTTTGGTCACCTAATTGGGCGCCAATAGGGAGAAATCCTTATTGGAAAGCCCCCTCTTTTCTGGGAACAACCTGGTTGTTAAATATTATGAGTTATAATATTAATGATGAATAAGTTCGTGTTGATTAAAGATGAATTTGACAGTTCCATTGTGTTAGGATTATTTGTGTTAGTAGAAATCGACATCTATTCCGGTGATAATTGATGTCTGGAGGTTATATTGTTCAATCGGGTATTCAGGACACTTTTTGTGTCGGAGTACTATTCACGAGTTACTATTCATGAGTTAATTATTCATGAGTTACTATTCAAGAGTTATTATTCATGAGTTACTATTTGCGAGTTACTATTCATGAGTTATTATTCACCCGAACAATATATTTCTTTTCGGTCCAAATTATTTTTGGGTACAATATTATTCCATGAGGAGATGTGCTAATTTTTCAGACCGTTGGTTGAAATTATATTAGTAAATCAATATGGATCGTTGGTTTCAAGTTTAATAGTGAATCAGTATGGACCGTTGGTTTAAAGTTTAATAGTGAATCAGTATGGACCGTTGGTTTAAAGTTTTAATAGTAAATCAATATGGACCGTCCGTTTAAAAGTAAATCAATTTAGACCGTTCATGAATTAGTTACTATTCAGTCCATTCTCGTATAAATAGAAGCTCATTCCTTCATTATTTCTTACGAATTCACTGAAACTCTAGAGAGAGAAATTATAGAGAGAAAATCTATAGAGAAAAAGAAGAAGAGAAGTCTACTACCTCACTATTCCAGTATCCAGTTTTATTCTAAGGTAAGTGATATTATTTGTTGTACTCGTAAGGGGTATTATTTCTTTCGTATTCATGAAGAGAACTTATGTTATTCCATTCTTTATTATTATGTTGGAATAACCTGTTTATGCGAAGTACCACATACATGGTGAAATTCTTCTATTATTCCGTTCATTATTATTCTGTCGGAATATCCTGTCTGTGCATTTACGCCGGACCTGGTTCCATTATTTATTCTTCTGTCAGAATATCCTATCTGTGCGTTTACGCCGGACCTGGTTCCATTACTTATTATTATGTTGGAATAATCATACATCATGCAAGTATCGCATACGTGGTGAAATTCTTCTATTATTCCATTCCTTATTATTATGTTGGAATAACACATACATGCCAAATACCGCATACATGGTGAAATTCTTCTATTATTCCGTTCATTATTATTCAGCGGAATATCACCGTGCATGCGCTTCTGTGGGACCGGTTCCATTATTTATTCTTCTGTCGGGAATAACCTATCTGTGCGGTCTTTATCGCATGCATGGTGAATCCTTCTGTTATTCCATTCTTTATTATTCTAGTTGATATAAAATATTCGTTGTGTCGAGGAATATTCATTTTAACAGAGAATATTCGTATGACGGCACAATCATTTATGGACCCCACAACGGAAGCATTGTCATATTTAAAAAATGATAGAATTATCTTTTTATAAAAATAACGGCGAAAGTTTTACCGTTAAACTGTTGAGCTACTCGGTAGTAAAAGTACAGTAATACGCGTGGTTACATAGTAGCACACGGTATTGATTATTGATGCTTACGTAAGAAGTCACTCAGTTATACTTAATTATTGCTACCGTAATTGTTGCATCATATCTCTCATATTATTGATTCAATTATTGTCACAGTATCATCTGCATAATACGTTATATTATTAAATCAATAATTGGGATGACAAAGTTATTCATATTATTATTTGTAATATTGACAATGTCTAGAAGTTCTGTCAAGGAGAGGTTTGGTCACCTAATTGCGCGCAAATAAGGAGAAATCCTTAGCGGAAAGCCCCCTCTTTCTTGGGAATGACCTGGTTGTTAAATATTGTGATTTATAATATTAATGATGAATAAGTTCGTGTTGATTAAAGATAAAATTGATAGTTTCATTGTGTTGGGATTATTAGTGTTAGTGGAAATCGACATTTATTTCGATAATAATTAATGTCTGGAAGTTATATTGACCAATCGAGTAATTAATCGGATAAATGAGCAATTAATTGCTATTAATACACATGATTATAACTATTTGTTCACATGTATATACTATTAGGGGAGGTGGTGTAAGATTGATAATACTTGCATAACTAAATTAAAAATGGAGGTATAGATGAAGGTATTATACTTAAATTATTTTTTCACATGTATAGAACTATTGAGTCACATGATTGTACTATTGATTCACATGATATACTATTAGGGGAGGTGGTGCAAGTTTGATAATACTTGCAGAACTAAATTAAAAATGAAGGAAAAGATGAAGGTATTATACTGTAATATTTCGAGCCCCAAAACGTGCAATTATCGAAACTATATTTTCCTATAAATAGAAGCTCATTCTTCCTTAATTCTCACCAATTCACTAAGACTCACAAGAGCAATTATAGAGAGAGAAGCTATAGAGAGGAAGAAGAAGAGCAGTCTGCTACTTCACTACTCCAGTATCCAGTCTTCTTCTGAGGTAAGGTGTAAGACCTCGACTTTTATGAAATAAAAGTCTAAATTAATTTATGGTTATTATTTTAAAACTGTAAAGTGTTAAATTGATAAATGGTCAAATGAGCAATTAATCGGATAAATGAGCTAATAATATAGGAGAATTAAACCTTCTAGAATATTGTGGTCTATGAGAGGGGCGGTTAATACTGATAGAGGTGGAATAATCTTGAGGCTTGTTTTCTTAATACTTCAAACTTTCCACACATTCCTCACTAGCCTTTTCTTTAATTGTTTAATTTCATTTTGGTGGGACAAGGGAGTTAGGCAATTGATTGAGCCTAATAAGGAAAAATTAGGAGATGTCTTTCTTATTCTTCTCATAACCTCTTCCTTCAGTAGCCCAAAATATTGATAAGATAGAGAGAGAGAAAAGGAGAAAGAAGAAGAAGAAGAAAGGAAGAAAAAGAAAAACACCATCATTTTTAATTTCAGCACACTTTCTCATTCTCTCATGCTCCCTCCCGTAGCCATGTTCAGAAGAAGAAAGAGAGAAGAGAGAAAGGAAAGAGAAAGAATTGAAGAAAGGAGGAAAGAAGAAGATGAAATCATAGAAGCATGAAGGTAGATTATGAACTCAAAAGGTAAAACCAAAACTTTTCATCTCTTTAATTTTCCTAAGAGTTTGATTTGTTGAAGGTTGGGTTATAGGGAATCATGATGGATCCAAAGTAATAATGAATTATATGATGATTTTATGTTTAATCCATGTCATAATAGAATTTAAGATCAAAAAGTTGGGCATATGTTTGAGGATGAACAAAAGTTATGTTGAGGACTTAAATCAAACTTGTAAAAGTGTTGATGGTTGATTTATGTGTAAAATCTGAGGAGGAGGATCTATAAATTAAGAAGTTATGAAAATATTCCAATTTGAATGGACTAAAAATGATTTAAATTGAAGTTGTGATGAAAGTTTTAGTAAAATAGGTTAAACGATAAAAAACTTAGTCTTGGGGGACTTTTGAGCTAAATTTCGGAATAATTAATGAATCTAAAAAATTATGAAATCATGGGGGTTTTGTAGAGCATGTTACAAGCTTTCCATAGCCTCGAAAATGGACTAATTTCGATAACGGATAAAGAAGTTATGAAGATTTGAAGTATGTGTGTCAAAAATTGCAAAATCTGGAAAATTGGAGTTAAGTGCCAAAGGTCGAGTACCTAGGCACTAGGCTCAGAGCTTAGAATCTGTTCTTGGGCGCCTAGGCGCTTGCCCAAGGCCAAATTTGGGCGCCTAGGCTGGTCAAGTGTTAAGCCAAAATCTGTCCGGACATCCTTTAGTAAATTGGGAATAACGTTTTCATATGAACTCCGATTGAGATGATTCAGGATGATTCGGAAAGATAACGAGTAGAACTAAAACTTTTGCTCTTTATGTTTTGAGATTTGAGGTCTTTATCAAGACCTAAAATGGATATTTTAGGGACTGATGTGCATTCAGAGGTAATCAGAGGAAGTCGGGCATGCATGTATGCAACGTGTAATGTTTTCGACGATAAACGATGTTGTTCTAAGTTGTAAAACATGAACATTATTAAATATAATGATATTATACGATAAATAAAGATAACTTAAATGAATAATGAATTATTAGTTGGTGTATATATTATTCGAGATAATTATGATTTGACGTTGATCCTTACTTTTAATAGAATTTAAATTGTTTATAAGTGAGGTATTGATTTGATTCTTACGTAAGAAGTCACTCAGTATTTATTTCAATAATTACCACCGTAGTTATTACACAGTGACTCATATTATTTGATATGATATAATTAAACTAGTTGGCAGTATTGAGAGTCTATGTTAATAATTGTGAATAATGGTTCAAAGATTGAAAAGGGTGTTGATTAAAGATAAGTCTGATATACGGATGTTTGTCCAATTATTTTCTTTTTACAAAAGTAAGTTTCGCAAGACTTGCCGACACTCTACTTTTTCTAAAGTAGTATGGACCACAACTCTATTATTGAACAAATTTTGTTAAAACGTGTACAACTTGGTTTAATTTTCTTGGTGGGACCATAAATTCCACTACCATTATATACCTCATTTGTTTATTTTTTTTCAAAGCAGATGTGCTAGTTGTTTAGTAAATTTCAGTATAAATAGATTGCTCGGTTGAGTAACTAAAGACACACTATCACTACACTAAAAATATAAAATTCTTTTACGACAATATTGTGAGTATAATATTGTGAGTATTTCTATTGAGTGTAATGTTACTCCAAGTGTAGATAAGGAATGCAAGCATTATTTAAGTTGATCAATTTCACAGAAAGCAGAATCAAGTCACATGCTAAGGTAAGGGATATCATTATTGTGGTAAGAGGGTATCATTTTATAGTAAAACGAATATCATTTTCTTTCATACTCCATATTATGGTAAGATATTATTATTCGTTTATTCAGTTTATCATTAAATGGTGAAAAGTCCTGAAAGGATTAGAATATCCTTAATAGTTTGTGATTCATCTATTATTATGTTATCAATTTGGACTTTGGATAATTAAGTTGAAAATCACTAAGATCTATGTTATCTTATTATTCTGATGATTTATGCTTATTCATTATATATATCATTGTCATCATTCTCATGCTTATATTGTGTTGAAAGTCATCTATGTCCAGTAGTGCATAGATGGACTTGGTATGATTATGACCATGGATTATTCGGTATAATCATGACTGTAATGTTACAAATGAGGTGGTAAAAGTCATCTTTGGCCGTTAGTGTATAGATGGGCTTGGTATGATTATGACCATGGATTATTCGGTATAATCATGACCGTAATTGAAAACACGAATATCCTTGGCCCGTAGTGCATGCATAATTCGTGGTCGTGATACTATTAAGCTGAGTCTCAGCATTATTGGTTTTATAGTTGTATATCTTTGGCTGTAGTGCAAAAGATGGGATTGTTGGTTATTAGTTTTCTGATTGTATATCTTTGGCCTGTAGTGCAAACATGGACTGTTGGTTATTAGTTTTACAGTTGTATATCTTTGGCCTGTAGTGCAAAGATGGACTATTGGTTATTGGTTTTATAGTTGTATATCTTTGGCATGTAGTGCAAAGTTGGACTGTTGATTTACTTGATTATAAATATGAATTTTGATTTAATTATAATCTGTGGTAGTTCAGGTGAAGACAGGTGATGAGAGTTCTCTTTGTCTTGGGTATAACCAAGAATTGTTGATGATTATTACAGGAATGAAATATTAACGATGGACTTTTAATCTAGAGGAGATAGTAGACATTATGTTCTACTTGACTCTTCTAATGGATTGTTGATTCCGCTGCTATTATGGTTGGAAACTTTTATCTTCTACCATATGTTCTAAATATCTAAATTATTTTGATAATTTAATTATCTCAAGTCATGATATTCTTTACTGGGCTATTTTTGCTCACCCTTTTACTTCACCACCCCTTTCAGGTAATAAAAGTGTAGCTGGGACTAGCAGAGAGAACATGGGTATAAAGTGGTGATACGAATTAGTCACAAGCCTAATCAAATTATGAAACGGTGTGGCATAATAATTGTACTGAGAACTTAAAATGTGTGTGACATATTTTATACATCATTTGATATTTAATTTTGGTGAACAACAATAGGGTGAGGCGAATCAGAATTTGAAAGCGTCAAAGGTGCACTCCATTAGAATGAGGAGAACAGAAATCTTCTCGTGTCCCTTCGAGGACTTGATATAATTGCTGATGTATTCTATATGGCATTGTAATAATTTAAATATGAATATTGTCATATCATATACGTAACAATATTTGTTTTGAAACTCACAGTATATGAGTCGTCATATTTTGCATTACGGTTGTATAAATGGAGTTGTAAGTAGTGTATTTTTTGGCGACCCAAGATGGGTGATGTTAGACCTGGCAAAGATGGCCTAGGCCCACTGGTAGGGATTTGGTCAGATATTTTTTTAGTAAAAATCAAGACCTTTTTTCCTTTATTTTTTTTAGCTACCATGGTGGTGGTTCTTTTACTTACCAGGGTCTGGACTTTTTAAAAAAAAATATTTTTACTTGTGGGTTATGAGGCTTGAACACAAAACTTGTAAGTAAATAAATAAGAGTTCAAACCAACTAAGCTACAACAACAATTTATTTTAATGCAATTTTTAATTATTATATATTTATTTCAAATTTAGAGCAGTGGTCGACTCTGTGATAGCATACGGAGGTTCCGTGATAGCACTTGAAATTTACTTGTCAGAATTGTTTTTTTCTGATGTAAAACTATAATAGTTATTAGAGAGTAAAGAAAGATGAACTCAATTTACTGAAGGAATATGCATGGGGTACTAGATGATTGTTACAAGTCATGCACATGGTACAAGAATAATCATTAATTATGAATATATAATTCATATACATAGAAAAAATTAAATGTTTTTTGTATGCCCACAGTATCCAAATTATAATATCATGTCAAAATATCCTTGTCCACTTAATAAAGCGTAATCAACAAACCTTGGATGTCGTTAATATATAGCTTTTTTTATGCTAACTATAATTGTGATGAGAAACAATAAAATGCAAATTTAGAAAAAGGTATAAATAGAATGTTAAATGAGCTAAACGAATATTGTGTATATCCAGAGTTCCGAAATTTAAATATTTAGTGTATATCAAGAGTCTCCAAATTTAAATATTGTGTCAGCATATCCTTCGTAATTTCAGTATTATGCCCTATTTACATTTGGGCTTCTAATCCCCTGATTACTTCATAAGATATTGAAATCATAATTTTAATTGATTAAGATATGTAGTTAATGTAGGTAATTAGAATTATTTTTTATTATAAATTATTTTATTATTTTTAATATTTATTATTATTACTATTTTTGGTGTAACAAGATTTTACAAAAAAATAGAGAAAGAACTATACTGACTACCAACCCGTGCCACTGAGCCTCACATTAGCAGTAGCTAAAAACCTCGGCCATTTTACTGGATCCACGCTTTACTGCCCGACGCTTGGCTTGCCACCTCAAGGTGATGTATACCTATTTTGGGGGCGTTTCATTTGGTATCAAAGCTTAGAGATATGATCCCTAGCTGAGATATGAGGCTAGAACTAGCAAGGGTGAGACGGGTAAATCCTTTGCTAGTATGACCTACCTAAGTTTATTTGTTATTTAATTGGTCGGTCTATGTGGCATGTCAATTAACCCTTGTTTTGAAACTGTATTCTAGAATGATATCTTAAATACAGGAAATGAGCAATGGATGAACCATGAGACAGAGGAAGTAGCCTTTGAGCTAGAATTTGAAATTCACATCTCTTCGAACTACCAGGTACGTAAATTTTGAGGGCAAAATTTCATAAGGAGGGGAGATTGTAAGACCCCGACTTTTATGAAATAAAAGTCTAAATTAATTTATGGTTATTATTTTAAAACTGTAAAGTGTTAAATTGATAAATGGTCAAATGAGTAATTAATCGGATAAATGAGCTAATCATATAGGAGAATTAAACCTTCTAGAATATTGTGGTCTATGAGAGGGGTGGTTAATACTGATAGAGGTGGATTAATCTTGAGGCTTATTTTCTTAATACTTCAAACTTTCCACACATTCCTCACCAGCTTTTTTTTAATTGTTTAATTTCATTTTGGTGGGACAAGGGAGTTAGGCAATTGATTGAGCCTAATAAGGCAAAATTAGGAGATGTCTTTCTCATTCTTCTCATCACCTCTTCCTTCCGTAGCCCAAAATATTGATAAGATAGAGAGAGAGAAAAGGAGAAAGAAGAAGAAGAAGAAGAAAGGAAGAAAAAAAAACACCATCATTTTTATTTTTAGCACACTTTTTCATTCTCTCATGCTCCCTCCCGTAGCCATGTTCTGAAGAAGAAAGAGAGAAGAGATAAAGGAAAGAGAAAGAAAGGAAGAAAGGAAGAAAGAAAAAGATAGAAACATGAAGGTAGATTATGAACTCAAAAGGTAAAAACAAAACTTTTCATCTCTTTAATTTTCATAAGAGTTTGATTTGTTGAAGGTTGGGTTATAGGGAATCATGATGGATCCAAAGTAATAATGAAGTATATGATGATTTTATGTTTAATCCATGTCATAATAGAATTTAAGATCAAAAAGTTGGGCATATGTTTGAGGATGAACAAAAGTTATGTTGAGGACTTAAATCAAACTTGTAAAAGTGTTGATGGTTGATTTATGTGTAAAATTTGAGGAGGAGGATCTATAGATTAAGAATTTATGAAAATATTCCAATTTGAATGGACTAAAAATGATTTAAATTGAAGTTGTGATGAAAGTTTTCGTAAAACAGGTTAAACGATGAAAAACATAGTCTTGGGGGACTTTTGAGCCAAATTTTGGAATAATTAATGAATCTAAAAAATTATGAAATTATGGGGGTTTTGTAGAGCATGTTACAAGCTTTTCATAGCCTCGAAAACGGACAAATTCTGATAACGGATAAAGAAGTTATAAAGATTTGAAGTATGTGTGTCAAAAATTGCAAATTTTGGAAAATTGGAGTTAAGTACCAAAGGTCGAGTACCTAGGCACTAGGCTTGGCGCTTAGAATCTATTCTTGGGCGCCTAGGCCCTTGCCCATGGCCAAATTTGGGCGCTTAGACACTGGTCAAGTGTTAAGCCAAAATCTGTCCGGACATCCTTTAGTAAATTGGGAATAACGTTTTCATATGAACTCCGATTGAGATGATTCAGGATGATTCGGAAAGATAACGAGCAGAACTAAAACTTTTATTCTTTATGTTTTGAGATTTGAGGTCGTTATCAAGACCTAAAATGTCTATTTTAGGGACTGATGTGCATTCAGAGGCAATCAGAGGACGTCGGGCATGCACGTCTGCAACGTGTAATGTTTTCGACGATAAAGGATGGTGTTCTAAGTTGTAAAACATAAACATTATTAAATATAATGATATTATGCGATAAATAAAGACAACTTAAATGAATAATGAATTATTAGTTGGTGTATATGTTATTCGAGATAATTATGATTTGATGTTGATCCTTACTTTTAATAGAATTTAAATTGTTTATAAGTAAGGTATTGATTTGATTCTTACATAAGAAGTCACTCGGTATTTATTTCAATAATTACCACCGTAGTTATTACACAGTGACTCATATTATTTGATATGATATAATTAAACCAATTGGCAGTATTGAAGGTCTATGTTAATAATTGTAAATAATGGTTCAAAGATTGAAAAGGGTGTTTGTGACGCCCCCAAAATAGGTATACATCACCCATCTTGAGTCGCCAAATACATGGTATAAAATTCAAATACAACTTAATAATATAACTGTCGTGTAAAATACGACAAAACATAAACTGAGAGTTTTAATAAGAATATTATCATCTAGAAAATATCCACACTCAAAGGAGTCCTCATTACATTTATTGTCACACTATTTAACAGAATATTGAGGACTACTAATACTATTATCTAGACCATCACTCCGTTCCCCGACTAGTCCATTTACGTTCCCATTTTCAAAGAAGAGCGGTGAAAGAAAGGGTGAGCTCAACTAGCCTAGTAAGAAATATTATGACAAAGATAATGCAGAATAAATTATTATTAGTCTTCAACAATGTTAAACTGATAAAATACAATAGACATCAAGTTTAACTGCAGCGGAATAAGCAATCCATTAGAAGAGTCAAGTAGAGAATAAAATCTACTATCTTCTATGATTTAAAAGGTTTTTCATCACTTTTATCGCTGAGACTCAGCTCAATAAATAATCCACATCATCCCTGCACTACAAGCCAAAGATAATCGTGTTTTCATCAACAGTCCTGATCATGCCATAAAATAATTCATCTTTGTACCCTTGGCCGAAGAAAATCCATAGCCATAATCATACCAAAAACTGTCCATCAATACACTACGGGCCAATGAGGACTTTTTCCACATCATTTGTAACATTACGGTCATGATTATACCGAATAATCCCTGGTCATAATCATACCAAGTCCATCTATGCACGTAAGCCAAAGATGACTTTAATCATAATATGAGGATGATGACAATGACATAATAATTCAATAAAACAAGTTCAAGAATAAATTTTAAAGATTTATAAGTTAATTTATCCTGAACTCAAAAACGTCCAAATTGTCAACATGATACTTCTTTGTAGAGTAAAATTCAAGAATGTTCAGAAGAATATTTCCATGAAAAGATACTGGATGAAGAGCAAATATCAAGGATATTCCACTAATTTCATGGAGTATAGAAGCCAAAACTTTAACCAACTGAGTATAATAGAATATATGAAAGCTGAATGGATTTTTGCCGTCATCATGTGGTAATCCACGTGAGATGATCATTTCCACAATTTAATAAGGAATGAATACAAAGGATCATTCACCATGCATGTGGTAATTCACATGAGCGAGTTATTCCAATGAATAATAAAGAATGGAATAACATAAGAATTCACCATGCATGCGATAGTACTTATACGGAGTTTATTAAAATGTAATAAAACAAATAACTTTATAAAAGTATTCTGTTTTATATAAAAAGATTTTACTATACAAAATACTATGCACGCACTATGCAACACTATGCATAATAAAATATAATATATTCTATTTATAGTCTAATAAAATAAATAACTTTATAAAAGTATTCTATTTTATATAAAAAGATTTTACTATGCAAAACACTATGCATAATAGAATATAATATATTCTATTTATAGTCTAATAAAACAAATAACTTTATAAAAGTATTACATTTTATATAAAAAGATTTTACTATGCAAAACACTATGCATAATAGAATATAATATATTCTATTTATAGTCTAATAAAATAAATAACTTTATAAAAGTAGTATTACATTTTTTATATAAAAGATTTTTGTTTTATTACAATAATAATACTAATAAAACAAAATTTATATATATATATATAAACATCCGTGGCTTCATAAAAGACACATCAATATATTAAACAATATTTATCATCATTATTATAATTCACAATATTAATCGACTGTGTCGTTCCCGAGGAAAGAGGGCTTTCAATAAGGATTCCTCCTATTGGCCAAGCAATTAGGTGACCAAACCTCTCCTTGGCGAGAACTTCAGACATCGTTAATATTACAAATAATAATATTAAAAACTCATCATCTCAATTATTGATTTAATAATATATAAAATATCGACAATAATTGAATCAAATAACGTGAGATACTATATGCAACAATTCATGAAGCAATAATTGAACAAAACCGAAAGTGACTTCTCACGTAAGCATCAATAATCAATACCGTGTGCTACTATGCAACCACTCGTATTCTGGTACTTTTAACACCGGGTGTTTCAACAGTTAACGGTAAAACTTCCGTCGTTATTTTCATAAAAATATTTTTGTCGTTTTCTCAATTCGATAATAATTCTGTTATGGGGTCCACCAATGATTGTACTGTCGTACGGATATTCCCCAATAAAAAGAATATTTCCCGACCAATCGAATATTATACAACAACTTACATACTTTTCAAAATTTATAAATATTACCCACAACTATAACATTATATCAAATCCACACTATATTATTAAAAAAATATTTTGAAAAATTTAAATCTTTATTCATAAAATTTGGGATCTCACAATCTCCCCTCTTTATGAAATTTCACCCTCGAAATTTACGTACGAACCTGGTATGCCGAATAAATGAGGACACTTCGTTAGATTCTAACTCTTGAGGTATAACCTTTCAGTGTTGAATACGATCCTTCTTATCCAAGATTTTAACAGATATTTCTTCATACGTTAAATCTTCCGCTATCTCGTTCGATTCTAAATCAATAATGTGGTTCGGATCGTGCACATATTTACGTAACATCGGTACGTGATAAACGTTATGAACACGCAACATATTTGGTGGTAAAACGAGTCTATAGGCCACAGTTCCTACTCGATCAAGGATTTCAAATGGGCCAAAAAAATCGAGGGTTGAGATAACGCCTTCTTGAATCTTCTTCTTCACATTCATCAGCTCCAGGTGTGTAGTTTGAGCGGCTTTAACTTTATCGATTAAAGTCGATTCTACTCGTATATTCGTTATCTTCACGTGGGTCTCTAGAGTCTTTAACTCTATCTTCATCATTTGTAAGTTATACGAAATGGGTTTTTGTGTTAACAACATCGCACTCGTAAACGCATACGATCTTCTACTCAACGTGTCAGCTACCATGTTCGCTCTTCCACGATGATATTGAATGGTCGTAACCTTTAACAGCTCGAGCCATCATCTTTGGCTCATTATACGTTCATTTTGGGTGAAGAAATATTTAAGGGTTGAAGAAATGGGTTTTGTACTGGGGTCAATACAAAATTCGATTTCACGTTCTGGGGTAGGCTAAGAAGTCTTCAAGAATACGTCAGGAAATTTATTAACAATAGAAATAGCATTCAAAACTGTGACTCTCATCCAAGACTTGGATAACACATGTAATGAAGGTTTCTCCTAACGGAGTTTCAACAGATAAGTCAAAGTCTAACTTCTCCAGAGTCAAATTTAAACATTGAATGCAAGCAAAAGAGATAAAAGAATGGGTAGAACCGGTATCTAATAAGGTATAGACTTCGCAAAAATTTATAATTAACTAACCCGTGCTAACTTTGTTCAGGTTACTCACTTTTTGAGAAGTCACAAAAAATGCTCTTCCTAAAACCACCGACTTTGTTTTGTCCGTATCCGCCTTTGGTGCCACCGTCCCAGCTGGACTTGACTTCCCTATACGACAAAATCGAGCTAAATGACCTTCTCTTTTTGTAATTTCCACTTCTATTATCTTGGCCATGATTACTACCGAAATGGTCACCATTCTTGGCATGATAATTTCCCCCACTATGGTTATCTTTATTCCGATGGTCGTTGCCACTGGTACGATTATTATCGTGTTGTTGTTCGTTACCTTTTGGTTGTGCTGACTCATTATCGCGCTCCAATAACTGAGTCCTATTCACAACATCTGAATATAAACAAAGTTTATGAGAAATGAGGTATTGACGTATTTCGAGTTTCAAACCTCTTAGAAATAATCGCGTCATTCGATCCTCATTATCAACCAAATGAGATGCAAACCGGGATAACTCGGCAAACTTAGCCTCGTACTGCGACACGATCATATTGTTTTGCTTCATTGCTTATCTCAACATTTTCATATGTCATTCTCAAACACTGTCACAAAACAAGGGTTAATTGACATATCACATATTATCCCAATACTCTGACCGACCAATTAAATACCAAATAAACTTAGGTAGGTCATACTAGCGAAGAATTCCCTGCCTCTCCCTCCTAGTTCTTGTCTCACATCTCGGCCGAGGATCATATCCCTAAGCTTTGATACCAACTGTGACGCCCCAAAATAGGTATACATCACCCATCTTGAGTCGCCAAATACATGATACAGAATTCAAATACAACTTAATAATACAACTGTCATGTAAAATACGACAAAACATAAACTGAGTTTTAATAAGAATATTGTCATCTAGATAATATCCATACTCAAAGGAGTCCTCATTACATTTATTGTCACACTATTTAACAGAATAGTGAGGACTACTAATACTATCATCTGGACCGTCACTCCGTTCCCCGACTATTCCATTGCCACGTTCTCATTTCTGAAGAGAGAATGAAAGAAAGAAAGGGTGAGCTCAACTAGCCTAGTAAGAAAATATTATGACTAAGATAATGCAGAATAAATTATCATTAGTCTTCAACAATGTTAAACTTATAAAATACAATAGACATCAAGTTTAACTGCAGCGGAATAAATAATCCATTAGAAGAGTCAAGTAGAGAATAAAATCTACTATCTTCTGTGATTTAAAAGGGTTTTCATCAATATTATCGCTGAGACTCAGCTCAATAAATAATCCACATCACCCCTGCACTACAGGCCAAGGATAATCGTGTTTTCATCAACAGTCTTGATCATGCCATAAAACAATTAATCTTTGCACACTTGGTCGAAGAGAATCCATAGCCATAATCATACCAAAAACTGTCCATCAATGCATTACGGGTCAATGAGGACTTTTTTCACATCATTTGTAACATTACGGTCATGATTATACCGAATAATCCCTAGTCATAATCATACCAAGTCCATCTATTCACTTAAGCCAAAGATGACTTTAATCATAATATGAGGATGATGACAATGACATAATAATTCAATAAAACAAGTTCAAGAATAAATTTTAAAGATTTATAAGTTAATTTATCCTAAACTCAAAAACGTCCAAATTGTCAACATGATACTTCTTTGTAGAGTAAAATTCAAGAATGCTTAGAAGAATATTTCCATGAAAAGATACTGGATGAAGCGCAAATTTCATGGAGTATAGAAGCCAAAACTTTAACCAACTGAGTATAATAGAATATATAAAACTGCAAATGGATTTTTGCCCGCCATGCGGTAATCCACGTAGACAGATCATTTCCACAATTTAATAAGAAATGAATACAAAGGATCATTCACCATGTATGTGGTAATCCACATAGACAGATTATTCTAACAGAATAATAAAGAACGGAATAACAGAAGTTCTCTTCATGAATATGAAAGAAATAAAACCCCTTACGAGTACAACAAATAATATCCCTTACGAGTATTGAAAGAAAATAATTTTCTTCATGAATACAAAAGAAATAATACCCCTTACGATTATTGAAAGAAAATAATTCTCTTCTTGAATACGAAAGAAATAATACCCCTTACCGTAAAAGAAGAGTATTCCAATTGGTTGGGCGAGGATATTCTTGAAGAAAACTTGCACTACGCTCAAAGCTTCTTAAAACTCTAAAGAAATACGCTCAAGATTATAGAAGAGAATTCTCTGAACTTCTGGTGTGATTTCAATTCTAACTAAGCATCCTATTTATAAAAAAAATAGAAAGGATACTATGCAATAAAATATAATATATATATATATATATATTTATATATTTTATTTAAAATCTAATAAAACAAATAACTTTATAAAATTATTCTGTTTTATATAAAAAGATTTTACTATGCAAAACACTATGCAACACTATGCATAATAAAATATAATATATTCTATTTATAGTCTAATAAAATAAATAACTTAATAAAAGTATTACATTTTTTATATAAAAAGATTTTACTATGCAAAACACTATGCATAATATAATATAATATATTCTATTTATAATCTAATAAAACAAATAACTTTATAAAAGCATTATGTTTTATATAAAAAGATTTTACTATGCAAAACACTATGCATAATAGAATATAATATGTGAGACCCCAAATTTTATGAATAAATATTTAAATTTCTCGAAATATTTTTTTAATATTATGGTGTGAATTTAATATAATTTTATAGTTGTGGGTAGTATTTATAAATTTTGCAAAGTATGCAAGTTGTTGTATTATATTCGATTGGTAGGGGAATATTCGTTTTTTACTGGGGAATATTAAATAAGCAGTGTAATCATTGGTGGACCCCTAGCAATGTAATTATTATTCGGATTGAAAAAAATGACAAAAATATTTTTATGAAAATAATGGCGGAAGTTTTACCGTTAATACTGTTGAACTACTCGGTAGTAAAAGTACAGTAATACGCGTGGTTGCATAGTAGAACACGGTATTGATTGTTGATGCTTACGTGAGAAGTCACTCAGTTTTGTTCAATTATTGCTACAGTAATTGTTGCATAGTATCTCACGTTATTTGATTCAATTATTGTCAATATTTTATATATTATTAAATCAATAATTAAGACGACGAAGTTATTAATATTATTATTTGCAATATTAACGATGTTTAAAAGTTCTGCCAATGAGAGGTTTGGTCACCTAATTGCGCGCCAATAGGGAGAAATCCTTATTGGAAAACCCCCTCTTTCCTAGGAACGACCTAGTCGATTAATAGTGTGAATTATGATAATGATGATGAAGTTTTATTTTATTAGTATTATTATTGTAATAAAATAGAAAAACTTTTTATATAAAACAGAATACTTTTATAAAGTTATTCGTTTTATTAGGCTAATAGTAAAATCTTTTTATATAAAATAAAATACTTTTATAAAGTTATCTGTTTTATTAGACAATAATTAGAATATATTATATTTTATTATGCATAGTATTTGCATAGTGCTGCGTAGTGTTTGCATAGTAAAATCTTTTTATATAAAATAGAATACTTTTATAAATTTATTCATTTTATTAGATTATAAATAGAATATATTATATTTTATTGTAAACCAGTCTGGAACGTCCGTTTAAAAGTAAATCAATCTGGACTATAAGACCCCAACTTATTATGAATAAAATTAAATTTTCTCTATTTATTATCTTGAAATAATAAGGTGTTAATTTGATATAATGTTTTGGTTATGGGTGAAATGTGAAAATTTTGCAAAATAAGAAAGTGATTATAAAATATTCATTTTTGTCGGGGAATATTCGTTTGGTCGTGGAATATTCTTTTTGTCGAAGGAATATCAAATGTCTATTTGGCGAATTTGACCATTGGGCCCCCAAAACGGAAAACGGTTGGATAAAGGAAAATGACAAAGTATGAGTTTTTATAAATAATCTGGCGTAATTGTTACAATTAACACAGTTGGAAATACAGTGGTTAAAAAATACGATGTACGCGTGGTTGCACGATAGCACACGATATTGCATGATTTTTGAATTATTGATCCTTACGTAAGAAGGCACTACTCAATAATTGTTACTGATAATTCTTGTGCAATATTTTATTTTATTGATTCAATAATTCTTTGCGTTGATATTTTATATTATTGTTGTTTCAATAATTGTCTTTGACAAGATATTCCCATTATCGGATCAATAATTCATATTATTTGAATAATATTATTAGATAGCATTATTGGCAATGTCTAGAAAGTTACATCTAAAGAGATGTTTGGTCACCTAATGCGGCGCCCAAGAAGGAGAAATCCTTATCGGAAAGCCCCTCTTTCTTAGGAGCGGCACTGGTTGTCATAATTGTGATTACGTAATATTATTTGTGAATAATTAATTATTGATTTATATGATAAGAAAATATTTATTTGATGTGGATATAAATGATGGATTTATTTATGTGGTTATAAATGAAGGAATTAATGTTGAGGTGTTTTATCAGTATTTTTGTCGGAATGGAAGTATTAAAAATCAAATCAGTGTTCTTGAGATATATTGCGTGAGTTATAATTTTTAATCCGACCGTTGGATCGTTGTAATTTTTGGATATGTTATACATATATAAGTTGAGTATATGTCCACAAATTTTGAACCGTTAAAAATGAACGTATGATTTGTTATGAATTTTAAGAGGTGACTAGTTCAGAAATTGTTGAAGTTTCATAATTTATCATTTTGGTGGAAAATTCTAGAATTGGTGGGCCCCACTTTTGGTTGGTGAAAAATGTGCTCAAATTGAATTTCAAATTTGGTGGGTGGCAATAGTAGCAGGTAAAGCCATCAGATAGCAGGTCAAGTCTGCTTCGGCGTGCTAATATTTTCCTATAAATAGAGGGCTAAGTTAGAATTGAAAATCACACAAGAAATATAAGCTTTCTCTCTTTCTCTCTCTATATTATCGAGCGTATTTTGTGAGTATTTAGATACTTTAAAAGTTGCTATTCAGTACAAGTTTCATTCAGCATCATATCCAACATTTCATTCCGAAGTACTGTTTCTTTGAGGTAAGGGATGTTATTTTCTTCTTAAATGATATTATTTTCTTCAATATCATTATGCCGAAATATTGGTTTGAACTTTTTAATCAAATTTGAAACTTTTTATGTCGAGGTTACTATTCACGCATGCGACACTATTCACCGAAAAATGAAAATTTTCATTTTTCATCCCAGATGTCTTTTATGGTTACTATCTTTGATTGTATCCATGTTTTGATCTTTATTTTTGAATTCTACTTCACAAGTGGTTATTATGAAGTATTATTAATCTTGGATAAACTGTAATATGAATCCCTAATATTTGTCCTTACATCTCCTTTGGATTCGTTTTCTTTAAAATATTTTCATCATCCTCGGTCTTAAATGATGATATTATTGAATATCTTTGGCCTGTAGTGCAAAGATGAATGATTAACTGATGAAATATCTTTGGCTCGTAGTGCAAAGATGAACAGTGTTGAGATGAACATGACCAACTGGTGATACAAATGAATATCTTTGGCCCATAGTGCAAAGATGAATATTTGATGCAAGATGTATATTAATTGATGTTACAGGGATAAAATATTGATGATGGACTTTTAAATTCATAGATGATAGTAGATTTCATTCTCTACTTAACTCTTCTAATGAATTATTATTTTCGCTGCAGTTGTTGATCTAAAACTTGTTGTCTATTATATTTTATCATATTTTTCCCTGTTGAAGACTAAGGATAATTTTTTGTATATTATCTTAGTCATAATATTCTTTACTGAGCTAGTTGAGCTCACCCTTTTCCTTTTTGTTCTATTTTTCTTCTCAGGAAGCGAGAACATAGCAGGAACCAGTCGGGGTATTGAGTGATGATCCTAAATAGTTGTTTTAGCAGTCTTCACTATTTTTGTAAAATAGTTCATCGATAATTATAATGAGGACTTTATTTGAGTATGGATATTGTCTAGAAGACAATATTTGTATTTAAACTCACAGTATGTGTTATCTTATTTTGCAAGACAATTGTATTAATAAAGTTGTAGTTGTTTCTGTGCCATGTATTTGGCGACTCAGAATAGATTGGGTGGATTGGAGCTATTTTGGGGGCGTCACATGGACCGTTCATGGATTGGTTACTATTCAGTCCATTCTTCTATAAATAGAAGCTCATTCCTTCATTATTTCTTACGAATTCACTGAAACTCTAGAGAGAGAAACTATAGAGAGAAAGAAGAAAAGTATTCTGCTACTTCACTACTTCTATATCCAGTTTCTTCTTTATAAAGTAAGGGGTATTATTTATTTTGTATCCATGAAGAGAACTTTTGTTATTCCATTCTTTATTATTCTATTGGAATAACCTATATACGCGATCTACCCTATACTTGGTAAAATTCTTCTGTTATTCCATTCTTTATCATTATGTTGGAATAACCTGTCTATGCAAAGTACCGCATGCATGGTGATTTCTCTTGTTATTCCATTCTTTATTATTACATTGGAACATCACATGTCTTAATTTCTTTGACCTTGTTCCGTTATTTATTATTACATTGGAATAACTTTTATCTATCATGCAATACCGCATGCGTGGTGATTTCTGTTGTTATTCCATTCTTTATTATTTTGTTGGAATATCTTGTCGGTCGTATTACTTTGACTGAATTCCGTTATTTATTATTTTGTTGGAATAACTTTTATCTGTGCGATCTATCGCATGCATGGTGAATTGTTGTTATTCCATTCTTTATTATTCATTTGGAATATCGTATGCGTGCATTTACGCGCATGACTGGTTCTATTCTTTATTATTACATTGGGAATAACACATGCATGCGATCTATCGCATGCATGGTGAATCCTTCTGTTATTACATTCTTTATTATTACGTTGGAATAAACATACATGTGGATTACCACATGCATGGTGAATGATCCTTTATATTCATTCCTTATTAAATTGTGAAAATGATCTGTTTACAATGATTATGATGAGAGTCTTAATAAAAGCATTGGACTGATAAAAATAATGGGTATATGTAGTATTAGTAAGTGTTATGATGAGTTATGTTGGTTATTATGTGAAAACATGAAATTTTCTTAGAAATCACAAAGAGTTGAAAATCAGATTTTGGTGAAAATAGAACATAAAATTCAATTGACCATATCTCCTATTATATTTCGAATTTTTGAGTGTGATCAAGTCCTAGAGTTAGATCTATGAGTTTCCTAACTTATCCAAGTGGAATCACTGGAAAAGGTGTTGTAGATTTTCGTGTGGACTGATTTTAGCAAAGCACGAAAAACTGAAAAATGGAAAACAACTACTGTCTATATTTTTAAAAGGGAATTTTCGGCCAGTTAATTTGAGAGAAAAATTATGGCCTTTTGGGACATGAAAATATATGGTATGAAGTACCTCCTGTCCAAAAATGAGCTCATTCTGACTTAAAATGAGCAAGTTATGACCATTTCAATATTTAGGTTTTTCCGACAAAAAATGCTATAACCGGAGTTCTATAACTCCGATGACCATGAAATTTAAACTAGAAGATCACGTTAACATGTGTAAGATCCTGCCAAGATTTGGGAATTTCTGGAGTTAAACTTGAGGTAGCTAATTTCTTAAGGAATTAATTAGAAATTAATTTTTGAAAAATAGTAAATGAATTTTAAAAATTCCGAGAAAAATATATGTTCATTATGGGACTATATTCTACTAAACCCCAAAAAAGAAATATTTTTGGGACTGATTTGGTATTTTTCATGAAAATGCTCTAGTTATGAGTATATGAGTTAAATATGTTATGTAATGTAACAAAATTGGAAAATAGGATTTTATGGCTTGAGAATCCTATATAAGGTATATACAGATTTTTGATAAGGGATTTGATCATTGGAGATGAAATCTGATGAGTATGGCATTCTTTGAATGATTAAATGCATTATTTGGTAAAGTGTAAACAATTGAAATAAATTGTTTATAAGTTTAGGGGTTATTAAAATATTGTTATAATATTAATAATATTAGATTATAATTTTATTAAGTGATTGATAATATTTGGATAAATTTAAAGTCTTTAATATTTATCCTTATTTTAGTTTGATTAATGCTTATATCATTGTCATCATCCTCATGCTTATATGGTGATGAAAGTTATCTTTGGTTTACGTGCGAAGATAGACTGTTATTTATTGAATTATATATCTTTGGCTTACGTGCAAAGATGGATTGTTGATTATTGGTTTTATTGTTGTATATCTTTGGCTTACGTGCAGAGATAGACTTGGTATGATTATGACCAGGGATTATTCGGTATAGTCATGACCATTGATGATTTAATGAATATCCTTGGCCCGTAGGGCAGAGATGATTCGATGATGTGGTTTATTTATTAAGCTAAGTCTCAGCGATAAAAATTGATGAAAACTTTTTAAATCATAAAAGATAGTAGATTTTATTCTCTACTTGACTCTTTTAATGAATTACATGTTCCGCTGCAGTTAAACTTAATGTCTATTGTATTTTATCAGTTTAACATTGTTGAAGACTAATGATAATTTATTCTGCAATATCTTAGTCATAATATTTTCTTACTGGGCTAGTTGAGCTCACCCTTTCCTTCACTGTTCTCTTCAGGAAATGAGAATATAGCTGGGACGAGTCGGGAAACGGAGTGACGGTCCAGATGATAGCATTAGTAGTCCTCATTATTCTATTAAATAGTGTGACAATAAATGTAATGAGGACTCCATTGAGTGTGGATATTGTTTAGATGACAATATTCTTATTAAAACTCTCAGTTTATGTTTTGTCGTATTTTACACGACAGTTGTATTATGAAGTTGTATTTGTATTTTTTTACCATGTATTTGGCGACTCAAGATGGGTGATGTATACCAATTTTTGGGGGTGTCACAGTTGGTATCAAAGCTTAGGGATATGATCCCTGGCTGAGATGTGAGATAAAAAGTAGGAGGGGAGAGACGGGGAATTCCTTCGCTAGTATGACCTACATAAGTTTATGTAGTATTTAATTGGTCGGTCAAAGTATAGGGATAATATGTGATATGTTAATTAACCCTTGTTTTGTGGCATGTCAATTAACCTTTGTTTTGAAGATGTATTCTAGAATGATATCTGAAGTACAGGAGATGAGAAATGGGAAAATCATGATAGAGAGGAAATAATCGGGAAGGTATAATCTAAAAGAAAGCAAGGTATGTTTTAGTTGTGGAAAAAGCGGTCACATAGTCCGATTTTATCGTACACTAAAAGTCAAGTTAAGCGGGGACGGTGGCACCAAAGGCGGATCTGGACAAAAACAAAGTCGGTGGTTTTAGGAAGAGCATTTTTCGTGACTTCTCAAAAGCGAGTAACTTGGGACGAAGTTAGCACAAGGTTAGTTAATTATAAATTTTTGCTAAGTTCATACCTTATTAGATACCGGTTCTACCCATTCTTTTATCTCTCTTGCTTGCGCTCAACGTTTAAATTTGACTTCGGAGAAATTAAAACTTGACTTATTGGTTGAAACTTCGATAGTAGAAACCTTCGTTACCTCCACTGTTTATAAATCTTGTTGATTCCAATCGACACTTTCACGTTACCTGTCGATCTTATCTCTTTGAAAATACTTGCCTTTGATGTGATTTTAGGAATCAATTAGTTAACTACTCATCATGTTTTTCGAAAGGTTGTTAACTTTCATATTCCTAACCAACCTGTTATGCAAGTTCAAGCAACCAAACCACTAAAGTCAATCACTGTCATATCAAGCCATAAGTAAAGAGTCCCGAGCATTTATCTGGTGACTTCCTTGCGTGGAATGCGCCGAAGCCAGACTTTCTGTAGGCGACGCTGTGAATGACGATGGCAAGTTGATAGGTATCAATGTGACGTACTATCCAAGTCTTGGATGAGAGTCACATTTTTGAATGATATTTCTATTATTAATAAATTTTCTGGCATATTTTTGAAGACTTTTTAGCCTACCCTGGAGCGTGAAATCGAATTTTGTACTGACCCCAATACAAAACCCATTTCGTATAACTTATAAATGATGAAGAAAGAGTTAAAGACTCTAGGGACCCACGTGAAGATAACGAATATACGAGTAGAATCGACTTTAATCAATAAAGTTAAAGCCGCTCAAACTACACACTTGGAGCTGATGAATGTGAAGAAGAAGGTTTAAGAAGGCGTTATCTCAACCCTCAATTTTATTGGCCCATTTGAAATCCTTGATCAAGTAGGAACTGTTGCCTATAGACTCGCTTTACCGCCAAGTATGTCGCGTGTTCATAACTTTTTTCACGTATCGATGTTACGTAAATATGTGGACAACCCGAACCACATTATTGATTTAGAACCGGACGAGATAGCGGATAATTTAACGTATGGAATGTATTCAACACACAAAGGTTATACCTCAAGAGTTAGAATCGGACGAAGTGTCCTCATCTGTTCGGCATACCAGGTACGTACGTAAATTTCAAGGGCAAAATTTCATAAGGAGGGGAGATTGTGAGACCCCAAATTTTACGAATAAAGATTTAAATTTCTCAAAATATTTTTTTAATATTATGGTGTGGATTTAATATAATTTTATAGTTGTGGGTAGTATTTATAAATTGTGCAAAGTATGCAAGTTGTTGTATTATATTTGATTGGTCAGAAAATATTCGTTTTTACAGGGAATATTCGTACAACGGCGCAATTATTGGTGGACTCCACAACGGAATTATTGTCGGATTGAGAAAAACGACAAAAATATTTTTATGAAAATAACGGCGGAAGTTTTACCATTAATACTGTTGAACTACTCGGTAGTAAAAGTACGATGTCTGGCGTGGTTGCGTAGTAGCACACGGTATTGATTATTGATCTTACGTGAGAAGTCACCGTTTTGTTCAATTATTACTACTGATAAGAATTCACGACATAGTATCTCACGTTATTTGATTCAATTATTGTCAATATTTTATATGTTATTAAATCAATAATTGAGACGACGAAGTTATTAATATTATTATTTGCAATATTAACGATGTCAGAAGTTACATCGAGGAGAGGTTTGGTCACCTAACAATTGCGGCATGATAGGGAGAAATCCTTATTGGAAAGCCCCCTCTTTCCTGGGAACGACCTGGTCGATTAATAGTGTGAATTATGATAATGATGAAGAAGTTTTGTTTTATTAGTATTATTATTGTAATAAAATAGAAAAACTTTTTATATAAAACAGAATACTTTTATAAAGTTATTCATTTTATTAGGCTAATAGTAAAATCTTTTTATATAAAAGCAGAATACTTTATAAAGTTATCTGTTTTATTAGACAATAATTAGAATATATTATATTTTATTATATATAGTATTTGCATAGTGCCTGCATAGTATTTGCATAGTAAAAATTTTTTATATAAAACATAATACTTTTATAAAGTTATTCGTTTTATTAGATTATAAATAGAATATATTATATTTTATTGTAAACCAATCTGAACCGTCCGTTTAAAAGTAAATCAATCTGGACCGTTCATGGATTGGTTACTATTCAGTCCATTCTTCTATAAATAGAAGCTCATTCCTTCATTATTTCTTACGAATTCACTAAAACTCTAGAGATAGAAACTATATAGAGAAAGAAGAAAAGTATTCTGCTACTTCACTACTTCTATATCCAGTTTCTTCTTTATAAGGTAAGGGGTATTATTTCTTTTGTATTCATGAAGAGAACTTCTATTATTCTATTCTTTATTATTCATTTGAATAACTTTGTATCATGCGGTACACCCTATACTTGGTAAAATTCTTACATTATTCCATTCTTTATCATTATGTTGGAATAACATGTCATGCAAAAGTACCGCATGCATGGTGATTTCTCTTGTTATTCCATTCTTTATTATTACATTGGAACATCCTGTCGGTGTAAATTTACCGACTTTGGTTCCGTTATTTATTATTCTCATTGGAATAACTTCATCATCTAAATACCGCATGCATGGTGATTTCGTTGTTATTCCATTCTTTATTATTACATTGGAATATCTTGTCAAATGACGTATTATGCGACGACTGGTTTACATCATTTATTATTACATTGGAATAACTCGTCTGTGCATGCGATCTATCGCGTGTATGGTGAATTTGTTGTTATTCCATTCTTTATTATTTCGCCGGAATATCACATGCGTGCGTTACGCATGACAGTTCCATTCTTTATTATTATGTTGGGAATAGCACCTATACATGCGGTTTGTTGTATGCTGATGGTGGAATCCTTCATTATTCCATTCTTTATTATTCTATTGGAATAACCTGTCTATGTGGATTACCACATGCATGGTGAATGATCCTTTATATTCATTCCTTATTAAATTGTTGAAATGATGAGTTATGTTGGTTATTATGTGAAAACATGAAATTTTCTTAGAAATCACAAAGAGTTGAAAATCAGATTTTGGTGAAAATAGAACATGAAATTCAATTGACCATATCTCCTATTATATTTTAAATTTTTGAGTGTTGTCAAGTCCTAGAGTTAGATCTATGAGTTTCCTAACTTATCCAAGTGGAATCACTGGAAAAGGTGTTGTGATTTTTGTGTGGACTGATTTTAGCAAAGTACGAAAAACTAAAAAAATGGAAAATAGCTACTGTCCATATTTTTAAAAGGGTATTTTCGGCCACTTAATTTGTGAGACAAATTTTGACCTTTTGGGACATGAAAATATATGGTATAAAGTACCTTCTGTCCAAAAATGAGCTCATTCCGACTTAAAATGAGCAAATTATGACCATTTCAATATTTAGGTATTTCCGACAAAAGACGCTATAACCAGAGTTCTATAACTCCGATGACCATGAAATTTATATTGGAAGATCACGTTAACATGTGTAAGATCCTGCCAAGATTTGGGAATTTCTGGAGTTAAACTTGAGGTAGCTAATTTCTTAAGGAATTAATTAAAAATTGATTTTTGAAAAATAGTAAATGAATTTTAAAAATTCCGAGAAAAATATATGTTCATTATGGGACTATATTCTGCTAAACCCCAGAAAAGAAATATTTTTGGGACTGATTTGATATTTTTCATGAAAATGCTCTAGTTATGAGTATATGAGTTAAATATGTTATGTAATGTAACAAAATTGGAAAATAGGATTTTATGGCTTAGGAATCCATATAAGGTATATACAGATTTTTGATAAGGGATTTGATCATTAGAGATGAAATCTGATGAGTATGGCATTCTTTGAATGATTAAATGCATTATTTGATAAAGTGTAAACAATTGAAATAAATTATTTATAAGTTTAGAGGTGATTAAAATATTGTTATAATATTAATAATATTAGATTATGAGTTTATTAAGTGATTGATAATATTTGGATAAATTTAAAGTCTTTAATATTTATCCTTGTTTTAGTTTGATTAATGCTTATATCATTGGCATCATCCTCATGCTTATATGGTGATGAAAGTTATCTTTGGCTTACATGCGAAGATAGACTGTTGTTTATTGAATTATATATCTTTGGCTTACGTGCAAAGATGGATTGTCGATTATTGGTTTTATTGTTGTATATTTTTGGCTTACGTGCAGAGATGGACTTAGTATGATTATGACCAGGGATTATTCGGTATAGTCATGACCATTGATGATTTAATGAATATCCTTGTCCCATAGGGCAGGGATGATTCGATGATGTAGTTTATTTATTAACCTGAGTCTCAGCGATAAAAATTGATGAAAACTTTTTAAATCATAAAAGATAGTAGATTTTATTCTCTACTTGACTATTTTAATGAATTGTTTGTTCCGCTGCAGTTAAACTTGATGTCTATTGTATTTTATCAGTTTAACATTGTTGAAGACTAATGATAATTTATTATGCATTATCTTTGTCATAATATTTTCTTACTGGGCTAGTTGAGCTCACCCTTTCCTTCATTGTTCTCTTCAGGAAATGAGAATATAGCTGGGACGAGTCGGGGAACGGAGTGACGGTCCAGATGATAGCATTAGTAATCCTCACTATTCTGTTAAATAGTCCTCACTATATATATACGTATTATATTATATATAGCATGTGTGTGGTTGAGTGGGTGGTGATAATGGATGAAACTAAGTTTGGCAGGATATGCCTTATTTTTCAAAGCTTTAAGCTTATTGGTTGAATAAATTTATAATTCCATCATTGTTGATAACATATGAATGAGGCTATTTCCTCATTGGTTCATGCTTTTAGTTGGCATGTGATAATTATTCTAATTGGCCAACCTTTTCCAATCATGCAGTATTATTGATAACTTGTAAAATTAGGGTGCATTCTAATTGCTCAAGGCTGTTAAATTAGCATGTGATGTCCTTCCTAATTTGACAAACACCAACCCGTGAACTTCGTTCGATTTTCTTTCTTCTTTTAACTGTGCGCCCGTGAATTTTTTTCTAAATAGTGTCTTTCCATTATCCTATAAATAGAAGCTCATTCCTTCATTATTTCTTACGAATTCATTGAAACTCTAGAGAGAGAAACTATAGAGAGGAAGAAGAAAAGTATTCTGCTACTTCACTATTCCTATATCCAGTATTCTTCTTTTTAAGGTAAGGGGTATTATTTCTTTCGTATTCATAAAGAGAACTTCTATTATTCCATTCTTTATTATTACATTGGAATAACTCAGTATCTGTGCTACCCTATACTTGGTGAAATTCTTTTGTTATTCCATTCTTTATCATTATGTTGGAATAACTCTGCTCATCACAAGATACCGCATACATGGTGAAATTCTTACATTATTCCATTCTTTATTATTCTCATTGGAACATCACATGCGTGCGTTTTACGCATGACTGGTTCCATTAATTATTATTACATTGAAATATATCGCCGGTGCGTATTACGCTCGACACAGTTCCATTAATTATTATTCATTGGAATAACTTTTATGCATGCGATTCTATCGCATGCATGGTGATTTCTATTGTTATTCCATTCTTTATTATTACATTTGGAATATATCCGCCGGTCTTAATTTTGCCTAACATGGTTCCGTTATTTATTATTCTATTGGAATAACCTACATGTGCAGTCTATCGCAGGCCTGATGATTTCTTTTGTTATTCCATTCTTTATTATATTCAGTTGGTTAAAGTTTTGACTTCTATACTCCATGAAATTAGTGGAATATCATTGATATTTGTGCTTCATCCAGTATCTTTTCATGGAAATATTCTTCTGAGCATTCTTGAGTTTTACCCCAAAAAGCAGTATCATATTGACAATTTGGACGTTATTGGTTCTTGGATAAATTAATTCTTGAACTTGTTTTATTGAATTCTTATATCATTGTCATCATCCTCATGTTTATATTTTTTTTAAAAGTCATCTATGGCCTGTAGTGCATAGATGGACTTGGTATGATTATGACCAGGGATTATTCGGTGTAATCATAACCTTAATGTTACAAATGATATGGTAAAAGTCCTCATTGGCCCATAGTGCATTGATAGACAGTTGTTAGCATGATCATGACCATTGATGAATACACGAATATCCTTGGCCCGTAGTGCATAGATAATTTGTGGTCGTGATACTAATGAATATCCTTGGCCGTAGTGCATGAATGATGTGGATTATTTACAAAGCTGAGTCCCAGCGATAAAAGTGATGAAAAACCTTTTAAATCATAAAAGATAGTAGATTTTATTCTCTACTTGACTCTTTTAATGGATTGCTTGTTCATTGCGCAGATTAAACTTGATGTCTATTATATTTTATCGGTTTAACATTGTTGAAGACTAATGATAATTTATTCGCATTATCTTAGTCATAATATTTCTTCTTGGGCTAGTTGAGCTCACCCTTTCTTTCATTTGTTCTCTTCGTGAAATGAGAATGTAGCGGAACTATTAGGGAGCGGAGTGTGACGGTCCAGAGATGGTGTCTTAGTAGTCCTCACTATTCTATAAAATAGTGTAATAATAAATGTAATGAGGACTTATTTCGAGAGTGGATATTATGCAGAAGACAATATTTGTATTAAAACTCATGACTCTTGTTGTATATTTAAGATTGTATTTGTATTACGTACCATGTATTTGGCGACTCAGAATAGGTGATGTATACCTATTTTGGGGGCGTCATAGTTGGTATCAAAGCTTAAGGATATGATCCTTGGCTAAGATGTGAGACAAGAACTAGGAGGGAAGAGACGGGGAATTCCTTCACTAGTATGACCTACCTAAGTTTATTTGGTATTTAATTGGTCGGTCAAAGTATTGGTCGGTCAATAAGAATGGACATTTCAAGAAGAGGAGATTCAACAATGATGGAAAGAAGTCAGCACCAACACCCATTGTTAAGGAAGGAGAACGACCACCTATCATATGCTTCAAATGCGGAGGGGAGGGACACATCAGTCCAAACTACGCGATGTCGTCCAAAACATGTTATAATTGTGGAAGATAAGGTCACCTAGCCCGATTTTTTCGTTCACCGAAGACAAGTTCAGCTAGGATGGAGGCACCAAAAGACGTCCGAGAAAAGTCAAAGCCAAGATGGTAAGGGAGGAGGCGTTTGTCGTGACCTCCCAGAAAGCAAGGAACCCGAACGAGGTTATCACGGGTAAGCTTATCATAAACTCTAGCGAAGTATATACCTTATTTGATACCAGTTCTACCCATTCTTTTATTTCTCCTACTTTCGCTCAACGTTTAAATTTGACTCCGGAGAAATTGGACTTTGACTTATCTGTTGAAACTCTGTTGGGAGAAACCTTCATTACATCCACTGTTTATAAGTCTTGTTTAGTTCAAATCAGTACCCTCACATTACCTATCGATCTTATTTCATTGAAAATACTTGCATTTGACGTAATTCTAGGGATTGATTGGTTAACCACTCATCATGCAAAAATTGATTATTTTCGTAAGGTTGTTAGCTTTCATATTCCTAACCAACCTATTATGCGAATTCAAGCAACCAAACCATTAAAATCAATCACTGTCATCTCAAGCCATAAAGCTATTCGTTTATTGAAAAGCGGATGTCAAGCTTTCTTAGCTCATGTCACGGATCTAAACAAAAATACGCCGATTTTGAATGATATTTCTATTGTTAATAAATTTCTGACGTATTCCACGAAGAACTTCACGGCCTACCCCCAGAGCGTGAAATTGAATTTTGTATCGACCTTGAACCTGGTACAAAACCTATTTCCAAAGCCCCATATTGAATGGCTCTATTGAACATCGGGAGTTAAAGACCCAATGTAGGAATTGTTAGACATCGGTTTCATTCATCCTAAAGACGTCTCCTTTGGGGTGCTCACATTCTATTCGTGAAAAAAAGAAAGCGGGAGTATGCGACTTTGTATTGATTATCGGGGAATTGAATCATGTCACCATCAAAAATAGGTACCCATTGCCACGTATTGATGACCTATTTGACCAGTTGCAAGGCGCCAAATTCTTTTCAAAGATTGATCTTCGTTCTGGATATCACCAATTGAAGATTAGAACCGATGACATTCCAAAGACGGCTTTCAAAACTCGGTACGGGCATTATGAATTCCTAGTCATGTCTTTTGGATTGACTAATGCTCCTGCTGCCTTCATGGATATGATGAACCGAGTATTCAAGGAATATTTAGATCACATTGTGGTCGCCTTTATTGATGACATCCTTATTTATTCCAAAAGTCGTGAAGATCATGAGCAACACTTGAGGCTAATACTCCAAAAGCTTCGTGAATATAAGTTTTATGCCAAGTTGAAGAAATGCGAGTTCTGGCTTGAAGAAGTAGCATTCCTTGGGCACGTGGTATCAAGTCATGGAATATCTGTTGACCCGACAAAGATTGAAGCCATTCAAAGCTGGGAACAACCTAAATCAGTGTCCAAAGTACGTAGTTTTCTCGGCTTAGCTGGTTATTATCGGAGATTCGTAGAAGGGTTTTCTCGAATCGCTACTCCATTAACTCAGCTGACTCGGAAAGATACAAAATTCGGTTGGAACGAAGAATGTGAGAAGAGTTTTCAAGAACTCAAGAGGAGACTCATTTCAACACCTGTTTTGACAATACCATCTGGCTCGGAGGGATTTGTCATCCACAGTGATGCTTCAGGCAAAGGGTTAGGATGTGTTCTCATGCAACATGGGAAAGTCATAGCCTATGCCTCTCGACAACTCAAAGAATATGAAAGGAATTATCCTACTCATGATCTAGAGTTGGCAGCTGTTGTTTTTGCACTAAAGATTTGGAGGCATTACTTGTATGGGGAGAAAGTGGAGATCTTTACGGATCATAAAAGCCTCAAATATTTCTTCACTCAAAAAGAACTCAACATGCGATGTTGACGTTGGCTTGAACTGTTGAAAGATTATGATCATACCATCCAATACCATCCTAGAAAAGTGAAGCGTGGTAGGCGGCGCATTGAGTAGAAGATCATATGCGCGGTACGAGTGTGTGATATTGTCAACGCAAAGGCCCATTTTGTATGACTTGCAAAGGATGGAGATAGAGATAAAGACTCCAGGGACCCACGTGATGATGGCGAATATACGAGTAGAACCGACTTTAATCGATAAAGTTAAAGATGCTCAAGCTACAGACCTGGAGCTGATGCATATAAGGAAGAAAGAACAAGAAGGTGTTATGCCGGAAGCAAAAATCGATAAAGAAGGAATACTTCGAGTCAACTCCAGACTTTGTGTTCCTAACGACCCTGAGTTAAAGTATAAAATCACGATGGGCGCATAACACACCGATTTGCAATCCATCTGGGAGTACCAAAATGTATCATGATCTTTGACATACATTTTGGTGGGGCAATATGAAGAGAGAAATAGCGTTGTTTATCTCAAGGTGTCTAACTTGTCAACGAGTCAAGGCGGAACATCAAGTACCAAAAGGTCCATTGCAACCACTTGAAATTCCAAAATGGAAGTGGGAGCACATTACCATGGATTTCGTTACTGGTCTTCCCAAGGTTTCTCAAGGCATAGATACAATTTGGGTCATTGTTGATAGATTGACCAAGTCCGCTCATTTTTACCTATTACGAGAAACTTATACACTTGAACGTCTTGCTCGTATGTACATAAACGAGGTTGTAAGATTGCATGGTATGCCAGTATCCATAGTTTCTGATCGAGACCCAAGATTTACTTCACGATTTTGGGTTAGTTTCTTTAAAAGCTATGGGCGCGGATTTATGATTTAGTTCAAAGATATCATCCTCGATTTTGGACGGACAATCGAGAGAGGACTATTCAAAATCTTGAAGATTTATTAAGACTCTGTGTCCTTGACTTCAAGGGAAGTTGGGACAAGTTCTTACCATTGGTGGAGTTTTCTTACAACAACAGTTATCAAACAAGTATTGGCATGGCTCCATTCGAGGCGTTGTATGGAAGAAAGTGTCGTTCTCATTATCTTTGGGATGAGGTGGGTGAAGCAACGTTGTTGGGACCGGAGTTGGTGCGTATGACAACGGAAAAGATTCAAACGATCCGACAACGATAAAAACCTCACAAGGCCAAATAAAAGAGTTATCTTTGATTTTCATCGAAAAGGACGTGGAATTCGATATATGGAGATCATGTGTTGTTACGTGTTGCTCCATGGAAAGGAGTTACGAGATTTGGAAAGAGAGGAAAGCTCAATCCTCGATTCATTGGCCCATTTTAATCCTCGATCGAGTAGGGATCGTAGCCTATAGACTCACTTTACCGCCAAGTATGTCTCGTGTTCATAACGTTTTTCATATATCCATGTTACGTAAATATGTGAAAGACCCGAACCACATTATTGAGTTAGAACCGGACGAAATAGCGAAAAATTTAACGTATGAAGAGGTTCCTGTTCAAATCTTTGATAAGAAGGAACATATTCTACGCTCCAAGGTTATACCTCAAGTCAAAGTTTTATGGAGGAACCACGATGTTGAGGAAATGACCTGGGAGTTAGAATCTAAAATGAAATCAAGGTATCCTTAGCTCTTCGACATACCAGGTACGTACCCTAATTTCGAGGGCGAAATTTCTTAAGAAGGGGAGGTTGTAAGACCCCGGCTTTTATGAATAAAGATGAATATTCTATAATTATCATTTTTGAATATTATGAAATGAATTTGATATTATGTTATAGTTGTGGGTAATATTTATAAATTTTACAAAGTATGCAAGTTGTTATATAATATTCGATTAGTTGGGGAATATTAAATGCGGCCAGTGCAATCATTGGTGGACCCTATTAACGGAATTATTGTCGGATTGAGAAAGCGACAAAAATATTTTATTAAAAATAATGGCGGAAGTTTTACTGTTATTATCTTGTTGAACTACTCGGTAGTAAAAATACGATGTCTGGCGTGGTTGCATAGTAGCACTGCGGTATTGATTATTGATGCTTACGTGAAAAGTCACTTAGTTTTGTTCAATTATTGCTACAGTAATTGCTGCATAGTATCTCACGTTATTTGATTCAATTATTGTTAATATTTTATATATTATTAAATCAATAATTGAGATAAAAAAGTTGTTAATATTATTATTTGCAATATTAACGATGTCTAGAAGTTACGCCAAGGAGAGGTTTGGTCACCTAATTGCGCTGATAGGAAAAATCCTTATTGGAAAGCCCTCCTGCCTTCTTGGGAACGACACGGTCGATTAATATTGTGAATTATAATAAAGGTGATAAATGTTGTTAAAATTATTAAGGTGATTTTTATGAAGTTTTGCTTATTTTATGGACCCCCATTTACCTATTTCTCAAAATAATCGGAAGGAAGTTTATATATATATATATATATATATATATATATATATATACGTATTTTATTATATATAGCATGTGTGTGGCTGAGTGAGTGGAGATAATGGATGGAACTAAGTTTGGCAGGATATGCATTATTTTTCAAAGCTTTAAACTTATTGGTTGAATAACTTTATAATGCCATCATTGTTGATAACATATGAATGAGGCTATTTCCTCATTGGTTCATGCTTTTAGTTGGCATGTGATAATTCTTCTAATTGGCCAACCTTTTCCAATCATGCAGTATTATTGATAACTTGTAAAATTAGGGTGCATTCTAATTGGTTAAGGCTGTTAAATTAGCATGTGATGTCCTTCCTAATTTGACAAACACCAACCCGTGAACTTCGTTCGATTTTCTTTATTCTTTTAACTGTGCGTCCGTGAAATTTTTTCTAAATAGTATCTTTCCATTCTCCTATAAATAGAAGCTCATTCCTTCATTATTTCTTACGAATTCACTGAAACTCTAGAGAGAGAAACTATAGAGAGAAAGAAGAAAAGTATTCTGCAACTTCACTACTCCTATATCCAGTACTCTTATTTTTAAGGTAAGGGGTATTATTTCTTTCGTATTCATGAAGAGAACTTCTATTATTCCATTCTTTATTATTCTGTTGGAATAACTTTGTATCATGGGCTACCCTATACTTGGTGAAATTCTTACATTATTCCATTCTTTATCATTATGTTGGAATAACTGTCATCTAATACCGCATACATGGTGAAATTCTTCTTTATTCCATTCTTTATTATTTTGTTGGAACATCATGTGCGTGCGTTACGCATGACCGATTCCAGATTATTTATTATTCTCATTGGAATATCCTATCGGTGCGTATTACGCTTTGACACTGGTTCCATTAATTTTTATTACATTGGAATAACACATGTCGTCTTGATGCGGTCTATCGCATGCATGGTGATTTCATTGTTATTACATTCTTTATTATTCATTGGAATATCCTGGCTTCGGTTAATTTTACGACATGGTTCCGTTATTTATTATTCTGTTGGAATAACCTGCATGTGCAGTCTATCGCAGGCCTGGTGATTTCTTTTGTTATTCCATTCTTTATTATATTCTGTTGGTTAAAGTTTTGACTTCTATACTCCATAAAATTAGTGGAATATCCTTGATATTTGCGATTCATCCAGTATCTTTTCATGGAAATATTCTTCTGAGCATTCTTGAGTTTTACCCCACAAAGCAGTATCATGTTGACAATATCATAGTAAGAATTCTTTTCATTGATGTTATTGGTTCTTGGAATATCATAGTAAGAATTAATTTATCCAAGAACCAATAAGTCCAAATTGTCAATATAAGCAAAACTTCATAAAAATCACCTTAATAATTTTAACAACATTTATCACCTTTATTATAATTCACAATATTAATCGACCGTGTCGTCCCGGAAAGAGGGGCTTTCAATAAGGATTTCTCCTATAGTAGCGCAATTAGGTGACCAAACCTCTCCTTGGCAGAACTTCTAGACATCGTTAATATTGCAAATAATAATATTAACAACTTTGTTATCTCAATTATTGATTTAATAATATATAAAATATTGACAATAATTAAATCAAATAACGTTAGATACTATGCAGCAATTACTGTAGCAATAATTGAACAAAACTAAGTGACTTTTCACGTAAGCATCAATAATTAATCTGGCAGTGCTACTTATGCAACCACGCGATTCATTGCATTTTTTACTACCGAGTCGTTCAACTGTATTAACGGTAAAACTTCCGCCGTTATTTTTAATAAAATATTTTTGTCGTTTTCTCAATCCGACAATAATTCCGTTATGGGGTCCACCAATGATTGCACCGTCGTACGAATATTCCCCAACTAATCGAATATTATATAACAACTTGCATACTTTGTAAAATTTATAAATATTACCCACAACTATAACATAATATCAAATTCATTTCATAATATTCAAAAATGATAATTATAGAATATTCATCTTTATTCATAAAAGCTGGGGTCTTACAACCTCCTCTTCTTAAGAAATTTAAGCCCTCGAAATTAGGGTACGATACTGGTATGTCGAAGAGGTAAGGATACCTTGATTTCATTTTAGATTCTAACTCCTGTGTCATTTCCTCAACATCGTGGTTCCTCCATAAAACTTTGACTTGAGGTATAACCTTGGAGCGTAGAATATGTTCCTTCTTATCAAAGATTTGAACAGGAACCTCTTCATACGTTAAATTTTTCGCTATTTCGTCCGGTTCAAACTCAATAATGTGGTTCGGGTCTTTCACATATTTACGTAACATGGATATATGAAAAACGTTATGAACACGAGACATACTTGGCGATAAAGTGAGTCTATAGGCTACAGTCCCTACTCGATCGAGGATTAAAAATGGGCCAATGAATCGAGGATTGAGCTTTCCTCTCTTTCTAAATCTCGTAACTCCTTTCCATGGAGCAACACGTAACAACACATGATCTCCAATATCGAATTCCACGTCTTTTCGATGAAAATCAGCATAACTCTTTTGTCGGTCTTGTGAGGTTTTTATACGTTGTCGGATCGTTTGAATCTTTTTCGTTGTCATACTTACCAACTCCAATCCCAACAACGTTGCTTCACCCACCTCATCTCAGCATACTGGAGAATGACACTTTCTTCCATATAACGCCTCGAATGGAGCCATGCCAATACTTGTTTGATAACTGTTGTTGTAAGAAAACTCCACCAATGGTAAGAACTTGTCCCAACTTCCTTGAAGTCAAGGACACGAGTCTTAATAAATCTTCAAGATTTTGAATAGTCCTCTCTCGATTGTCCGGTCGTCCGAGGATGATATGTCGAACTAAATCATAATCCGCGCCCATAGCTTTTAGCAAACTAACCCAAAATCGTGAAGTAAATCTTGGGTCTCGATCAGAAACTATGGATACTGGCATACCATGCAATCTTACAACCTCGTTTATGTACATACGAGCAAGACGTTCAAGTGTATAAGTTTCTCGTATAGGTAAAAAATGAGCAGACTTGGTCAATCTATCAACAATGACCCAAATTGTATCTATGCCTTGAGAAACCTTGGGAAGACCAGTAACGAAATCCATGGTAATGTGCTCCCACTTCATTTTTGGAATTTCAAGTGGTTGCAATGGACCTTTTGGTACTTGATGTTCCGCCTTGACTCGTTGACAAGTTAGACACCTTGAGATAAACAGCGCTATCTCTCTCTTCATATTTCCCCACCAAAATGTATGTCGAAGATCATGATCCATTTTGGTACTCCCAAGATGGATTGCAAACGGTGTGTTGTACGCCTCCATCATGATTTTATATTTTAACACAGGGTCGTTAGGAACACAAAGTCTGGAGTTGACTCGAAGTATTCCTTCTTCATCGATTCTTACTTCTGGCATAACACCTTCTTGTACTTTCTTCCTTATATGCATCGCCTCCGTGTCCAGTAGCTTGAGCAAATTTTAACTTTATCGATTAAAGTAGGTTCTACTCGTATATTCTCCATCATCACGTGGGTCCCTGGAGTCTTTATCTCTATCTCCATCCTTTACAAGTCATACAAAATGGGCCTTTGCGTTGACAATATCACACTCATGCCGCATATGATCTTCTACTCAATCGCGCCGCCTATCATGTTTTTCGGGATAGTATTGGATGGTATGATCATAATCTTTCAACAGTTCAAGCCAACGTCTTTGTCGCATGTTGAGTTCTTTTTGAGTGAAGAAATATTTGAGGCTTTTATGATCCGTAAAGATCTCCACTTTCTCCCCATACAAGTAATGCCTCCAAATCTTTAGTGCAAAAACAACAGCTACCAACTCTAGATCATGAGTAGGATAATTCTTCTCATATTCTTTGAGTTATCGAGAGGCATAGGCTATGACTTTCCCATGTTGCATGAGAACACATCCTAACCCTTTGCCTAAAGCATCACTGTAGATGACAAATCCCTTCGAGCCAGATGGTATTGTCAGAATAGATGCTGAAATGAGTCTCCTCTTGAGTTCTTGAAAACTCTTCTCACATTCCTCGTTCTAACCAAATTTTTGTATCTTTTCGAGTCAGCTGAGTTAATGGAGTAGCGATTCGAGAAAACCCTTCTACGAATCTCCGATAATAACCAGCTAAGCCGAGAAAGCTACGATTTTTGATCAACGATTTAGGTTGTTCTCAGCTTTGAATGGCTTCAATCTTTGTCGGGTCAACAGATATTCCATGACTTGATACCACGTGCCCAAGGAATGCTACTTCCTCAAGCCAGAACTCGCATTTCTTCAACTTAGCATAAAGCTTATATTCACGAAGCTTTTAGAGTATTAGCCTCAAGTGTTGCTCAAGATCTTCACGGCTTTTGGAATAAATAAGGATGTCATCAATAAAGACGACCACAAAGTGATCCAAATATTCCTTGAATACTCGGTTCATCATATCCATGAAGGCAGCAGGAGCATTAGTCAATCCAAAAGACATGACTAGGAATTCATAATGCCCGTACCGAGTTTTGAAAGCCGTCTTTAGAATGTCATCGGTTCTAATCTTCAATTGGTGATATCCAGAACGAAGATCAATCTTTGAAAAGAATTTGGCGCCTTGCAACTGGTCAAATAGGTCATCAATACGTGGCAATGGGTACCTATTTTTGATGGTGACATGATTCAATTCCCGATAATCAATACAAAGTCGCATACTCCCGTCTTTCTTTTTCACGAATAGAACAGGAGCACCCCAAGGAGACGTACTAGGATGAATGAAACCGATGTCTAACAATTCCTACAGTTGGGTCTTTAACTCCTGATGTTCAATAGGAGCCATTCAATATGGGGCTTTGGAAATAGGTTTTGTACCGAGTTCAAGGTCGATACAAAATTCAATTTCACGCCGGGGTAGCCGTGAAGTTCTTGTGGAATACGCCGAAATTTATTAACAATAGAAATATCATTCAAAACTGACGTATTTTTGTTTAGATCCGTGACATGAGCTAAGAAAGCTTGACATCCGTTTTTCAATAAACGAATAGCTTTATGGCTTGAGATGACAGTGATTTATTTTAATGGTTTGGTTTCTTGAATTCGCATAATAGGTTGGTTAGGAATATGAAAGCTAACAACCTTACGAAAATAATCAATTTTTGCATGATGAGTGGTTAACCAATCAATCCCTAGAATTACGTCAAATGCAAGTATTTTCAATGAAATAAGATCGACAGGTAATGTGAGGGTACCGATTTGAACTAAACAAGACTTATAAACAGTGGATGTAATGAAGGTTTCTCCCAACAGAGTTTCAACAGATAAGTCGAAGTCCAATTTCTCCATAGTGAAATTTAAACGTTGAGCGAAAGTAGGAGAAATAAAAGAATGGGTAGAACCGGTATCAAATAAGGTATATACTTCGCTAGAGTTTATGATAAGCTTACCCGTGATAACCTCGTTCGGGTTCCTTGCTTCGGGAGGTCACGACAAAGCCTCCCTCACTGACTACTAGCTTTGACTTTTCTGGGACGTCCTTTTGTGCCTCCATCCTAGCTGAACTTGTCTTCGGTGAACGACAAAATCGGGCTAGGTGACCTTCTCTTCCACAATTATAACATGTTTTGGAAGGCATCGCGTAGTTTGGACTGATGTGTCCCTCCCCTTCACATTTGAAGCATATGATAAGAGGTCGTTCTCCTTCCTTAACAACGGGTGTTGGTGCTGACGTCTTTCCATTATTGTTGAATCTCCTCTTCTTGAAATGTCCATTCTTATTGTTTTGGCCATGATTACCACCGAAGTGGTTACCATTTCTGGCATGTTGATTCCCTCCACGCTTATTGTCACCGCTTCGATGACTGTTATCACTGGTATTATCATTTTGTCGGCTGCTCTCTTTTAGTTGGGTTGACTCATTATCGCGCTCCAATAACTGAGCCCTATTAACAACATCTGAATAAAAACACAGTTTATGAGAGATAAGATATTGACGTATCTCGGGTTTTAAACCTCTTAGAAACATTCGCGTCATTCTCTCCTCATTATCAACCAAATGGGACGCAAACCAGGATAACTCGGCAAACTTGGCTTTGTACTGTGACACGGTCATGTTGTTTTGCTCCAACTTGATGAACTCTACCTCTTTCATGTGACGAATACTTTCTTGTCGTTGAACAATTCTTGGAACTTCTCCCAAGTCATCTTCAATCTGGCGGAGTTGAGTACGTTTCTGATTCCCACCGATGAATCCTCTGACGCAACATGAAGGTGGAAAAGGGAACCTTTTGCTCCTCGGAGCATCCCAAGACATCAAATATCTTACAAATCTGCTTTATCCACGTCTTCGCCTTAAGTGGTTTTGGCTCTCCAAAAAACTCCGGTGGTCCCAGTTCCTTGAACTACTTAGCGGTGACCGTCCGAGAGTTGCCAGTGTTTCCACCTGCATTTTGTACAGGAGCTGCCCTTGCCTGATGTTGCATGAATTTCATAAAGCCTTTGAACATTCCATCGTTCAGCATCTGGTCAGTGTTGTTGTTTGCCTGAGGATTGTTGTCTTCCTGATGCACATTATCCTGATTATTGATTTGTGGAGACTCAACGGTCTCCTGTGCTCCATTGATGATCTCAACATTCTCGGATGTCATTTTTAAATACTGCCACAAAACAAGGGTTAATTAACATATCACATATTATCCCTATACTCTGACCGACCAATTAAATAACAAATAAACTTAGGTAGGTCATACTAGTGAAGGAATTCTCCATCTCTCCCCTCCTAGTTCTTGTCTCACATCTTAGCCAGGGATCATATCCCTAAGCTTTGATACCAACTGTGATGCCCCCAAAATAGGTATACATCACCTATTCTGAGTCGCCAAATACATGGTACAGAATACAAATACAATCTTAAATATACAACAAGAGCTGTGAGTTTTAATACAAATATTATCTTCTAGACAATATCCACTCTTAGAATAAGTCCTCATTACATTTATTATTACACTATTTTATAGATTAGTGAGGACTACTAAGACACCATCTCGGACCGTCACTCCGTTCCCCGAATAGTTCCGGCTACATTCTCATTTCCTGAAGAGAACAGCGAAAGAAAGGGTGAGCTCAACTAGCCCAGTAAGAAATATTATGACTAAGATAATGCAGAATAAATTATCATTAGTCTTCAACAATGTTAAACTGATAAAATATAATAGACATCAATTTTAACTGCAGCGGAACAAGCAATCCATTAAAAGAGTCAAGTAGAGAATAAAATCTATTATCTTTTATAATTTAAAAGGTTTTCCATCACTTTTATCGCTGGGACTCAGCTTAATAAATAATCCACATCATCCCTGCACTATGGCCAAGGATATTCATTAGTATCACGACCACAAATTATCCATGCACTACGGGCCAAGGATATTCGTGTATTCATCAATGGTCATGATCATGCCAATAATTGTCCATCAATGCACTACGGGCCAATGAGGACGTTTACCACATCATTTGTAACATTACGGTCATGATTATACCGAATAGTCCCTGGTCATAATCATACCAAGTCCATCTCTGCACTACAGGCCACAGATGACTTTCAACATAATATAAACATGAGGATGATGACAATGATATAAGAATTAAATAAAACAAGTTTAAGAATTAATTTATCCAAGAATCAATAACGTCCAAATTGTCAACATGATACTGCTGTGTAGGGTAAAACTCAAGAATGCTCAGAAGAATATTTCCATGAAAAGATACTGGATGAAGCGCAAATATCAAGGATATTCCACTAATTTCATGGAGTATAAAAGCTAAAACTTTAACCAACTGAGTATAATAAAGAATGGAATAACAAAAGAAATCACCAGGCATGTGATAGACCGCACAGACAGGTTATTCCAACAGAATAATAAATAACGGAACGGTCGGTCAAAGAAATTCGCCGCAAGCGGGATGTTCCAATAGAATAAATAATAACGGAACCAGGTCATGCGTAAACGTACAGACAAGATGTTCCAACAGAATAATAAAGAATGGAATAACAGAAGAATTTCACCATGTATACAGTGCCCGCATATAGTCAAAGTTATTCCAACATAATAATAGAGAATGGAATAAAAAAGAACTTCACCAAGTATAGGGTGATCACTGATACTGAGTTATTCCAATGAGAATAATAAAGAATGGAATAACAGAAGTTCTCTACATGAATACGAAAGAAATAATACCCCTTACGAGTACAACAAATAATATCCCTTACCTTAAAAAGAAGAGTACTGGATATAGGAGTAGCGAAGTAGCAGAATACTTTTCTTCTTTTTCTCTATAATTTCTCTCTCTAGAGTTTCAGTGAATTCGTAAGAAATAATGAAGGAATGAGTTTCTATTTATAGGAGAATGGAAAGATACTATTTAGAAAAAATTTCACGGACGCACAGTTAAAAGAAGAAAGAAAATCGAACGAAGTTCACGGGTTGGTGTTTGTCAAATTAGGAAGGACATCACATGCTAATTTAACAGCCTTGACCAATTAGAATGCACCCTAATTTTACAAGTTATCAATAATACTGCATGATTGGAAAAGGTTGGCCAATTAGAAGAATTATCACATGCCAACTAAAAGCATGAACCAATAAGGAAATAGCCTCATTCATATGTTATCAACAATGATGGCATTATAAAGTTATTCAACCAATAAGTTTAAAGCTTTGAAAAATAATGCATATCCTGCCAAACTTAGTTCCATCCATTATCACCACTCACTCGACCACACACACATGCTATATATAATATAATATATATATATATATATATATATATATATATATATATATATATATATATATATATATATTATAACTTCCTTCCGATTATTTTGAGAAATAGGTAAATGGGGTCCATAAAATAAGCAAAACTTCATAAAAATCACCTTAATAATTTTAACAACATTTATCACCTTTATTATAATTCACAATATTAATCGACTGTGTCGTTCCCGGAAAGAGGGGCTTTTAATAAGGATTTCTCCTATTGACGCGCGCAATTAGGTGACCAAACCTCTCATTGGCAGAACTTCTAGACATCGTTAATATTGCAAATAATAATATTAACAACTTTGTTATCTCAATTATTGATTTAATAATATATAAAATATTAAAAATAATTGAATCAAATAACGTGAGATATTATGCAGCAATTACTGTAGCAATAATTGAACAAAACTAAGTGACTTCTCACGTAAGCATCATTAATCAATACTGCAAGTGCTACTTATGCAACCACGCCAGTATTATTGTATTTTTTACTAGAAGAGTAGTTCAACAAAGATTAACGGTAAAACTTCCGCCGTTATTTTCAATAAAATATTTTTTTTGTTTTCTCAATCCGACAATAATTCCGTTGTGGGGTCCACCAATGATTGCGCCGTCGTACGAATATTCCCCGACCAATCGAATATTATATAACAACTTGCGTACTTTGCAAAATTTATAAATATTACCCACAACTATAACATAATATCAAATTCATTTCATAATATTCAAAAATGGTAATTATAGAAAATTCATCTTTATTCATAAAAGCTGGGGTCTTACAGTAGACATTATGTTCTATTTGACTCTTCTAATGGATTGTTGATTCCGCTACTATTATGGTTGGAATCTTTTATCTTCTACCATATGTTCTAAATATCTGAATTGTTTTGATAATTTAATTATCTTAAATCATGATATTCTTTACTGGGATATTTGTGATCACCCTTTTTACTTCACCACCCCTTTCAGGTAATAAAAGTGTAGCTGGGACTAGCAGAGAGAACATGGGTATAAAGTGGTGATACGAATTAGTCATAAGCCTAATCAAATTATGAAACGATGTGGCAGAATAATTGTACTGAGAACTTAAAATGTGTGACATAGTTTATACATCATTTGGTATTTAATTTTGGTGAACAACAATAGGGTGAGGTGAATCGGAATTTGGAAGCGTCAAAGGTTCACTCTATTAGAATGAGGAGAACATAAATCTTCTCGTGTCCCTTCGAGGACTTGATATAATTGTTGATGTACTTTATATGGCATTGTAATAATTTAAATATAAATATTGTCGTATTATATACGTAACAATATTTGTATTGAAACTCACAGTATATGAGTCGTCGTATTTTGCACGACAGTTGTATAAATCGAGTTGTAAGTAGTGTATTTTTTGGCGACCCGAGATGGGTGATGTATACCTATTTTGGGGGCGTCACATAAGGGGTATTATTTATTTCATATTCTGAAGAGATATTATTTTTCGTATTCGTATTGAATATTATATTCGTTCAATATTCGTAAGGAATATCATTTTCGTTTAATATTCGTAGGAATATTATTTTCATTCAACAGTCGTAAGGGGTATTATTTCTTCGTAAATGATATTATTTCTTTCAATATCATTATGCCAGAATATTGGTACAAATTTTATTGTGGAATTTCTTTTGTGTCGGGATTACTATTCACTTTAGTATTATTCACTCGGGTATTCGGGGCACTTTTCATGCCAGAGTACTATTCACAAGTTACTATTTACCCGGTTGCTATTCACTCTAGTATTATTTACTCGGGTATTTGAGACACTTTTCATACCGGGGTATTATTTACAAGGTACTATTCTCGAAGTACTATTCACAGGGTACTATTTACGGGGTACTATTCACCTGAAAAATATTTTTTTCTGTCCAAATTATTTTTTGTACATGAATATTATTCTTGAATTTTACTCCATAAAGCAGTATCATGTTGACAATTTGGATATTTTTAAACTCTGGCTAAATTTAAAGTCTTTAATATTTATCCTTGATTTCGTTTGATTAATGCTTATATCATTGTCATCATCCTCATGCTTATATTGTGATGAAAGTCATTTTTGTCTTATAGATGGACTATTGATTATTG